>JAJQZP010000352.1:0-110124 GCA_025403435.1 Artocarpus heterophyllus
TCATCACCTCCTCCTGTTTTAATTTTTAAAGTATTCGTACCTAAGGACGTAACCGCTACCCTTTTCACGTCTCAACATTTTTCTATATTCAATCATTATTTATGGAGTTAGTTTTTCTAACCATGCTTCTCAATTTATAACAACATGTGTCAAATCATTATGTTCCTTGCTGTACAATACAGGACGAGTTCTACATCATCATGTTATAGATATAATCATATACATTCAAGATATCATCTACATATCTTGCAACATAAAACAACCAAATTTTAATTTACCAAAACCTTACAAAGATGAGTAAAAGAATCTCTACCTTCCAAGCTTATCAAAAATCTTTTAATCTCGGAATTAATTAACGTTAGCTCCACACACCCTTAATCTTAAGGAGTGCATAAGGACAATTAAAACTAAAACACAACATATAACCACATTCATAAATAAATTATGCGTGTGCCATTAAAGTTTTTATGCAATTTTTCTTTTGAATACCAAAGTAAGCAATTTTTGTCTTAAACACATATAAAATACATACAAGTAATCTATATGTTTTAGTCTTTAATAAGATTCATATATCACTTAGGATAGTGTTGGAAAGGTTGCAAGACATTAAAGGATTAGAAGGTGAGCAAAGTTGGATTCTTGATTCAGGTTAGTAGCTGGTATACCATGGCAAACTAACGGTATAGTTTTGCAAAAAGACGGGTTCACTTTCTGCAATTAGCACACGGGTTAATAGATGGTTTACTTATGGTAGACAGGTGGTATACTACCACTGGTAGGTTTACTAGTTTTCAATCTGAAAATTAAAAAATTCATAGAAAATAAAATACGACTCTGATTTAGGCTCATGATAGCTCGTTGGAAAGCTTAAGATGTCTACTTTTTAAATATGCAAACCAATTTATAAAATTTATTTTCATTTAATTCTAGAATTTCAAGAAATAACCACTGCCCATAGAAGTATTACAAAGTTTATGGAATGTCCAGTTTTTCTTTAACCCAAAACATATTATCATTGTTCAAAATCTCAAAACCATTCAAAAATATGCAGCATGCATTCTATAATCACAATTAACATATTCTCATGAATTTTATACCAACATTATTATCAAACATATCTCTAACCTTTCTTGCAAATAATGATGAAAACATGCTTAAATTTGCTCTTTAAGCTCAAAACTTTAAAACATTAACCATAGAGCTATGGAAACGAGTTCTAAACATTCCTAACATGTTTCTAACATTGTTGTCAAACCAAAATAAAGGTTGGTTGTGGGTTTTAACTCAAAACTCAAGTTTTTGTTCATAAATGCTTAAATATGCATGTTAACATAACTAGAAATTTGCATGAACTTTGAACACGAAAATTATGCATTAAACATGGAGAAAACAAATACTAAAAACCAAGTTTAGATTAAAGATAACTTACCTCAAAACTCATTTGAAAAGGACAAAAGTTCGAATTAAAACTCAAGCTTGTACTCTTGAAGTTAGTTGGCCATGGTAGGGGTGAACAACGGGCGGGTTTGCGGTTTTTGGGCGGGTGCGGGGCGGTTTTTTTAAGTGGTGGATTGGCGATTAACCAACCCACAAACCGCCCATGGAGTGGCGGGCGGTTTCAGTTTGGGGGCGGGCGGGTGCGGGCGGTTTGAGCGGGTTGAGTCTACACTAATGTACAATATAATTTTTTGAGCTCTTTTTTATTAAAAAAAAGTGAAGAAAATTTGTAGAAAATATAAGACGATAATGTATGAAGCATTCTCAACAACAACCAAGTTTGACGCCTAAAGACAATAACCATATTCACAACAAATTAAGAAACATAATCATTCATTGCAACAAGAAACATCAACTATATATGAAGTGATGAACAAAGTCAAGAATTCTTGTTCTTCCATAAAACCTGTTCGTTGGGTTCGAAAATAACAGGATACTACAGATGAAATGATGAACAAAGTCAAATGTTCTTTTTCTTTTTA
The DNA here is from genome assembly GCA_025403435.1 of Artocarpus heterophyllus. NCBI lineage: Eukaryota > Viridiplantae > Streptophyta > Magnoliopsida > Rosales > Moraceae > Artocarpus > Artocarpus heterophyllus. Next base: position 1,980 of record JAJQZP010000352.1, read on the forward strand.
AAGAATGAGGAGTGGAAGAGGTTTAGATTAAGATTTTATTTATTTATTTATTTTTTTTAAGAATTAGGCGGGCGGGTTCGGGTTGAACCCGCCCCCTAAAATTTAAAACCGTACCCGTCAATGGGCGGGTTGAACCCGCATAGTCTTTTTTTTGGGCGGGCGGGCGGCCGGTGGTTGCGGGGCTGTTTTTGTACACCCCTAGGCCATGGAGGTGGCAATTTTGGTTGGTTTTTAGATAGGAAATGAACTATGTTTCTTGATATTTTGGTTGAGTTTGGACCACGTTCTTGGCAGTGTTCTTGGTGGTTCTTGGGCAAGAAAATAGGCTGCACTCCTTGAAACGCCCCTATATAAGGGTTAACAGTTTTTAATAAATTAAAATAAAAATAAAAATAAAGCTTCAAGAATAAAGTTGTCCGGGACTTAAATGAAAACTCTGAAATTAAAAATAAAAATATAAACGACAATTAAACCACAGTTTAATGTAGCACCTTAAATTTAATAATATAAAACCGTCATCATCATCTTTTCAACTCTCAACACATCTTAATACAGTCACAAAAAGTAACATCGATGCTTACATTATTATGAAGAATATTCTTAACAATTGAAGCAATCCCAACGTAATATAGCTACATAACTTCTTCAACTATTTTCTTGTAGCCACCTCACACTTAGTGAATCCTGAAAAGATAAAAATATAAGGGAATGAGCGACAACATGCTCAGTAGGAAAAACCATTACTCACCTTTAAGTTTTTATTATTACCACATTAAGACCTGCATGGTTAGTTAATACTCATCATTATTCAGATTATGAGATTATTATGATAATATTTCGTGGATACCATAGTTAATCATTACCGAGTTTCATACATATACATATAATATTACAGTTTATCATTATTCCTAGGTATCCACGTTCAATAGAGTATCACTCAACTTATCGAAACCCAAATGGGTGCGCTTGATCACCCTCTAAACATTCCAAGGGTATTCTGGTGAGGGGACATCAAGCCCGAATCCTCACCAAGTCGATTCCTGTACAGTGTGTTCTAGGACTTTCGACCCAAGAAAGCGTCATCACCTCCCTCCTATTTTACATTTTACGGTATTCGTGCCCAAAGACGTAACCGCCGCCCTCTTCATGTCTTACCATTTCTCTATATTCAATCATTATTTATAGAGTCAGTTTTTCTAACCATGATTTTCAATTTATAACAACATGTGTCAATTCATTATGTTCATCGCCGTACAATACAAGACAATTCAATGTCATAGGTTCATATGTGATACTCAATTACTCATCTAATAGCAGTTCAACATAGATATATATATCTTGCGGTAAAATAATTAATTTTAATTCTATAAAAACCTCACAAAAGATGAGTAATAGAATCCCTACCTTTTTATAAATATCCACTAACAATTCTCAGCTTACATAATTCACCACGTAAGCTCCAAATATGCCGTTGTCCTAAAACATATAAAATTACCATACTTTAACTTAAATTCTAATTTTTAATTATGTCAATTTATCATTTATTTTTACTAGTGTGTCATAATCATTAACGTACTAAAATTGTAAATATCAATTTTCTAACTTAATTTTAGTAAATTATAAAATAACAATAAAATAAAAATATACAAATTTTATTTTGTTATGAAATATGTGAAAATGAATTTTTAAATTAAATAATACGATTTTAAAATATGTATAATTAAAATAATTAAAAGTTTGTTATTTATAAAATTATTTAAAATTACAACTTGTATAGAAAACTATATATTATATCCGAACCATAAACTATCAAATAACTATCTTTATCCTAGTGGTTTAGCTCCCCTTTATTATTCTTGAGATTGGGGGTTCAAATCTCATCTAAAGCTACTTTTTATTGAATTTACGTATGGAAAAACGACATGTAGTTTTTGTGAAAAACGACATGCAGTTTATGAGAAAAACTCATATAGAGAACTCAAAATTCATTTTCTAAGCCCTTTAATCCAATTCTTAGTTTCCTAACAGCTTTTTAAACATAAAAACTATATATAAACAATACATAACATTCTCTAAACATCAAAAACACATTTCTCACAAATTTTCATACCAAATACAACTTAAAATCAAGGTTAAAGTTTTTGAAAATCTAACCTCAAAACTTAGCTCAAATCCATTGTTTGATCTTGAAAACGTTTAAATTTCCTCGATCGTTAAGCTGTGAGAAGTTGTTTTGTAACACCCGTATTTTTAACGGGCATAATTTTGTAAAATTTAATGAATAAAATGTGACTATTTAAAATTACTAAGTTGTTTATGATCATTTAAAAAAAATACCATTTTAGTATTTTCTTACCAAGTCTTCCTAAGAAACATTCAAAACTTACCAACACTTACTTCTACTAATCTTGTCTCCCTAAATTATTGCTCAATTATATAGACTTCTTCTCATTTTGCTAAAGGTATCCGAAGGGGACATTGAATTATTTTCCGTCAATTCATAGAAGACATGGAGATATTTCTCAACCACCTAATTAATTATTTCCTTATCTTCTTCTATAATTCACTCCAATTATCCCCTCAATTATGTTGGCATTATTTGCTAAAAGTCTTCATGGGAGACAAGATGATATTTTCCTTTAAGACTCTTTTGTTTCTTCTTACAACTTTTCCCCGTAAACATCTCATTCCTCTTAAGCATTTTGATATCTTTTTATTTAACTATCACCACCTTCTTCTCTAGTTCTCATTCTCTCCCTTCTCACTTCAAATTTCTAACTAAAGACATAGAGCACAAAGCTCTCTTTGTGGCCAAGACAATTATAATTCCCAACGATGATCGAGGCGGTTTTAAAGTTAATTCAAGCTTGATTGATAACCCAAACTTTGGTGCTTTTCAAAGAAGTTTTGAGGTAGGTTTTCTTTAATCTAAACTTAGTTTTTAGTATGCATTTTCTCCATGTTTAATGCATAAAAATACTTTAATGGCACTAGTAGACGGGTTTACACATAACTCACTTATGAATGTGATTATACGTTGTGCTTTAGTTTTAATTGTCCTTATGCATGCCTTAGGGTCAAGGATGTGTGGAGCTAACGTTAATTGATTCCAGGATTAAAAGATTGTTGATAAGCTTGAAAGGTAGGGATTCTATTACTCATTTTTGTGAGGTTTTTATAGAATTAAAATTGATTGTTTTGCCGCAATATATATATATCTATGTTGAACTGATATTATATGAGTATCACATATGAAACTTTGACATGGACTCGTCTTGTATTGTACGGCGAGGAACATAATGAATTGACACATGTTATAAATTGAGAACATGGTTAGGAAAACTGACTCTATTAATAATGATTTAATATAGAGAAATGGTGAGACATGAAGAGGGCGGCGGTTACGTCCTTGGGCATGAATACCCAAAAAGGTAAAATAGGGGGAAGGTGATGACGCTTCCTTGGGTTGAAAGTCCCAAAACACACTGTACAGGAATTGATTTGGTGAGGACTCGGGGCTTGATGTCCCCTCACCGGAACACCCTTGGAATGTTTATGGGGTGATCAAGTGCGCCCATTTGGGTTTCGATGAGTTGAGTGATACTCAATTTAACATGGATACCTAGGAACAATGATGATTGGTAATATTTGTATAAATGTGTAATTATGACACTTGGTAATGATTAACTACGGTATCCATAAGATGTGATCATAATAAACCTCATAATCTGGAATATGATGTAACCTACTAACCATGCAGTTTTTAATGTGGTAATGGATAAACCATAAGGTGAGTCATGATTTCCCTACTGGGCATGTCGATGCTCATCCCTATCATATCTTCATATCTCAGGTGGAACTCAGTGCAACATATTTGAAGAGGAATAAACGAAAACAATCCTGCTGTTTTCGTGTTAGAAGACCCTGTTTAATTACAACTTATCTACAACATGTAAGAGTTGTATTATTTTTTTTTATGGCTGTGTTAAGTTATTTGGGAATTGTACTATGGTGATGATGACTGTAATTATATATATTTGGTGCTACACTAAAAAATGTGGTTTGTATTTAAAACGTTTATTTTTATTTTTCTTGTTGTTTAAAGACCCATGGGCATTGTTTAATTGATTTAAATAATATAAAATTTAAAATTATTTTTATTTATTTAAAACTGTTAACCCCCACATAGGGGTGTTACAGAATTTTTGGTATCAGAGCCTAGGTTCGATTAACCTAGGGGGTATAGCACCACCTTAAAAATTAATCTTTGGGAATGGTTTTAAAGTTAGGTGTTAATGTCATCATCATTTGGTACTGATCCTAGTTAAATTTTCGCAGCCAGTAGAAACTATGCCACCAAGACGTCAAATGCAATCGTCTGAGCTGTCACAACCGGTTGAACATGCTCAAGAAGTTGAGCAACCGGAACCGATGGAACAAGCTCAAGAAGATGAGCAACTACGACATGCAACACAATCCCCGCCAGCTGCACCAGAAGTAAATAATTTAGGACAAATTCTTCAAGCATTACAAAATGTGCAAAGACCTGTGGAGGTTCGTGATCCCGAACAACGACATCTAACTCTGTTGAAGGAGTTTATGAAGCAGAAACCACCCACATTTAGTGGAGAACCTAACCCGGTCATAGCAGAACAATGGCTAAAGGCAGTCAAAAAGAAGTTGGACACCTTGAGGATTCCACGGGAGTATTGGGTTAGCTTTTCAACATATATATTTGAGGGTAAAGCCGAAGAATGGTGGGATCTTCAGAAAGACGACTATGACGTGCCGAATCTTACATGGGAGCAGTTCGAAACCATTTTTCGCAACACCTATATTCCTCAGAGCCATAGGCAAGCAATGATGCGAGAATTTGAAAACCTGGTGCAGGGAGATACAACAGTTGCTGAATACCATGCTCGATTTATAGAATTGTCTCGCTACAATCCCGGGGCTGTATCGGATCCAATGGCGAGATGCGAAAAATTTAGAAATAACCTGAGGCCGAAAATCAGACAAATGATAGCTGCTGTTCCATCAACAGATTTTCTTGATCTTGTAGCTGCGGCACAGCGGGCAGAGACAGAACTAAATAACTCCTATGGAGAGTATAAGGGTTCTGGTGGGCGTCAAAGGAAAATAAGTAAGAAAGAGAAGTCACAAGGGCAAGTCATTCAGCATAGTGGAGTGACTATTGGTGGTGGATCTTCTGGCAGTGGTCGTTTCCAACCGTATGCTTGTCATAACTGTGGACAAGTGGGACATCTGAGGAGAAATTGCCCTAACCGCCCTACACAATCATCCTTTGCACCAAGGCCACAAGGAAGTCATTTTGGCTCCACTGTTTGGGGAGGGAGTCAAAATCGTGGAGCGCCTCAGCAAAACACTCCAGCTTCCCAAGTCTCAGTAACTCAACCTCGAGGGTTCCAGCCTCAGTACAACTATCAACAGCGGCCACAGGGTTCCAATTTTTATGCTAATCAGAACTTCCAACCGACTCCACAAGGCTCAGTGAATCAAAGGCCATATTTTTCTGGGAGAAATAATAATAAGGCTAGTAGTAGCCAAGGAAACCGAGGAAAAAGTGATAAAGGAAAAGCACCAGCACAAGCTTATGCAATTACGGCTACAACTGGACAAGGAAAACAGGCTGATCACTCAGTTGTAGACGGTATGATTCACGTGTCTCATTCTTGGGCTCATGTATTATTTGACACTGGTGCCACTCATTCATTTATATCTATGTTATTTGCTTCCGTACTACAATTAGAAACTGAGACATGTAGTTCATCATTAACCCTTAGTACACCAATGGGCGGGATAGCTGAAGTATCCATAATTTGTAAATCAGTGTGTATTGTTATAGGAGAACATAAACTATCGGCTGACCTATATGTAATAACTATGACAGAGTTTGATGTAATCTTAGGAATGGATTGGCTAACTAAATACCAGGCAATAGTAGATTGTCATAGGAAACGTGTCTCTTTATTCACCAAGAATGGACAAGTCATCGAATTTCAGGCAAAAACAGGAACAGTGACGCCAGCCCCGGTGCTAAAGGCTTGTATTGGAGGACGAAGGAATTTCACCAATCTTGGGACGATCTTTGCTTCAGATGGAGAACTAAAGAAGAGTGACCTATCCTCTCACACTCCTGTGGTGGACGAATTTTCAGATGTTTTTCCAGATGAATTGCCCGGACTTCCGCCTGATAGAGAAATTGAGTTTGTCATCGACTTAACTCAAGGAGCAGCGCCTGTTTCTATTGCCCCGTATCGAATGGCACCTGCTGAGAAAGTGGAATTGAGGAAGCAGTTGGACGAATTACTGGAAAAAGGATTTATTCGACCAAGTACATCACCTTGGGGAGCTCCAGTACTTTTTGTGAAGAAACATGACGGATCGTTGAGGCTCTGTGTCGATTATCGCCAGCTTAATCGATTGACTATCAAGAACAAGTACCCTCTACCCCGAATTGATGAGTTGTTCGATCAGTTAGGAGGATCTTGCTATTTCTCAAAGATTGACTTACGATCTGGATATCACCAACTGAAGATAAGAGAAGAGGACATTCCAAAGACAGCTTTTCGGACTCGCTACGGTCATTTTGAGTTTCTTGTCTTGCCTTTCGGGTTGACTAATGCACCAGCGGCTTTCATGGACTTGATGAACCGTGTCTTTCGACCGTACTTAGATCAATTTATCATTGTTTTCATAGATGATATCTTGATCTATTCTAAAAACGAAGAAGAACATGCTGAGCATTTGAGGATCGCTCTACAAACGTTGAGAGAACATGGTCTTTATGCAAAAAGAGAAAAATGTGATTTCTGGATGACAAAGGTCAAGTTCCTTGGACACGTTGTCTCTGAAGAAGGCATCTCAGTGGACCCCTCCAAAATTGAAGCAGTGCTAAATTGGGAACGACCAAAGAACGTGTCAAAGATTCGAAGTTTCCTCGGACTAGCTGGATACTATCGACGCTTCGTAGAGAATTTTTCAAAGATTGCTTCTCCATTAACAAAACTCACAAGGAAGAATGTCAAGTTCGTGTGGGATGATAAATGTGAAGAAGCATTTGAGGAACTGAAACGAAGACTCACTAGTGCACCTGTGCTGATCATACCTAACAACGAGGAGCCTTACACAGTATACACTGATGCCTCAGGAAACGGTTTGGGTTGTGTGTTAATGCAGCATGGACGAGTAGTTGCCTACGCCTCACGCCAGTTGAAACCCCATGAGAGGAACTACCCCACACATGATCTTGAGTTAGCTGCTGTGGTTTTCGCACTCAAAATTTGGAGATGTTATCTATATGGCGCAAAGTTCGAGCTATATTCAGATCATCAAAGTCTGAAATATTTGTTTACTCAAAAGGATCTCAATCTAAGGCAACGAAGATGGACTGAGTACATGGTGGACTATGACTTTAGTATCCAATATCATCCTGGAAAAGCAAATGCCGTGGCAGATGCTCTAAGTCGTAAGAACAACGGACGTATAGCCAGTTTAGCATTGGAAGATTGGAGACGAGTCACTATCGCCGACTTCAACTTGCAATATTATGAAGATAACGAGAGAGCTTTCTTATTCAATGTGATAGCAACTCCTACGTTAATTCAGAAAGTAAAACAAGGACAATGGCACGATGAAGGATTACGTAGGGTTTGGAAACAAATACAAAATGGAGAACAACTGGATGGATGGCAGATTGAGCCAGAAGGATTTTTACTTTACAAAGGAAGATTAGTTGTTCCAGAGGATCCATATCTCAGGCATGCGGTGCTAGATGAGGCTCACCGTTCAAAGTTTGCTATTCATCCTGGAAGCACAAAAATGTATATGGATCTAAAACGACAATACTGGTGGCGAGGAATGAAACGAGATGTAGCAACCTTTGTCTCTAAGTGCATGACGTGCCAACAGGTTAAAGCGGAACATCAAAAGCCTGGAGGCGAGTTGAGGAGCTTACCTATTCCAGAATGGAAGTGGGATCATGTGACAATGGACTTTGTTACTGGATTTCCTAAGACTCAAATAGGGCATGACGCCGTTTGGGTAATTGTAGATCGTTTAACTAAGACAGCCCACTTCATCCCAATCAGAACTAATTATAGTGTCTCAAAATTATGTCAATTGTACGTGGAAAAGGTAGTGACATTGCATGGAGTGCCAATGTCAATAGTTTCCGATAGAGATACACGTTTCACGTCGAAATTTTGGAGAGGATTGCAGAGGGCCTTGGGAACTCAATTGAATTTTAGTACAGCTTTTCATCCTCAAACAGATGGACAATCTGAACGTGTCATTCAGATTCTCGAGGATATGCTTCGGGCTTGTGTGCTGGACTTTGGAACAAATTGGGCTGCACAGCTGCCATATGTTGAATTCGCATATAACAACAGTTACCAAGCAAGTATTAGAATGGCTCCATATGAGGCCTTATATGGTAGACCTTGTAGATCTCCATTGTGTTGGGCTGAAAAGGAAGAGCGTCTTGAACTTGGGCCTCAGTTTATCAGAGAAACAACGGACAAGATCCAGATTATTCGCGAACGTCTTCAGACAGCTCAAAGTCGACAAAAGAGTTATGCAGATAAGAGGAGGCGACCTTTAGAGTTCATGATCGGAGACTTTGTGTTCTTAAAAGTGAAACCAAAACGAGGTGTATCTCGATTTGGTGTTAAAGGAAAGTTAGCACCAAGGTATACAGGACCGTTTGAGATTGTGGAACGCATTGGAACGTTGGCATACCGTTTAGACCTACCACCACAATTGTCTCATGTACATAATGTGTTTCATGTATCGATGTTGAGAAAGTATGAACCCGACCCTTCACATGTGATCATGTGGACAGATGTGCCAATTCAAGGAGATACGAATTATGAAGAAATTCCAGTTCAAATACTGGATCATGAAATAAAATTATTACGTCGTCGTGGAATTCCTCTGGTGAAAGTGATGTGGCAACACCATGATGTGGAGGAAGCCACATGGGAACTTGAATCTGAAATGAGAGAAAAGTACCCACATTTGTTTTAACATTGTAATCAGTGTACGAAATTGCGAGGACGAAATTTTTATAGGAGGGGAGAGCTGTAACACCCGTATTTTTAACGGGCATAATTTTGTAAAATTTAATGAATAAAATGTGACTATTTAAAATTACTAAGTTGTTTATGATCATTTAAAAAAAATACCATTTTAGTATTTTCTTACCAAGTCTTCCTAAGAAACATTCAAAACTTACCAACACTTACTTCTACTAATCTTGTCTCCCTAAATTATTGCTCAATTATATAGACTTCTTCTCATTTTGCTAAAGGTATCCGAAGGGGACATTGAATTATTTTCCGTCAATTCATAGAAGACATGGAGATATTTCTCAACCACCTAATTAATTATTTCCTTATCTTCTTCTATAATTCACTCCAATTATCCCCTCAATTATGTTGGCATTATTTGCTAAAAGTCTTCATGGGAGACAAGATGATATTTTCCTTTAAGACTCTTTTGTTTCTTCTTACAACTTTTCCCCGTAAACATCTCATTCCTCTTAAGCATTTTGATATCTTTTTATTTAACTATCACCACCTTCTTCTCTAGTTCTCATTCTCTCCCTTCTCACTTCAAATTTCTAACTAAAGACATAGAGCACAAAGCTCTCTTTGTGGCCAAGACAATTATAATTCCCAACGATGATCGAGGCGGTTTTAAAGTTAATTCAAGCTTGATTGATAACCCAAACTTTGGTGCTTTTCAAAGAAGTTTTGAGGTAGGTTTTCTTTAATCTAAACTTAGTTTTTAGTATGCATTTTCTCCATGTTTAATGCATAAAAATACTTTAATGGCACTAGTAGACGGGTTTACACATAACTCACTTATGAATGTGATTATACGTTGTGCTTTAGTTTTAATTGTCCTTATGCATGCCTTAGGGTCAAGGATGTGTGGAGCTAACGTTAATTGATTCCAGGATTAAAAGATTGTTGATAAGCTTGAAAGGTAGGGATTCTATTACTCATTTTTGTGAGGTTTTTATAGAATTAAAATTGATTGTTTTGCCGCAATATATATATATCTATGTTGAACTGATATTATATGAGTATCACATATGAAACTTTGACATGGACTCGTCTTGTATTGTACGGCGAGGAACATAATGAATTGACACATGTTATAAATTGAGAACATGGTTAGGAAAACTGACTCTATTAATAATGATTTAATATAGAGAAATGGTGAGACATGAAGAGGGCGGCGGTTACGTCCTTGGGCATGAATACCCAAAAAGGTAAAATAGGGGGAAGGTGATGACGCTTCCTTGGGTTGAAAGTCCCAAAACACACTGTACAGGAATTGATTTGGTGAGGACTCGGGGCTTGATGTCCCCTCACCGGAACACCCTTGGAATGTTTATGGGGTGATCAAGTGCGCCCATTTGGGTTTCGATGAGTTGAGTGATACTCAATTTAACATGGATACCTAGGAACAATGATGATTGGTAATATTTGTATAAATGTGTAATTATGACACTTGGTAATGATTAACTACGGTATCCATAAGATGTGATCATAATAAACCTCATAATCTGGAATATGATGTAACCTACTAACCATGCAGTTTTTAATGTGGTAATGGATAAACCATAAGGTGAGTCATGATTTCCCTACTGGGCATGTCGATGCTCATCCCTATCATATCTTCATATCTCAGGTGGAACTCAGTGCAACATATTTGAAGAGGAATAAACGAAAACAATCCTGCTGTTTTCGTGTTAGAAGACCCTGTTTAATTACAACTTATCTACAACATGTAAGAGTTGTATTATTTTTTTTTATGGCTGTGTTAAGTTATTTGGGAATTGTACTATGGTGATGATGACTGTAATTATATATATTTGGTGCTACACTAAAAAATGTGGTTTGTATTTAAAACGTTTATTTTTATTTTTCTTGTTGTTTAAAGACCCATGGGCATTGTTTAATTGATTTAAATAATATAAAATTTAAAATTATTTTTATTTATTTAAAACTGTTAACCCCCACATAGGGGTGTTACATGTTTGTGGAGATTTTTGTGAAAGGACAGCTTGAGGTTTCTTTTAATTCTCTCTAGTTTATCTTACAGTGGGAGAAGAAATGAAGAAGAAGAAGAGAAAGAAAAAGAAAAGAAAGAAAAGAGAGAAGCAGGGAGAGACGTGAGAGAAAGAGAGAGAGAGAGAAAATAATTGAGGGAGGCAAATGGTTAATGAGTCTCCTCCAAAGACTTTTAGCCCACATAATGCCAAAATGGCATTTTTAAAACTTATTAGAAGTTTCAAGGCTTTTCAGTAAACATACTAAATAAGTATAGGAGAATTTTAAAAAATTTAAAAATAGATAGAAATAAATATTGTGAAATAGATTTTAAATGAAACAAATTTTTGATTGGCATACTAAAAATTAATTTAATTACCTTAATACCCGTTAGGAAAATAATAGGTATCACAACTCCTTGGTGTTTTTAAGTGTGTTTAGTGGGCGTTTTGTTGCTCTAGTTGCTATGGTATGGCTAGAAGTTTCTTGCTTTAATGGAGATAGTTGCAACCGGACTTATGGCTGCCTTTGGAAAACTTGCTGAGGTTTTGTTTCAACAAAAAAGAAAAGAGAAAGAGTGGGAGACATAGAATAATAATGAGGGGCTGAATAAATAGAAAGCTAAAATAATTGAGAGGACAAATGGAGTAATTCACGGTAGAAAATGGAAGAAGTGACCAAAAACGTTGGTTGAGACAATATCTCTATGTCTCCTCCGGAGACTTTTAGCAAAACGAGAATAAGGCTACATAATTGAGCATTAATTTAGGGGAACAAGGTTGATAAAAGTGGGTGATATGTAGGTTTTGAATATCTCATACGGAGACTTTGTAAGAAAATATCAAAGTGAGAATTTTTTTTAAATATTTGAAATAACAAAGACAACTTGGTAACTTCAAATGCTACAACATTTTAAATTGTCATATTTTATTCATTAAATTTTACAAAAATTATACCCGTTAAAATAACGGGTGTTACAGCTTAAGAGAATTGTTAATTTGTTTCTTGTTAGAGAACAAATGGATTCTATCTTGTAATATTAACATTCTTAGGTATTTACTTCATTATGTCTCCAAAATTCAAGGGATAGAATTAAATTCTCGAATTTGTACAAAAGATATAAATCTATAAATAGGAGTATGTTAATAACTCATGATTAAAATCATCTTATATATGATCATCAGTCGATATGATTAAAATTTGCTATATTTCACGGTAATTATTAGCTGCTCACATCATATTATGTCCCGGTCCTATATAATTTTATTATGTATAGTGCACTCATTTAATAACTCACTATATTAATGGTTTAGATAAGACCGTTCAATTCTTAGAAATAACATGCACTATTAACGTTCAATTAAATATTCCATACTTTATTAAATAATTAATTATATATTACTAACCATTTTATTTACCATTCCTAAATATTGTTCTATTATATATAACACTTATGTACAATATTTTTAAGGTCAAAAGATAATTATGGAATTTTCATGATATTTATAAAGTATTCAAAATACAAACTCACAAATATAAGGAAAAATTCACTTTATTTTTTTCTTATAGATATGTCATTCATAAAATATCATATGTTTTTAGGGTATCTATCCTAATAAATTAATCACACAAGAATATGTTTTATTAAAACTTTACTAGAACAAAAAATATAGGATAACAAACCATAGTGAAGAAAAAGAGGAGAATATATTTAACATGTCTAATTTAGTAATTTATTACTTTTTTTTTATCTGAGCAGCTTTAATAGAGATAAATTTTAAACATTGCAAAATCAAACTCATTGACTATTTTAGAATAATGCAGTCGCAAGTGCATACACTCATGGTAAGCTTGCGAGAGTATTACAGTCTTTTTTGATGGTTATATTTATATAATGCTATATGTATCAAGAATTCAAATAAAAGCATTAGCATAACAAGTAAACAAGAAGTAAGTTTAGGAATTTGTTATACGTGTATGATTTGGTGCGTCAAAAAAAGAGTCTCATTGTTGAAAAATAAGTACTAAACTACTCTTAATACTAAATTTACAAAAGTTAGTCCCACAGCACAAAAATTAAAGTTGGGACGTGAGAGGGAATTGGTGGTTTGTAGTACAGTGGGTCACAAAACTGGGGTGGTTCATACGTTTGACCTGTTTGTGTCTCAGCACCGCATACTTTCGCAGCCTATCAGTGTTTAATATTTAAATTTTAGAAGTAGTTTTTATTACTTTAATATTATAAGTAGTTATTATTATTATTATTTTGATAGTCATTTCCTCCTAATCAAAATCTATGAAAACATTTAGATTTGATAATTACAAATCAAATAGAAGCCAAAGCCCAAAAAGGGAATCATTTTCTAATACAGATTGAAAGTCAAAATGGCAATAGTCGAATTTTTTAGAGCAACTGAAAGGTTTGGGATGAAGGATAAATTAAATTAGAAAAACAAATTATATGTGAACTGAACTTGCTTTAAAAACAAGATGGTTTTGTAATGTTGCAGAGGATGAAAGCGTTATTTTATGCAAACTACCAAGGAAAACGTTTTGTTTTATTGTGCAAGGGCATTTTGGATATTTTATTCAAAAGTTGTGGTAACCTACAAGTTTTAACTGTAATTTTCATAAAACTTGCGGGGTGTCAGTGTAATTTTACTAGATGTATTATATAAATATTATATATAAAAAAAGAAAATGTCTTTTTTTTTTATTTTTTTTTTTCTTCTTTCTGCCCGCGTCCCTTTCCTTTGTCGTAAGGGAAATGTGGGTCTCAGCGAACCTGTGATGAACGGCCATGTGGACTCCCCATCAAGTGGTTGAAGCTGGTTGTGTACGCCAACTACCGCTCTATCCCCGTTACCCTTTTTAGGAACAAATCAGCAAAATCCAATTTTCTTTTCTTTTTTCTTTATTTCTAATTTCTAGTTTCTATCTCCCATGGAAGATGAGCCTTTTCTCGCCTCCCACACGGCTCCCCAGCAACAACTCCCTCCAATCGTTGAACACCATGATTTCTCATTCCCACTCCTCCAAGACTCTGAATCATCCGCCGCCGCCCCTATTCGGAGTCTCCACCGATGCAAGACCGCCCCTGCCCTCGCCGTCGTCCGAGACCTCAACCCCAAAACGACGCCGCCTTCGTCGTCGTCCCAACTGGAGTCGGGAAGCCTCGTGAAACAAGCCTTCGTCCTGCTTCTCATCTACCTCTCCTTCGGAGTCCTCATATACTCCCTCAACACAGACCACTTCTCCGGCACCGAGACCCATCCCGTCGTTGATGCTCTCTACTTCTGCATCGTCACCATGTGCACCATCGGCTACGGAGACATCGCTCCACAAACTCCGTCGACGAAGCTCTTCGCCTGCCTCTTCGTCCTCATCGGCTTCGGTTTCATCGACGTTCTTCTCAGCGGAGTCGTCAATTACGTCCTAGACTTGCAGGAAAACATGATCTTGACCGGAATGCAAATGGATCAACAAAATCATCAACGTCATCGTAAAGGATTTTCCCCTTTGGATTTCGTAATCGACGTGGCCAAAGGCAGGATGAGGATCAGGCTGAAAGTCGGATTGGCTCTGGGAGTGGTGGTGCTGTGCATTGGCGTGGGCGCCTTGTTCCTGCGATTCGCCGAGGATTTGGATTGGATTGACTGTGTTTATTTGTCAGTTATGTCGGTTACGACGGTTGGGTACGGCGACAGGGCCTTCAAGACGCTCCATGGGAGGATTTTTGCTGCTGTTTGGCTTCTGCTGTCTACGCTGGCAGTGGCAAGGGCCTTCTTGTATCTGGCGGAGGCCAGGGTCGACAAGAGGCACCGGAGAATTGCCAAATGGGTGTTGCATAGGGATATCACTGTCGAGGATTTGCTTGCCGCCGACATTAATAATAACGGTTTCATTAGGTACCCCTACTGCACTCTTTTAATGCCCTTTTGCTTCTCTTCTCTAATTTCCCCTTTTTTCTAATTTCCCCTTTTTAAGTTATCAGGAATTCCATGTGTTTTTATGTCAATTATTGCTAAATGTTTGGACAGCTTTGTCCGGCATCGCCAATGAATTATGCTTTATGTGCAACATTAGTATCAACTACACTGATCGGAGGCTTTACTTCATGGAAAAATCTGCTTCTGTTTATTTTATTTTATTTACAAAATTAGGCTGATTCCGTTATTTGACTAGCATTAAGTGTGGCAAAAATAAAGGGTGCAAAATTCCTACATTAGTTAGGAAGTAAACTAGAAACCAAACCAGAGTATCTCGAGCTTATATTTTTTGTATTACATATATTGGCGTAAGACACTAGTTATTCGATAATGTTGTGTATAAATCTGATGAATTTGCCAGTCTACTAGATATGAGACTTCTACTACAGAAATAAGAAACCAATTCCTCTATTTAATGCATGATTCTCTTTACATTAAGATTTCTCTCTTCTTGGCTTTTTTGCATAATACTTTCTTATTTACTGAGAGATAGTGTTAATAACACTGCAAGAGACATACTGACTTTATAGGTCATGTATAATTTTATCGTCCGGAAAAAAAAAATTAACGATTTATGTAAACCCATCATTACTCTTTCTTGCACATGCTTGTTTCAGTAAGTCGGAGTATGTAATTTACAAGCTTAAAGAGATGCGAAGGATAGGCGAGAAAGATATATTGGAGATCTGCAACCAGTTTAGCAAGCTTGACCCCAACAACTCCGGGAAGATAACACTGCATGATCTTTTGGAGAATCGCTTGCAATGTCAAAAAGAGTGGTAAATTCTATTCTTTGAGCAGAAGAAAAACGGATTGCTCTTTCTTCTCTCTGAAGCCTTTTTTAGGAAGAGGGAGACTTGATTTTCTCCCTGACAAGAATCGTTCATACATACTCTTGCATTCCCTAAGACGGACTGTTTACATACAGAAAGTTTAAAAATCTTTTTCCTTTTTTTTTTCACCTCTACTACCATAGGAATATCACTCGGAAAGTAAAAATTTTGGAGTATAGAGTCCTTCCTTTGCATCTTTAAAGTTGAGAGGCTTGATCTTATATCAATCAAGGGCTTCGATGGGTATTACAATGTGTATAGCTTTTTGACTTTGTATTTATGTGATTCCAAAAGCAATTGCTCTGCAGTTCATTAAGATTCTAGATTAATATGATGTGGAGAGACATATGATATCTGCATAGGGACTTGATTCTGCTACCTGATTCTTGCCGTTTCTTGCTTTTCTGCAAGCGCTTCTCTTACTACTTCCAAGTGTAGGAAGATTTTAATTTGAAAATTGCAGGTAATAGTTGTCTTCTACTTTACTATGGACCTGAATTTTCTGATAGCAAGTGGGAGCTTGACTCAGCTATTCAATTGATTAGGGAGCTAATCAGTTACTGTTTAATTTATTGGGTTTGGTGCCTTAAAAGCTGTGACGTTGTATATATTGTTAATAAATAAATAAAGTCACATTTATTATTATTTTGGTTGCTCATATGTGTTATGAATATATTTATAAACATCGAGAAAATTCCATGGTTATTTATGTGACTATAAATTTAGCATGTAAGTGTTATATACCTAGGGATAAAATTTATAGATAATAATCTAAATAGTCTATGATAATTAATTAAATATTACAAGTACGGTCTAATCTTATTTAGAATGAAATAGTCATTATCCAGACTATTAATGTAGAGACATTAGGTTATAAATACTTTATATAATGAGATTATATAGGACTTGACCAGATAAATTATGAATTTTTAATAATCATCCGTTACAAATAGAGTATTCAAATTTATCACTATGATGATCATATATTTGACAGTCTTAATCCGGAGTATTTATTAGACTCCTATTTATGACATTATATTTTTTGACTTGCATGGTAAGATTTGTCTAAGTACAGATCATAACTTAGCATCTTGGAAACATAACATAATAAATGGCTGAGAATAATATTATACAGATAAAGAATGCATTCCTTCCTCATGGAAGTTAGAAAAATAGTTTTCTTGAGTGATAATTCGATGTTTGAACAGTAGAGCGCTCGTTCATAATAAGATTATGAATTAACTGTTCATTAGTGAATTATTGGAACTCAATGATAAAGATGTAATAAGAGAGGTAAACAGAAATTGATCTTAGCTCTTATTATGAACTCTTTATGGAGGACTAACTTATATGCAATGATTATATCAATGGATTATTCACTAATTTTTTTTGAATAATTTTACTATAATCTCAAGAGTTCAGTTTCAGGTTTTTAGTGGAATAACACTGAAACTAATAAATTTGGCACATTAATCAAAGAGTTTAATTAATTGTCAATTTTATTGGAGCTTGGGTTATAGGTCCATAGGTCCCCGATACCACCTTTGTAATACTATATTGGATTTATGTATAGAATGAATTATAAATATTTAATTTGAAATTATTGAATTCTGAATTAATTATTTCACTCTTGAATTCTTAATGTGACATAGAAAAATGTTCTCTGTAATACATAATGTAATGTGATAAATGTTATCACATTTAACTGAGCATTAGTTAATTAATTAATTGATTAATCTTAAAATCTATTCTTAAATAAATGTAATTTATTTTTGAATTTAGATTTAGATATATATATATATATATGGTTTTGAACCAAATTTTTTTATATATATTAGATTTTATTATTTATTAATATATATATTACATAAAGAAAACGTTTATGTTTTACCTTTTATATATATATATATATATATATTATATGAATTACGTTAACGTGATTCGGTAAGTAAAAAAAAAAAGGAAGTAGCCAAATTCGTTTACAGAAACGTAAATGTTCACACACACACACACATATATATATATATTAATAAATAAAAAAAAAGGGTGATTCAGTTAATAAAAAAAAAAAAGGAAAGGAAAAAGGTAAGAATTATGTAAGATATATCCTTTCCTCATATATCTGATATGGTGGTTATTTCAAATTTGAATTTAATTAAAAAATTACTAGTGGTTCAGATATAAAAAGAGAGAGAGATAACAACTATCTTAGGAGATTTTTCATTCACGTAACTTTTACAAAATACCCAGAGAGAGTTTTTCTCTGGAAAAAAAAGGGTCTGCTATCTCATGTGTTGAGTACATAGCAAATTCAGAAAAGTGTCAGGAAAATTCATTCTTGCAGTTTGACGCCCACTCGTCTTTTCATTGGTGTGGAGGCCTAGATTGAAAGATCATGGTGTCAAATAGAAAAGCTAGGATACCTAGATAGTCTTCAAAAAGGTTAGTAAAATTCTTAAAGCTTTCTATTATTAAAATTATATAGCTATTCCTGATGAATAAAGTTTTTTAGAAATTTTTTGTTTGTTAACGATTTGTTCCTTCCGTTGCGTTTCATATTTTAATTCTAACAAATGGCATCAGAGCGGGTTATAACATATATAATTTTAATTAACATGATTTTATTTTGATAATATCATGTTTTTTTTCTTATGCATGTTTGTGGGCACTTTGTATATTTGTAATTTTTATTCATGTGATGAATAGTTGTTTAATGAATAGATTTTTGGTCGTTAATTATATGGTCCTTTTGGATTGATAATTTTATTTTCAATTTGATTAGATCAAATCTGTGTAAACCCATAAAAGGGTATAGGGTTTTTTGTAATTTATTATTATTATTTTTATTTCTTTTCAATTTTTTTTTCTTTTCTCCTCTTCTTCACCTGCTACACGTGGAGCGATAAAGAAAAAGAAGTCCATTGGATCTTTTGGCATAGTTGAGAACTTTGGGCCTATCAAATTTCAAAGGTAACCCAGCAGATTGTTGCATAGTAAACCACCCGATGAAGATTGCAAAATTGGAGCAGGGATTTATGTATAACTTACAAGAAGACCTTTGTAATTTTTTCTCTTATTTTTTTTATGGGTTGTAATTTTAATTATCCAAAGGACCCGGTCAAAAATCCATTGTTTATTTTCATGCTTTATTTTCATGTGATGATTGTGATAACATGTTTATGCATTAAACATGTCATATAGGAAAGTGCTCACTTATAGTTATTGTAACATGACATGCATACACTTGCATATTATTTTTTTTATAAAGGTGTTTATAAAATGATTTAATATGTGTTAGAATTAATTTAATAAGATTAAATTAATTGGGTTGGTTTTATAGAATCTTAATTTATTAATCAACCGAATAATATGAATTTAGTTTTAATAGTTAAGACTTGGTAAAATTCACATTAGTTCTAAATTATCTAATTTTAAATTGTTTAATGTTGGGTAGCTTAGACAATTCATAATAAACTTAGATTTTTAACACATCTTTTAAGATAATGAGTGGGAGAAGGTAATATGACAATATAACCTACGGTCTCCATTATTAGCACAACACCATGAGATTTAGGTGACGCCTCGCGACGCTTTGATTTTGTCATTCCTACGGAGGGTGTCCATTTAAATCAATATCAAGGTTGGCTTTCGAAGAGATAAGATTTTGTAATTATTTCAAAATTAACCTACCCTACGACGGTAATTTTGAGTTAAGTTGTTAAAATCTAAAATAGTGGGTGACACTCATAAAGACATAATTAAATTGTTAATTATATCTTGACCAAAATAAACGGTTATTAACAAATATAGAAAATATGAGATATTTTGAATATATTTATTAATTGAGAATGTCTCAATTCAATTCATAAATAATTTGACCTACGCTACGACGGAACTTTATTTATTAAAATTGAATAATCGTGGAATTAGTAAAATATTATTTTGTGTTTTTCCATATGCATCATGCATCACGTTTACTATTCCAAAACATATATTTATAATGTTTATGCAACCATTTAATTTATGTTATTTTATTTATTTATTACAGCAACAATGTCTAATCCAATCATCGTTATTCTCTCAAATGAAAAATTAACCGGAGATAATTTTGTTAAGTGAAAGAGTAACATGAACATTGTACTAATTTGTGAAAACTACAAGTTTGTCTTGACAGAGGAATGTCCTCTATCGCCTCCTGCCAATGCTCCTCGTAATGCACAAGAAGCATATGATCGTTGGATCAAGGCAAATAACAAGGCCCATTGTTTCCTTTTGGCTGGCATGTCTGACGTGCTTAGGATGAAGCACGAAAGCATGAAAACTACTTATGAGATAATGCAGTCTTTGCAAGACATGTTTGGCAAGCCTTCTGAAAAGGCACGCCACGAAGCTGTTAAGGCGGTAATGAATGCCAAAATGAAGGCAGTGATTTTGGTCAGAGAACATGTTCTCAACATGGTTAACTATCTCCATGAGGCCGAAGTGAACGAGACAGTGATAGATGAAGCCAGACAGGTGGGGATGATTTTGGAAACCCTCTCCCCTGCGTTCCTTCATTTCAAAAGTAACTATTTCATGAACAAGTTGAAATATAATATGACTGAGTTGCTTAATGAGCTACAAACCTTCGAGTCTATTTTGAAAGAAAAGACTAAAGAAGGTGAGGCAAATGTTGCAGAAGCTCAACCCTCATCTTCTACTCGAAAGAATAAGAAGAGGAAAATGACTGAAGGAAGTAGTAAGTCTAAAAATGGAGGGCAACCTAAGAAGAACAAAAGCAACAATAGCAAAAAAAGCTTAAGCCAAAAGAAGTCTAAAGGAAAATGTTTTCACTGTGGCGTAGTTGGGCACTGGAAGATAAACTGCAAGAAGTATATTCAGGAGCTCAAAGAAAAGAAGAACAATGGTAAATCAGATTTACTTGTTTTAGAAGCTTGTTTAGTTGAAGATGATACTTCACCTTGGATAATTGATTCAGGGGCAACTAACCATGTTTGTTCTTCTTTGCAGATGCTTAATTCTTCAAGGGAGCTTGCTGACGGGGAACAAACAATGAGAGTGGGAACGAGAGAGGTTGTTTCGACAAGAGTAGTGGGAGTCGTTAAACTTTATTTTAGAAATAAGTTTTTAATTTTGGACAATGTTTATTACATTTCTTGTTTTCATAGAAATTTGATTTCTGTTTACAGGTTATTTGAACAAATGTTTAATGTTTCTTTTAATAATAATTATGTTAATATTTCTAGAAATGGTTTGAATATTTGTTTTGCGCATCTAGAAAATGGGCTTTACGCTTTAAGGCCCAACGAAAAATCACTACTCAATACCAAAATGTTCAAAGTTGAACAACCAAAACCCAAGAAGCAAAAGATTTCTTCTGATAATGAAACATACCTATGGCACCTTAGATTAGGTCATGTTAACCTTGACAGAATTAACAGATTAGTAAAGGATGGTCCTTTAAAAGAACTAAAAGTTAGTTCTCTACTAGTTTATGAATCTTGTCTTGAAGGTAAAATGATTAAAAGGCCTTTCTCTGCAAAAGGCGAAAGGGCCAAAGAACCACTTGAGCTAATACATTCAAACATCTGCGGTCCATTGAATATACAAGCACGTGGTGGTTACTAATATTTTGTCACATTTATTGACGATTATTCAATGTATGGTTACATATACCTAATGCAAAGGAAATCTGAAACTTTTGGAAAGTTCAAAGAATTCCAAGCGGAGGCTGAAAAGCAATTAGAAAAGATGATGAAGACTCTTCGATCTGATCGAGGAGGGGAATACCTTGATACTAAATTCAAAGACTATATGATAAAACATGGTTTCTATCACAACTCACTGCACATGGAACACCACAACAAAATGGTGTTGCAGAGAGAAGAAATCGGACGTTGCTAGATATGGTGAGATCCTTGCTCAGCTACTCATCATTACCCACTTCGTTTAAGGGATATGCACTACAAACTGTAGTATATATTCTAAATATAGTTTCATCTAAGTCTATTCCAAAAACACCTTTACAGTTGTGGAATGGTCGCAAACCTAGTATGCGACATATCCGTATATGGGGGTGTCCAACACATGTGTTGAAAGGAAAGACCGAGAAGCTAGAACCACGTTCTGAAGTATGCATGTTTGTGGGATACCCAAAGGGAATGAGGGGGGTTTGTTTTATAGTCCACAAGAAAAAAAGGTATTTGTATCGACAAATGCCACTTTTCTAGAGAATGATTATATGACAAACTATAAACCTCGTAGCAAAGTTGTACTTGAAGAGTTACTTTCTGATCAGATCAGACCCAGACCGCAAATGACAACCGTTGTCGAATGACAAAATGAGGAGCCTACATCTCCCGATCAGAATGTCATACCACCTCGACGTAGTGGGAGGGTTATGAGACCACCTGCTCGCTACAGGAAAATTGGAGAAGCACATGTTGCTATCTCTGATAATGGCGAGAATGATCCATTGACATATCGTGATGCAATGGAAGATTCTGAGAAGGAAAAATGACTGGAAGCTATGAACCTTGAAATGGAATCAATGTACTCCAATTTAGTCTGGGAACTTATAGACCTACCTGAAGGGATAAAACCCATAGGGTGCAAATGGATTTACAAGATGAAAAGAGGAGTGGATGGGAAAGTTGAGACTTTTAAAGCTAGGCTTGTGGCAAAGGGTTATACCCAAAAGGAGGGAGTTGACTATGAAGAAACTTTCTCGCCTGTAGCTATGCTTAAATCCATTCGGATTCTTTTATCCATTGCTGCTTGTCTTGATTATGAGATATGACAAATGGATGTCAAGACTGCCTTTTTGAATGACTATCTTAAGGAAAGCATCTATATGATGCAACCAAAAGGGTTTGTAGTCAAAGGTCAAGAGCAAAAAGTTTGCAAGTTGTAGAGGTCCATCTATAGACTCAAGCAAGCTTCAAGATCTTGGAACTTGAGATTTGATGAAGCGATCAAATCTTATGGTTTCGATCAAAACATTGATGAACCTTGTGTATACAAGTACATCAAAGATAAGAAGGTGGTCTTCTTAGTTCTTTATGTAGATGATATCCTACTCATTGGGAATGATGTAGGCATATTATCTAATGTAAAGAAATGGCTCGCCAACCAATTCCAAATGAAATATTAAGGAGAGACAAGTTATGTTCTTAGAATCCAACTCATAAGAGATCGAATGAACAAACTGTTGGCGCTGTCTCAGGCATCGTATATCGATAAGGTGCTTATCAGATTTTCGATGCAAAACTCCAAGAAAGGTAATTTACCTACACGTCATGGAGTCTATTTTTCAAAAGAGCAATGTCCTAAGACACCTTAAGAGGAAGAAAACATGAGACAGGTACCCTATGCATCTGCAGTGGGAAGTCTAATATATGCCATGTTGTGTACAAGACCTGACATTTGCTATGTGGTGGGTATAGTCAGTTGGTATCAATCCAACCCAGGATTAGATCATTGGGTAGCAGTTAAACATATTCTCAAGTATCTCAAGAGAACGAGAAACTATAAGCTGGTATATTCCGGTGAGAATTTGATTCCTATTGGATACACTGATTCTGATTTTCAATCAGACAAAGACACATGTAAATCTACGTCTGGATCAGTGTTTACATTTGGTGGTGGAACCATAGTTTGGAGAAACATCAAACAATCTTGTATTGCTGATTCAACTATGAAAGCTGAATATGTGGCTGCTTGTGAAGCAGCTAAAGAAACTGTTTGGCTTCGTAAGTTCTTAAATGATCTAGAAGTAGTTCCAGGCATGGATAAACCACCCACACTGTATTGTGATAATAGTGGTGCAGTGACAAATTCAAGAGAACCTAGAAGCCACAAAAAAGGAAAGCATATAGAGAGAAAATATCTTTTGATCAGAGAAATAGTATATTGAGATGATGTGAAAGTTGTGAAGATAGCGTCGGAAAACAACCTTGTTGACCCTTTCACCAAGACGTTACTTGTAAAGAGCTTTGAGGGACACTTGGAAGGCTTAGGTCTTAGAGACATGTCTTACCTGCTTTAGGGCAAGTGAGAGATTGTTGGGTTTTGTGCCCAAAAAGCTGTGACATTGTACATATTGTTAATCAATAAATAAAGTGACATTTATTATTATTTTGGTTGCTTATATGTGTTATGAATATATTTATAAACATCGAGAAAATTCTATGATTATTTATGTGTCTATAAATTTAGCATATAAGTGTTATATGCTTAGGGATAAAATTCATAGATAGTAATCTAAATAGTCCATGATAATTAATTA
This sequence comes from Artocarpus heterophyllus, assembly GCA_025403435.1. Classification (NCBI taxonomy): domain Eukaryota; kingdom Viridiplantae; phylum Streptophyta; class Magnoliopsida; order Rosales; family Moraceae; genus Artocarpus; species Artocarpus heterophyllus. The sequence goes on from JAJQZP010000352.1 coordinate 26,173, forward strand.
AAGTTTGGGATTTTTAATTAGATATTACAAGTATGGTCCAATCTTATTTAGAATAAAATAGTCATTATCCGGACTATTAATGTAGAGACATTAGATTGGAAGTACTTTATATAATGAGATTATATAGGACTGAACCAGATAAATTATGAATCTCTAATAATCATCCGTTACAAATAGAGTTTTCAAATTTATCACTATGATGATCAAATGTTTGACAGTCTTAATCCTGAGTATTTATTAGACTCCTATTTATGACATTATGTTTTTTTGACTTGCATGGTAAGATTTGTCTAAGTACAGATCATAACTTAGCATCTTGAAAACATAATGTAATAAATGACTGGGAATAATATTATACAGATAAGGAATCCATTCATTCCTTATGAAAGTTAGAAAAATAGTTTTCTTGAGTGATAATTCAAGGTTTGAATAGTAAAACGCTTGTTCATTATAAGATTATGAATTAGCTGTTCATTAGTGAATTATTGGAACTCAATGATAAATATATAATAAGAGAGGTAAACGAAAATTGAACCTAGCTCTTATTATGAACTCTTTATGGAGGACTGACTTATATGTAATGATCATATCAATGGATTATTCGCTAATTTTCTTTGAGTAATTCTACTATAATCTCAAGAGTTCAGTTTCAGGTTTTTAGTGGAATTACACTGAAACTAATAAATTTGGCACTTTAATCAAAGAGTTTAATTAATTATTAATTTTATTGGAGCTTGAGTTATAGGCCCATAAGTCCCCAATACCACCTCTGTAATACTATTTTGGATTTATGCATACAATGAATTATACATATTTAATTTAGAATTATTGAATTCTGAATTAATTATTTCACACTTGAATTATTAATGTGACACAGAAAAACGTTCTCTATAACACATAATGTAATGTGATAAATATTGTCACATTTAACTGAGCATTAGTTAATTAATTAATTGATTAATTTTAAAATCTATTCTTAAATAAATGTGATTTATTTTTGAATTTAGATTTAGATATATATATATATATATATATGGTTTTGAACTAAATCTTTATATATATATATATTAGATTTTATTATTTATTAATAATATATATTACATAAAGAAAACGTTTATGTTTTACCTTATATATATATATATATTATGAATCACGTTTCTTTATGTTTTACCTTATATATATATATATATATATATATATATATATATATTATATGAATCATGTTAACGTGATTCGGTAAGTAAAAAAAAAAAAAAAAGAGGAAGTAGCCAGATTCGTTTACGGAAACGTAAACGTTCACATATATATATATATATATATATATATATATATATATATTAATGAATAAAAAAGGGTGATTCAATTAATAAAAAAAAAAAAGAGAAAGGAAAAAGGTAAGAATCATGTAAGATATATTCTTTCCCCATATATATGATATGGTGGTTATTTTAAATTTAAATTTAATTGAATAATTACTAATGACTCAAATATAAAAAGAGAGAGATAACAATTATCTCAGGAGATTTTTCGTTCACGTAACTTTTACAGAATACCCAGAGAGAAAAACTGAGAGTTCTTCTCTGAAAAAAAAAGGTCTGCTATCTCATGTGTTGAATACATAGCAGATTCAGAAAAATGTCAGGAAAATTTATTGTCTTTCTATTGGTATAGAGGCTTAGATTGGAAGATCATGGTGTCAAAGAAAAAAGCTAGAATACTCTGATAGTCTTTAAAAATGTTAGTAAAATTCCTAAAGCTTTCTATTATTAAAATTATATAGTTATTCCCGATAAACAAAGTTTTTTAGAAAATTTTTATTTGTCAACGATCTGTTTCTTCTGTTGCGTTTCATATTTTAATTCCAACACAATTTTCTAACAAACATGCCATACTAAGGACTAAGCTACTGGCTATACATGGAAATAGGGACTCCAATAGCCAACAACGCATGTTTATGCGAGGAAGAGGGTCCAAACTCCTAACTCCAAACAAAGTCTCATTTTCTGTAACACGTTCGGCGTGTAACTCTCTAACTCCTAGGTCCTAAGGCTTGGGTGAGAAAGCCCATTTCCTTCTATTTTCCACCAAAAGCCCAGCTCCATCTGCTAAAGGCTTGAAGTAGAACCCAAAGCAAGTGTCGTCAATATTTTGATTGCTTTGTTAGCTAGCTGTTTCTTTAATTAAATGCGTAACAAAACAGCAGAAAAATACCTAAACTACCCATCATGCTTTTTTTCTCTTTTATTATTAAATTACCTAAAACGCCTCCCGTGTTTTGTCAAAATATTACTTTTACGATTCTTATTGTTAAAATACCTAAAACACCGTCTATTTTTTCAAAATCATACTCAAAATTGAAAATACCTCCTGAAGCCATTAATTTCTAAAAAATTCTAAAATTATCCTTTCTAATATATATTAAATGCTATTTTAAATATAACTTGACTTAAAAGATTAAAGAAAAGGTTATTTAAAATGATCAAATATATATTTTAACTAAGTAAATACTTCAATTATTTTAAGAGTTTTTAATTTTTTAAGATTGATTTTTTAGTATTTTGGTTTAATAATGTTTTAAATTGTATTTAGTAAATATTAAAAAGGAAAATTTTATTTTTTCTAAAAGTTTAATGAAAAATAAAAAAAAATCATTGGAAATAAAAACACACAGACACAAAATAACCTTTTAATTTAATAAATAATGGGAAGGATGATCTATGAATTTTTTAAAAATTAATTACTTCGAGGGTATTTTGAGTGTGGTTTTAAAAACACATAAGGTATTTTGGACATTTTAATAATAATAGGGGGTAAAAATGATGTTTTAATAAAACACATAAAATGCTTTGGGTATTTTATTAGGAAAAAGCAAGAGTCATTTGAGGAAGTGGGCTTTGCAATGCAGGTCAACCATTTTAATTTATGATTGTTTAGTCAGCCTCATCTTATTATACTGCATTTCTTGGCTCTATTTGTGTCTACCACCACATGTTACATGTTTATTTCTTTATCGAGAAATTCTATTCACACCTCAAATATTCCTAAAAACATTAAGTTTAAATTTTAAAATTATATACTTTTAATATTAAAACTATCATATTCCTCAAATACCCCTCACAATACACCCCGACAAACATTTAGTATAAAAGAAATATACGTATATTGAGGATAGTGGCTGTTTTTTCTGCGGCTTCTATTAGATCAAATGCTTTGGAACTTCCAAGTAACAGTATCCATAACATCATATCATACATTCTTGTTTTTCATTGTAGGAAGTTTCTAGAGCCATGACTCATGCTTACATCCTTACTCTAAGGCTATTTATATTAGAATATGAGGAAAAGGAAACGGTTATTCGTAAAGTTTTCAAATAATGTTATCTATTTGCATTGACTCGAAAATCAACCCTCTTGATGCTTACCAGTATGCAGAGGCGGATCAACATTACGTGCGGCTGCGTACGGTGTTCAGATGGCTATTTCCTGCTCATCTCGGCCTGCTTGGATGTACCTGCAATAAAAGGAGGGATATTTCGGAGGTAAAGGGGGAACACCGATGTGGTGCCGGACAATGGCTCTCCGACGTTCAAGGCATGCATAGCTCGACTGAATACGAGAACTAATTATTTGGGAAGGAGTACATTGGCCTTGAGCTGCTGTAAATACGCTCTATTTATAGGCTATTACTCGAACTGGGTGTTAGGTGAGTTTTACTCATGACCCGTGTGTCACGTTAAAGCCTGTCAGAGGGTAGGTGACGTGTTTACTGCCATTGCCGGTGGATAAGTCCCCATCTGACGGTAGGAATGAGGCAATATGTCGAGCTTTCGTGGAGAGTGGATGTTTGCTTGTAGGCTTTGACAACTTGACCCAAGTAGACTTCTTTTTCGAGGAGGCGAAGGCTTGCGTCGCAGCCAGTAGGGGCCCTGTGGAGCACCTCGGGAGAAAGAGCCGAGGTCAAGAGGTCGAAGGTTGCCTTCCCGGTTATTTCTGCGGAGTATAGTTGTCGAGCCTCAGAGAGGGTGTTTCTCGGGGATGGCGCTGAGCACACCCCCAACAACCACCATTATTTCCAAAGCCAATAGTGCTTGCTTTCTTAATCGTTTAGTCTATTAAGATTATCAAAAAAAATCTCTACCATTTAAAAGAAAAAGAATAAAAAAAAAACTGAGTTGCTAAAAAAAGAAATTGTTTGCTTAATATAAGGAAAAAGAATTCGGCTTTTAAGCAGTGATTGTTTATTGGGGTGTATTGTAAAAGGTATTTGAGAAATATAATAGTTTTCAATATTAAGGTTACATAATTTTAAATTTTAAACTTAATATTTTTATTTTATAGTGCCTTTAGAAATATTTAAGGTGTAATCCTTCTTTATTAATGAGTAATGCGTAATGAGTAATGACCAATGAGTAATGAGATACCCTTTCACGATATTACCCTTTGAATTCTCATCTTCACAACTGTGACCAATAAGAGCTTTGTGTTTTTCCATTTGGAAATTGGAGGCAGCTTCTATGCATTACATACTACGAGGATTATAAGCATTGGCAATGGCATGCATCACGACTGGCCATAAAAAAGAAAAAAGATACAAAAAGAAAACTGTTATACAATAAAAAATAATAAAAAAAATGAATACTAATAGAAATTATGACTATAATACTGCTTAAAAGAACGGTTTTTAACTATCAGTTACAACTATAAATAGAGTAAAACTTTTATATGATACAATAAAAAGCACTAATATAAAACTTTCACGTATTATATTTTTCAAACTAAAATTATTGATTGTTACGGTTCTTTTAGACGGGCTGTGTAACCGAATACCCACCCTTCCCAGTTCTCAAATGTAATCCAGCAAGAAAATAAGACAGACGATAGACTCGACGAAACTCATGATGGCAACTTAACACACGTTGTAATGACGTTGAAGATTTGTAAAGTCAGTGGTTAGTAGCTGATACGGTAATAATCATCAGCGCCACAACAACCAATTAAATTATGTGCAAAGAGTTTATCATTTTTTTATGAAACAACTTGTGTAGGAATTGAATCTGATGTAGCACGTAATTGCAGAAAGAAAATATTCTTTGTTACAGGCTAGGGCCGGCAATTTCAGACACGGCACGATGATACGATACGAAAACGACACGAGATAAACAGGTTTGGACTGTACGTTTTTTAATTATGCCATAAATGGGTTGGCACGAATAATACGAAAATAAACGGGCTGCATTTGTGCTAACATGTTAAACATGCCTTAATACGTTTAATTAAATGGGCCGTAAACGTGTTGACACGGCACGACACGACCCGTCCCGCCCCGCCTTGCCCATTTATAACACATTTAAACTTAAAAATAAAAATATTTGAAATATTATAGTAGGTTAGTATAAATTAGATATTGTGTTTTTGTTAATTTTTTTTATTGGCTTTCTTTTATTATTTTTTTAATTTTTTTAATTTTTAGTTAATTGGGTCATAAACGTGTCATATGCGTGCTATTATCGTGTCAACCTGTCACGACACGTTTAATAATCGTGTTAATCGTGTCGTGCTATGTTACGCGTGCCATAGGCGTGTCGTGTTTGTGTTTGTATTTTTGACACGTTTATTAATTGTGTCGTGTTCGTGTTCGGCTAAACGTGTCGTGTTGTAAACGTGCCGATGCGAACACGGCACGAACACGATTATTGCCACCTTTATTACAGGCAGCCCCATCTCCAAGTTTTTGTGCCCAAATCCTAGCAGTGATACTAGAATGATAAGACAAAAGCAGATTAATGCCTTGTTTAACAAGCTCGATTTAAATCATAATCTCAGTTATGAACAGTATAAAATCTCACATGTTACAGTAATAATAAAAAAGTTGCTACAATATGAAGCTCTCATATGCTACAGTAAAAAAAGGTTTTAACTAATGCTACAGTAATAATAAAAAAAGTTAATATAGTGTAAAGTTTTCATACGTTATAACAAAAAATATTTTTAACTTTGTCAAACATTTTATAAATTTAAATACCCTAATTAGCTGCTCTTCACCTCCAAAAAGGAAGAAGCTTTCATTGGTAAAATATATATATATATATATATATATATATATTTTAAATCATATGATCGAAAAACCAATTTAACATAATTTATATATGTAAATTTTTTTGGTGCCGTGTTAAAGAATTCTCCTAGTTACTTTTGTTATTTGTCATGTTCACAACTTTACTTTTTAGGGAAATTACAGTTGGGCTCTTGATTCTTTTTTGAGGTTGACCCCACATCTAAGTTCTAACCAACTGTTACGTGCTGGCATAAATACCAAACTAATTCACGATCTCCCTCTCTCTCTCTCTCTTTCCCCCCGCTCTAAACAAACTACATTATGAATCGGTTGTAGCTTTTAGCAGAAGTCAAACAACCCAACAAAAAGTGCTCATCACATAAAGAAAAGCGAGGAAAAGAAAAGGCTGAGATTGATAAAACATGCAAGATTTTTTTGTGTTTTCTGATCAAGTGCTTGGATTTGGCCCACCAAGAGCTGTAACAAGTAATATTGTATTACAATACATATCCATTATGTTCCGGGAACAAAAAGAACAGTGTGGGCCCACACTCAATATCCCTTAATTTGGGGTGCAACAGATATGGAAAGACGACACTGTATGTGTTCCATTAAATAAAATAAAAAAGATATGAATAAAATACTGTCAGTCTTACTGTTCTTTAGTAATACAACAATTATTCGGATCTAAAGTAAAATAATATATAATGAACAAACATCATGGGAAAAGGCCAACACTAGTTGCAGCTGCAAGCAAAACTTCAAAAGGGAAGGTCCATCTAATTTATATTTGTAGCACAGTAGCAGAATCTGGTCCCTTGAATCTCTGATAGTTTTGAATCCTCAGAAGACGGGCATGGGCATGAGGAAGCAAATAAAGGTGAATGTGTTGGGTTTGTTGCTAAATGTGTTTGTGATAAGCGTTTGTGGTGCAGCAGAGAATGAGTTTATATCGGCAGTGGGAGACCCAGGAATGAGAAGAGATGAACTCAGAGTCGCATTTGAAGCTTGGAATTTCTGCAATGAAGTTGGCCAAGAAGCTCCTCATATGGGTAGCCCCAGAGCTGCCGATTGTTTTAGTCTCTCCGTCTCCGGTAAAGAAAAACAAACACCTTTTTCACTTTTGTTACTTTTTCTCCCCTAGTATTTCCTGTTCCCGTTTACTTTATAAATGCATCCAAACAATTACATTGCCTCGATATACATCTAAGCTTCTGATTCCTGTTTTATATATAGCCAATGAACTTTTTGTTTTGACACGATGGAATATACAAGACTGAGTAGAATCCGGAATTGGCTTCCCTTTTTTTTTTTTTCCCTCTCTCTCTCGAATATTGTTAGTTAGTTTTGTAGGTTTCAAGAGATTTTATGGCATTCATATTTTTGTTCTGGTGCTATACACACACACACACATGTATATATTTCTCTGTTGTTTTCAAGAGGCTTTGGTATAGTCTAGACAGATTTTCAATGTCTCCTATTGAATTTGCATATATATATATATATATGTATATGTATATACATATGCAAATAGACAATTTCCATGATAGAAGTTCCAATCTCGATGGTCAAAACGATTCAACGTATTTTCTCTCCAAATATCTTGTTTTTTTTCTGTTTCTCTAAGCTTCTCACTCTCTGTTGTAATGGAGTAGATTCTTCTGTGAAGCACATAGTGACAGAAGAAGACAACAAGCTTGGAGTTGGCAAGCCATTCCCAGGATTGAACCCAGGGACTTTAAACAACGTAGACCTTTATGCTGTTGAGAAAGAGCTCTACCTAGGTTCTCTGTGTCAAGTTGAAGACACCCCAAGGCCATGGCAGTTTTGGATGATCATGCTCAAAAACGGAAACTTTGACACACGGTCTGGCCTGTGCCCTTCAAATGGGAAAAAGGTTCCACCTTTTAATTCCACAAGGTTTCCTTGCTTTGGGAAAGGGTGTATGAATCAGCCAGTCTTCAACCATGAGCAGACTGAGTTATTTGGCGGTGAAGTCATGAGAGGAGGTTTCAATGGCACTTATGATTTGGGCTTTGACGCGGGGAATGGAGCTGATGGGGTTTCTTTCTATGAGGTTATTTGGAAAAAGAAAGTTGGGGTTGGAAGTTGGGAGTTTAGACATAAGCTTAAGACCTCAAAGAAGTACCCTTGGCTGATGCTGTACCTCAGAGCTGATGCAACACTAGGATATTCTGGTGGATACCACTATGACACCAGAGGAATGCTCAAGCGTGTAAGTGATTGGTCTGTTAATCTGTTATTGTCTTCTTTTTCATGGATATTTTACAATTTTATCTGCCTGTAGTAGAAAACTTCCGACCTAAACCTTGGTCAAGCATAAAGTTATATTTTCTTAAATCAAATCTAACCAAAACATAACGTCGTGCTCATTATAGTCTGACATATAAAATCATAATATCAAAACAAAACGTTGTGGATTATGGTATCATCGCTAAGTTAAGGCTTTAGCATGTAATTACAATAGATGTCATGTTTCGTCACATTACTTTCGGCATTAATCTGATTGTAGATATTTTCATGAAAGAGTGATGGAATCATAGTTGCGTTTCAGCTTCCGGAATCACCCAACTTCAAGGTGAGATTGACATTGGACATAAAGAAAGGAGGAGGACCCAAGAGCCAGTTCTACCTGATCGACATCGGGAGCTGCTGGAAGAACAATGGGGCCGCGTGTGATGGGGATGTACTAACCGACGTTACTCGATATAGTGAGATGATCATCAACCCTGACACCCCTGCTTGGTGCAGCCCCCACGGGTTAATAAATTGCCCACCTTACCATATAACTCCAGATAACAAAAAGATTTATAGAAACGACACAGCCAACTTCCCATACTCTGCTTATCACTACTACTGCGCACCAGGAAATGCCCAGCATCTAGAGCAACCAGTCAGCACTTGTGATCCTTACAGCAATCCTCAGGCACAGGAGATTGTTCAGCTGCTCCCTCACCCCATTTGGACGGATTATGGCTACCCTATTAAGAAAGGCCACGGCTGGGTTGGCGATGCCAGAACCTGGGAGCTCGATGTTGGCGCCTTATCCAGTAGACTCTACTTCTATCAGGCCAGTTCTCTCGAAGATTTTTTAGACCCTGCTATACATTACTCTTGGTAATGCTTCATCACATGTGTGAAAGCATAATAAGACCGTCACATGACCAAAAGCAAACTCACTAGTTCTACACTGTTATGTGGTGGTTTTGATGCACTGCCATATATGTGATGGTTGTATTATCCATTGATGATAATGGCTTTTGTGTTTGATATATTGGATTCTGTTTCATCTATAGTTGTTTTTTGCAGGATCCAGGAACTAGTCCTGCAAGAAGGATATGGACATCAATTGATGTGGGCACAGAAATTTTTGTTAGTGACAAAGACGAAGTGGCTGAATGGACACTAACTGACTTTGATGTTCTGCTCACTCCCCCACCTGATTCATAGTTGAAGTGTTTGTGCTATTTACTTATATTGTTCAACCTTAATTTTTCCAACAAACCAGAGCAAATAATTAGGATGGTATTGGTGTTAAGAAGCCAAAACAACAAAAGCCCGTAAGGGCAGGGCTTCTCATTTGTTTGAGGCAAAAGATTGGACTTACAAGAATGATTAACATGTCTTAGTTTCCATTCTATAAGCTTAACAAAGAAACTGGCCAAAAGTACTCTATCTAATGGTCGATAGAAGTATACTTTATTTCGAAAGAGATTTGCTATTCTATAGAGGCTGTTATTATCATCATTGATTATGTATCTTCACCTATACCTAGCGGTAGCACTAGAATAGAAGTGTCATATAGCCAAAAAAAAGAAAGAAAGTTATATACAGTTCTTGATTGCATCACTAATAATAAATAGTATGTTTCTATTCTCTCCAAATTTGAGCTGTAAACACTAAACTGACTGTAACGTTTAACAACCGAATCTTGTGTGTTCTGGATTGTCTTATTTTAGGCTAAGCCAAAAAGTATCCACCGGACGTCCATGACAAAAGATATCCAAGAAAAATAAATAAATAAATAAAAATTAAAAAGAAAAGAAATCAGCAAGTCCCTACCATGTGGAATGGCCAACAAACTCACTTCGTTTTTTTTTATTTAATGTCAAAGAAGAAACGAGTTATAGTCACAGAAATCTGAAGCTTAAGGGTCTATTTTGGTTATGTATTCGAATCACGGTTTGAATCATTTTACTACATTATTCTCTCTCATAAAAATTTAAATCTTTATTTAAATATTTTATTTAAATACTTGAGCAAAACGAGTTCTAAATCGTTGCCAAAAATGAATGTGTAATGTAATCCATCCACGTACGACAATCGCTTTCCGAGAAAGAAAAAGTTGCTTTGCTCAACCAATTGTGGTTCTGATTAACTACGAAAAAAAAAAAAAATAAATCATGGTTCTCATTGATTAGTGGCCATGCGACAATAGCAAGGGAAATAGAAAGAGAGAAAGAAGAGTACAAGCTAGGTGTTGTGTATTGTGTAGTACATGTTAGTTTTCATAAGTCGCGGTTTCCAGGTTCCAGTTAGTACGCAAAGAGAATGGTAGTACATGTTGGAGCCAAGTGACGCTGAATGTGGATAGTACAGGAGGAGAGTACAAGTGTCTTTGGGCTTCTTGGGCTCGAGATATTGTTATTATTATTATATAAGACCACGATAAGAAAATCATCAATGGACTACAATTGCTAACAAAGGTCTGTTTCTGCCTCTGATTTAGCAATCGGCAGGAAATTGGACTTGAGTTTGGAGATGGCAAAAGTTAGGTGGGTTCAAATTAACACCATTTGAGAAGCAAATGAAATGGTGCTAAATAATTGCAAGCTTAAGGTAACAAAAATGTTATTTATTACCTCATATTAAACAATCGTCATGTAGTAAGGTAAGATTTCTTTATTTATTTATTATTAAACTACGAAAAGAGGGAGTGTAAAAGCTGCGGAATAAAGGTAGGGAACGGGCAGAGCATGGATGGAGCCTTCAACAGAAGAAAGGAAGGCTGTTGTGGTTCTACTCATGCACTGCCTCTTCCCTGGCTTTGCCTCTCTTCACCATTCTCCTCCTTAATTAATATTTTTGTTTCCTTTCTTTCTTGATATTAAACAAAATGGAGAATTCTGTTGTAGGGTATAAAAAAATTCCCTACCTCTATTGTGCTATTTTGTTCAAAACTAAATAATAATAATAATAAATAAGCAGAGTTGACAGAATTTGATTAGAATCTAACAATCGGAATTGTTTTCAAAAAACTGCCATGTCCAATACCACAAGTTCGCTTGCCCTTGCCAAATATCTGTCAATGCTATTCAAGGAACATCATCTTTGTACTTTATTTTATTTTATTTTATTTTTGCTGTGAAAATCATCTTTGTACTTGTAGCTCTGTTTATGCCATTCCAAGTTTCTGCTTCAATGGACACAAATTCTTCAGGAAAAAGAAATGCATGAGAGCCATACTAGCTATTGAATTTTAATGTGCTGCAAAATATGGTCCTAGAAGAAACACATTTCACTGAGAATTTACGCGATACGAGAAGAAATTAACTACATTTACAATGTGCACTTCAGCTGACCAGTTGGATTTGCTTCATATATGTCATGCTCAATGGTATTTTTGGAAGTGCATTCAGAATAAGATAATCAATTTCCTTCTGTAGACACTTGATGGCCTTAAGTGCAGAGCATGTTACCCCAAATTCAAGTTAACAAGCAAACTGTAACATAATATTCCACTAAAATTAGATATCAAAGTCTAATTGAACTGCACAAGGTTAAATTCAAACTAAATTGCTCAAGCAGGGACTCAGAGAAAAATGGAAAATTAAGAACTTTGGCTAACAGCAATTGGGTTTCAGGTTTGACCAATTAATTTGTAACGGAAGGAGTTTTTGGATTTTTTGTGCTACGACAAGAGGGTACATAGAATCTCATCAACAATTCAATCAATATATTTTATCATAACTTGTATACCTATATATTCATTCGAACATATATACTTCATGTCTCATATGCCCTGTGTTCAAGTCGCAACTTTGTGGAGACAGTTACAGAAATCAAAAGTTGCTTTCTTCTGATCTGAATTATATCCATGTGTAAATGGATAAAAAAAAGTTTCTTGAATTATATCCATGTGTAAATGGAAAAAAAAAAAAAAAAAAGTTTCTTTGTCAATAAGAAGATGTTTATTAAGCATTTGTTAGCTTTTTCATAAAGTCCCAAAGGAAGTAAAGAACCTACGTTGACTTGCGCTTAAAAAAAAAAATTGAAGGAACAAAAGGAGAAAAAACGAAGAAGATTTGTTACTATAGCCATAAAAGAAAAAACGGTACGTACTTGTTACATTGAAGAAAGTTGTGGGGATGATCTGCAACTTCAAGTAGTTTATGATCAAAATGACCAGAGTCAATGAGGTGCAAATCCTCCGAAAGAATGACATAGTGTTTGTGAACATCCTCAGCAGTCTTTTGCCCTGATCCGATCATGGCTGCAACCACTTCCCAGCGATGTGGGTGTTTCTCATCAACCACTGCCAGTGCCACCTCAAACTCCTTGTTCTCCTCCCAACTCCAATCTCTCAACATTAACACCTTTGCCAATTCTTCCATATTCCTATCAATCCTTACTACTTATATACATATATATAAATCTTTTTTTCTGTTGATATACACCCACACAGAATATGAATTTTTTTTTTTCCTAAGATTCTCTCTTCAGCAGATTCTGTCGGAAACATTTGGCCATCCTTAAAGTATGACCATCTAACGAATAAGTCAGTAACCACATGTTCAGAAATGAACGCGAAGATTCATAGAATCATCATCCGTTTGGGTTTGGTCGTGAGGAGAAACCAACTATCGCATAAAGACAAAACTCAAAAACGCTTCATTACCAGGTTTTTGCAAGACCACTATCTTTTTTTTTCTCCCTTTTTTAAGACTCTGGCATTGGATTCCAAATGGTGTTATTTTGAATATTATGGCATATGACCCTTTTTTTGTTTTGTTTTCTTTAGAGATATGATATTACTTTTTTTTTTTTTTAATTTAAAACAAACCTAAGAGTTGATATGATATGATATGACTTTTAATATTCAAAACATGGGTTTTTAATTTTGATTAAGGCCAAAACCAGTAATGGAAAAAGACCACGGGCATCAAATTCAATGCTAGCAAGAAAAGAAAGAGACTTGTGCGGTTTGGAATGGGATTACAGTACACTACGCCCCATCTTTTTAAACGCCCACGCAATCACGACTTGACGACTTTTAATCAGTTGGTGAAAAAAGACTAACCCAAAGGAAGGGTAAACCAGTATGGAGTGACGAATGAGAAGACCCAAAATTATATAGGTAAGAGGAATATAAAAAAATAATTTTCTCATCCTGCATGAACAAATTATGCAGTATGTTATGCCGGTCACTTGATGGAGTGGCTAGGCCAGTCGATTTTCTCGACAGTCTCGGTTCAAATTGTTTTATCATGGTAATCAAAGTTCAAAGATGCGTCCATATGCCACATGGGATACAACCCATCACGGAATTATACATCATACTCTGCCCTTGTAACCATTTATCTTAAGATAAACAAACAAAAAAAAAATTATTATATAAGATGGTAGGTGGAAAACTAAGGGGGACCCTACTTAGGTTCTTCTTACAGGAGGGCTCTTCTTAGGAAGTAGACTTGTAGACTTTATTAGATTTATGCTTGTCTGTCTCCTTCAGTCCAGACAGGACTGGACCCCAAGAGGATTAGTACAAAATCTTTCAATTTAGTTCAATATTATTAGCCTTGTGTATCTCATCAGACGCTTGAACAGAATAATCATGCAATTCACTGGTTCCCAACCATGTTCTTGCATGAATTTTCCGCTTTAGGTCTCGCTTGGTTGGAGGAAAATAAAACAAGGAGGTAGAAGCATATGACCAAGGTGGAAAAATTCCCTGATCCAAAAAATTGAGGTCCTGTTGTTGATTTTGAATCTTTCCTCAATTCATCGTCTCGTTCTCTTCTCATCACTCTTACCAAACAATCACAAGTCCAAATCTCTACGCCCCACTTCACGACTGATTTGGAGCTAAAAGGCTCACATCTGAGCTAGCAAACGAAAAAAGCCGGTTAATCCCGTTCCCCTTTAATCTTATTTTATTATCCTTGTTTTTAGAGGATAAAATTAATCATCATTTTGTTGCTCTTTATTTGTTTTTATTGGCAATCAATTAACCACGATTTCATCATCCACTTGAGCATGTGGGGCATAAAACTTTATTAGATTAGATGAGGACAGTTATTAGTGGCAAATGGCGACTGTTCATGTCAACTTGCCAAAGATTTAGACCCTTATTCTAGTTTCTTCTTACTTGTTCCACAATTGAAGGCTGCAATTTCTCTGAAATTCCTCTCAATTATAATTTGCTGACATTGTTGAGCGGAGCACGTTCCGGCCTCTGAAGGCTTCAAAGCCCAACCTAAAACAGCAAACCCGTGTCTGGTCATTGTCACCAGCAAACACCACGGGCACAACTTGTTCCTGCTTTCAGATATAATAGACATTTCAGGAGTCATTCTTGCGCCTCTTCTGATTCTGTAACACAACACTTGCCAAGTGAAAAACACAACGAAGACCCACTACACTTGACAAAGATACTCAAATAGATCGGCATCATGCAAACACATAAATAAGACATAAACAAACCCTGTAGTTGTATAATGTTGAGCTTCCTCCATTTTTCTGCAGCGATAAACAACAGGCACAACTATGACAATGTTTCAAGTATATGACCTCTCTCTCGACGCAAAATGCATAGCTGATTAGCATTCTAGTCACTTAGTTCCTTGGGGGGAAAAAAGGAACAATAATCCATAAACAGTGCATATTCCAGCTAAACAATGATAAACATTTAAAGGGGGGAGAAATAAACCTCTCCCTTATTGCGAACCTAAGTACACATACCATCCAGTAGTTTCACTGGGAAGTACTGAAACAAGCAATTGCATCCATTTCCTGCTGCAATAGAAGTGCATCAACAAAGACATCTAGACTTTCTCCTTGCATTACATCACCTATTGCATGACAAGTAATGCCAACACGATGATCGGTGACGCGCCCTTGAGGAAAGTTGTACGTGCGAACTCGTTCAGATCTATCACCACTACCTATCTGTTCAAAGTGAACAGGCTGAAATCAATTACGAAAAAAAAAAAAAAAAAAACAAAAAAACAAAAAACAAAAAAATAAAAAAAAATAAAAAAAAAATAAAACAAACCTATAATTCACCATCTCTGCCATATGTATACCTGCTCTGATCGAAGTTTTGATCTGTTGTTGTGAATTCTAGATCTCTCCATTTCATATAGCTTTGCACGCAGCACCTTAAGTGCCTTGGCCTTGTTCTGTAAAAGAACCGAGATATCACATAATCACAATAGAAGAACAAGGAAACAAGAGGAAAGAAAAACGATACGACAAATAAAAGGTATAAGATGCAAAACCAGCCTGAGACTGGCAGATAATAGTAGCATTTGGAGAAGCAAACACTGACATTATGTGTCATGATGAGACTCAAAACAAAGCAATAGTCCAGAAATCAGTTGCAAAGTCAGAAGCATTTACCATGTGTTGGGATCGTTCATCTTGTATGGCGACAACCATCCCAGACGGAATATGAGTTATTCTAACAGCACTGTTGGTTGTATTTGCATGCTGACCACCTGCACCACCGGATCTGTAGGTATCAATTTTTAAGTCTTCATTTCTCAGCTGGACATCGACCTGCAAAAGTCCCAAAATACGCGTCATAAATAGAAGAGAGAAAGTAGTACTACAGTAGCATATAACCAGTCTCAATAGCATATGTAGAGTGAAGAATACAAGGGGTAATGGCGAAAGAAAAGAGCACCTCATCGGCCTGAGGGAGAATAGCAACAGAAACAGCACTGGTATGAATCCGTCCAGCCTTCTCTGTGACAGGAATTCGCTGAGAAAAGAAAAACTGCCAGTTATTTAAGGCGAAACTTATAACTTTGGAAGTTACAAAGGTGGGATACCAAACCTGTACTCTGTGAATTCCCCTCTCAAATTTAAGTTTGCCATAAACATCAGCCCCTGAGATTGCCGCACTAGCTTCCTGAAATCGAGAGTGAACAAATTGAAAGTTAAAAGAGGAAGAGTCTAAACTTAAACCAACACTACACGCCACAGCAGGTGGTAAAGCATATAAAAGATCAAAAAGTAATTTGTCTAAGATCGGTCCCAAAAGGTCGATTTGGCATTCAGAATTCAAAAACACACCTTATATCCTCTAAGATCAGACTCTGTTACATCTACCACTTCAAACTTCCATCCTTTATTCTGTGAATACTTCTCATACCTGTTGAAATTTAGTATTGAGAGTCTGACCTGAGAATATTATGTAATACTCTACCACTGCTAATGCTTACCATCTAGCAGTGCACAGACTTACATTTTAAATATATCCATTGCAAACAAAGAAGCCTCTTCCCCTCCAGTTCCTGTTTAAACTTTTCTGTCAATTACATGGAAAGCGGTAAAGAACATAACTTAAAAACCAAAAGTAGACATATAAATGGCGCTTTTATTGAGATGTCCATTTCATCTGGTATCATTTACCTGCTCTCACCTCCAAAATGCAGTCCCTCTCATCAGCGTCATCCTTAGGAAGCAGCGACTTCAGCAACAAATTCTGCAGTCTTTTCTCCTCCATCATCGCCTGACCCAGTTCCTCGGTTGCCATACCTACCATATCTTTATCTTCAAAACATTCTACCACCAGCGACTTCAAACCATTGATCTCCTGCAAAGATGAAAAGAAGAGACATTAAAATACATCCCTCTATATTAACCACTGAATAGAAACCATGGAATTCAGCAATTAATGTATCGAGTAATGGATGCAAGGCTTAAATTTTCATTGATCATACTGAATTGCCTGACTAAAATTAACAGTTATTGCATCAAAGTAAATCAAAATCCAAGAGTAGCTTGAGCTGAAACTTGGTAGTGAGAAACAAGAAGTGTGTTATTTACGTCCTTTGCCTGATGTTAACAGAAAAAAAAGTGTGGACAAATGACTCAATCAACAGCCTAATTCAGACATTCTCATGTACAAATTCATTACGGCTACAATTTGTCTTAAGAACAAAAAAAGTTGGTTATATTATCAAATTTGTTAACCCTGTCTTTTAAATTTTGTACATCAAAGGTAAAAGTTAAAACAAAAAATGGATAGATGGGGATTGGCATGAACTTATAACAAATTCAATCAATTCAGTCAATATAGCTTCTTTTGGATCGGATAGCGTCCTTTTTATACATTCCTGGCTATTCATCATTACAAAATTAGAACTTAATTTATTCGTTTGTTAAAAAGTATTTCTAATAAACTGAAAATTCTCGAGGATAAAATAAGAAATGTAACATTTGATTGGTCATTTATATTGATATATATTTTTTTCACAACTCCCAATATTTGAAGTAACTACGCATGGATTCAAAGTAAACGTTGATGAACTAACGACCTTCTGCTTAGACCTTAACTCAGTAATAAGGTCCATGGAAGACTTGAGTTTCCGAAGCTCCTTATTAGCTCTTGCGTACTCAGCGGGTGAGGCTTCAGGCTGTCTCCAATCAACACAAAAAAAAAAAAAAAAAAAAAAAAAAAAAACAAAAAAACAAAAAACTGAATCACCATTCAGTCTTTAACAACCAAAACACAACATTACGATACAAATACACCGGAAGGAATGATAATGGATATATATGTATATGTACACATACCTGGTTTACAAGATTTTGAAGAAAAGCAGTCCTGTACTCAATAGCAGCAAGTCTCTGTTCCATTATCCTAATAATTTCTGAAGACAACTGAGGTTGCAATTCACCTAATAATCGCAATTCGGAAACCATAATTTCTCAGAATACAAAATCGAGTCTTTTCAAACTTCACCTCTTTTAGAAAGAGAGAGAGAAGAAGGTGTGTGCTTCAGAAGCACTTACCTCGAAAAGCCATGGTTCGGTTAAATTCTAATCGAAAATGGGAGCAGTAGAAGAGAAGAAGAAGAAGAGAAGAAAACGCACCGGTTGAGCAATAAGAACGACAATTCGGGAGAAAAGACGTGGCTGCGGCGAGAGGTGCCGCGACGGAGCTTTTCACGATGAGGACATTTGTACGGACGCATTGAAATTGTTTAAGATTACGCCATAGATGCCTCCTCATCGTCTTCGAAGAAATGCACAAGAAGAAGAAACCTACGCCCGACAATCGAAGCAAATACAAGCCAAAACGACAATAACAACAGAAATCTAGCGGGTGTGAAGTGCACTGTTCCATCCGGAATTAATTGTCTTTTTTTTTATTATTATTATATATAATACAGCTTTTAATATTGACAAAAAAAAATATCTTAGAACTTTAAAATTATTAACCATTAAAATTCAGTAGAATTTGTCGATTTTTTTTTAAATAGAGCTCTTTATTATTTTAAAAAATTTCAACACGTGAAAAAAATAGATTTTTTATCAAAATTAAAAATTCAAAATATATTAGATAAAAAATAAATAATTTAAAACGTAACTGTGCAATTTACTTTTATAATATAACACTTGTTAAGTCGTTGAGTGTAGATTGGGATTTCACACGTCAAAAACTTCTGTCCTAGTTTCCCAACAGTTGTAAGGTGTGTCAATTTTTTTTTTTTTTTTTTTATATTAGTGAAGATAATGATTACCTCTAAAAAAAAATTGATAATAACATTGAAAAAATGTGTGTAAGTTATAAATGATGTTTATGTAAGTTATATAAAACACATTTTAATGACTAAGGAATTTAATTATTCAATGACCATTACGAGATGTTTTAATGACTGTATTATTTGATTACTTATATATGTGAATGTAGACCATATCATTGTAAAATAGTTGGTATGAACAGGATATCAAATAAGTATATTATATTTGAGATATTTTTTTTTTATATATAAGAGGAGGGGGAATGCTACCTACTTTTAAGTGGAGCTAAGTGTGATTTCTCATACTTTTGAGTGGGGCTAAGTGTGACTCGAAGATGAACTTACAATCAACTAAGCTGCCCTCACTTGTCTATATTTGTAACATCAATTATATTATTCATAAAATTATTAACTATATATCTAAGATAATAGAAAGGAGTTGAAATTTTTAAAGAAAGAGAAATTGAGCGCAAATGGAAATATAAAGAGGATGGAAAACATAATTTATTGATAAAAGAGAGAGAAAAAAAAAACATACATTACTATCAGCTTCTTAAATGCAGTTTAGAAATAACACAATAATAGAGGAAATTTATTACATATTCGATGTTACTATAGAATTAAAGTGGAACAAAAAAAAAAAAAAAAGCACTTACCCAAAATTTTTTGCATGCCTAAAGTTGGGTGTACTATAATGAATAGGGATAAATATGGCACCTTAAGAAATATTTAATGATGGATTTGACCACTATTGAATTTCTTATGAAGATCAAGTCATTTAATCTATCATAGTATCTAATTTGGTAAAATGCGTAATTTTTACCAAATAAATACATGTGTATAGAATGTTAGTGGATCTTATAACTAAGCTGGTTGGGCCTAACCATGGCAGATCACAGCCCGGGGTCTTTTGGTCGTGCCCAAGCCATAATCGCATATTTGAAGTAAAATGGGATTGACATCCGTATTTTATTTTTCAAACACCCTTTCTTATTCCACCCTCATTTTATTTGTTACATTCTTTTTAAAATATCAAAAAGTCCTTACATTTAAACAATATTGTTTTTCTTTTTCCACCCACCAACCAAACAAACAAACTCACGTAGTAGTTCAAAGAAAAGCATGATCAAATGATTATATATAAACATCTATCTTTAAAACTTCAACTGATTATACAGTAAGCATCGATCTAATGATAAAAAAAACATCGATCTCTAAGACTTTGACTCAATATATGCATAGCAAAAGGCCACATCCACTGACGAAACCAGCAGTTTGATTAGTGGGGGCTAATTATTAAAGAAAATCTATTCAAAACAAAAGTTTATTAATGCACTACAATTGTTTTAATAGATTTTGACACCCATTGAAATTTTTAAAAAATAATATCTTTAATAAGGATTATAAGATTATTTTAAATTTTTAATAGGCGCTTTTGTACATTAGTATAATATAACACTTATTTATATATACATATATATATATATATATAGGATTTTTAAGCACAAAAATTTTGAGGCATGTATCTCTAAATATAGCATCGTTTTTTTAACTTATTTGCTGCCTTTCTAATAATTTGATCATTGTTTTCGTTATTCCTTAAGTGGGCAATAATTAGTATATATTACGAATCCAAAAACTATTGATTAAAAAAAAAAAAAAAGCGACCCTTTTTTTTTGTGAGGTGCAGACTAAACCGCTTTATTCCTTAATAGTCATTAATTGAGGATTCGTATACTAAGTACTTGCACGATTTGCATGGTTCAGATAATTTATATAATTTGTTTTTATTAAACAACAAAAATTGAAGGAAAAAACTAGAATTTTGGAAAAGAAAGAAACCACATAATTTTTTTTTTTTTTTGTGGGAGACTCTTTAACGTTTGAATCTATCACTTTTTTTTTTTGGTCAAAATAAGCCATAATAATTTTTAGATGGAAATTATTTTTTTTAAGTTAGGATGTAGAATGAGTATATTTTAAAATACTTTTGTCTTTAAAATTAATTTAATTAATAGATAATATAGTAATATGAAATATTAGTTAAAAATGGTGTGTGAAAAGTAAAATACAATAGACACCCATAAAGGAAAAAATGTGCCTTATATATATATATATATTATTTGTCTTATTTGGATCACATTATTTATTTAAATAGGATGAGAGGAGGAAATGAATGAACAAAAAATGATAATTTGAGATGAAGAGGCAAAGAGGGGAATTTCCACACACATACACATATACATAGATAAATTAAATATAAATATAATATAGGAAGGATTTAGATTTTGACGAAAACAAACACGTTTACTAATTTGAAAAGATAAGATTTGGTAGTTAGAGCAAATCTTGGACTTTTTCTTTTTCTCACCCCACCATACATGCATACCTTATCTTTTTCAAAGAAAATCTGATATAGAGAAGATTATTTTCTTTTCACACCATTCTCCATTTACACGCATATCACCCTCCCTCTCCCTCTAAAAAATTTTTCTTAGACACTCTTTTCCTCTCTACACGTTTTCTTCCCCTTTTTCTCCCTTATATTCTTGTAAATATTTGAATGAAATATTGGGTTTACGCTTAGACTGTCACATCCCGGTATTTTTAATACACTAAAAATTCAATAAGTAAAGAATTATATAAGTTGAAAATATAGTTTAAGGAGAAAATATGTATAATAACATGAAAAATTATACAGTATTAGAATAACAGTGTAAGAAAATATAATTATAGAGTTATGTAGTATGAAAATTACACTATAAAAGTAATACAGTGTCAGAATTAGACTGTTTAAGGTCATGCAATACAGAAATTGGACTGTTTAAGTTAAAGCAGTATAGGAATAATATTATTTAGAGAATATGGATGAATAAGAAAGGTTATGTTTGGCCTCCAAAATTAACCAGATGCAAGTAAAATATTTTATACAGTTTAGGAATATGTGTTTGCATTGATTTTACTACGGCAGTGTAAGAAAAATACTGTGTGATAAAAAATTATATAGTGTAAATTTTTGAGCCTCACAAAGTGGACGCCCACTTGAATCCATTGGGCCACCAAGCCATGAAAGGTGGCCTAATCCCATGGTGACACTTGGTAACCCAAAGGGTTACTAGATAAGTAACCAAAGTGGATAAGGAAGCATTTAATGCTGATTTTAGCCAAAATCTCATCTCCTTCTTCTCCAAGACCCATTGTAGCCATGGTTGGAGTTCTTCAAAAAATTTCTCAACCCAAATCCTTTGAAAATAGCCCCAATTAAGTTCAAGAGGCAAAGTTCAAGGAATTTTTACAAGTTTTAAGGTAAAAACCTAAACTTTTTCAAGGGTTTTTAGGGTTTTTCTTGCGAAAAGAAAAGAAACTAATTCATGGTGTTTTGCATGAAAATGGTCTCTTGAAAGGAGTTTCAAAGGAGCCTTGGAAGGCTAGAAATCAAAAAGTACTATTTGGGGTAAGTTTTGATTTTAAAGTTTTGAAATTTTGTGATTTTTATTTTCTTAAAGGTATATGGGTTCTTGAGCAAGTTTTGCTTGAAACCCATAGAAAAGTGAATTATGGCATGTTAATATTGTGAAATTAAGGGTTGGATGTTGAAAAATATCGGTTTTGCAAAAAGTGTTATTTTTGTAATTTTAGTTCTAATTTTGCAAAAATGATGAGTGGGCATGAAAATGATTCAAACAAGGGTTGAAACTGCCTATGCAGGGGTAGATTTATGGTTTAAAAAAGATTATTACAAAAATGCTCCAAGGACTAAATTGAAAGAAAAAGTTTCTTCTCGGCAGAAATAAAAATTGCCCAAAAAAACCCCTGTATAGTGAGAATTTTAGAAAAGTTACAACACAAAAGTTGTAGAACTCGTCGAAACTGTTAGGACAACATAGACAATTTCTTAAAATTCTGCTTGGTTTAAGAGTTATGAATTTTACAAGAATTTGTTAAAATTGGAAAAAAAATTTCAAGGGCAAAAATTTTATTTTTCCAAAGGTTTTTGAATATGGTACTTTGAGCAAAAATGTTCCTCATGAAAAATGTGGACTAATGGTGTAAAAAGATTATTTTTGGTTCCAGGGACGAAAATGTAAATATTTTTGTATTTCGAGCCAAAACAGTGAAATTGTATGAAAACTGAGTTTTCACTAGAGAACGTTTGTTTCCTACACTGTTGTAGGCAGTAAGTACCATAGATGTTAAGTTTTAAAGAATTAAAGTTTAGTTAAGGAAATAATGGAGGAAAAAGAGTTAAAGGCAAAATGGTCATTTTGTAAAAATGGTCAAAACGGACCCGAAACGCCCGATGTTAGGAAACGTTTCTTAGTGAAAATTTTTCTGCAATATGTAAGTAATAAAACATTAAAGTTAAGCTTTGGGTTTTATAGAATTACGAAGTTGATGAAAAACTCGAAAAGAATAAAAACGTCATTTTTACGAAAACTGCTAGAACAGAGAGTAACACTTTGATTTAGCATAACGTTATTAGACGAAAAATGTTTTGTAATACGTTAAGTAACGTAACCGTCATGTGAGACGAGAGATTTAATAATGGAAAGATAACCCCAGTGGGTTACAAAGTTAGTGAAAGATCGGTAGACCGATAGTATACAGTCAAGTTAAAAAAAATGAATGTTTAATGTTCACGTTATATTATCAATCTAGTAGATTGATAAAAAGAAAGTTAATTGATAAGTTAGCTGTCGTTTGATCAGGACACCGAAGCTGACCAATGGAAGGAAACGGAATGGAGAATGGAACATTAGAGTAAAGTCCAAGTAAGTTCAGACTTCACCTACAGCATGAAGTAAATAGTTTTTAAATGCCTACATATACATTTGTAAATGAGTTTGCAATTATTATGCAAGTTTCGTTTAAAGTATATTTGCATTTATTATACAAAGAGTTTTAAAGTACAAAAGAAGATTTGCAAGGAACTTGTAATTGTTATGTTTAAAGCCCATTTGCATATTGATATGCATGAATGTTATAAACTATGATTGGTGTGTGTATTATAAATGTGACATGACTTAAAGTATTATATGAAAAATGTATAGCAATATAGTTGCTATCCAAAGAAGAAAAATGTATAGCAACTCTACGATATGAAAGTATGAACGACATGTGTAAATATGATATGAATGACATGTATATGTATGATATGTTTATAAACATTATGTGTAAGTATGATATGGATATGAATGCTATGATTGATGCTTGTTATCTAGATTACAAACAAGATATAGCATATAAGCACAATACCACATAATGCAGGATGAATATGTACAATAAGGTCCATAAGAAACCCATTAAAGACATAACTTCCTATATTACAACATCCTGTAGAACCAGAATTTTGGTAAGAATAAACACACAGATACCTACAAGAAAATTTAGACGTAAGTAGAAGTTCAAGATATAAGAGAGGAACTTCCGAGAGGTCACAAGAGCAAAGCCAAGAAAGAGATATGAAAGGTTAAGTTCAAGTGTTATGAACCCTTAGAAGTTTTCAGACAAGTACGTAAACATATTTTAGATAGTCGTTATCACTAGTCTGGAATGACTAGATGATAAAAGACCTATAGATTGAACAATAAAAAGATGAACTTACTGGTCAGTTTTTATGCACCAGATTATGATCTAGATGCGGATGTGCAACCTAGATACGAAATAGGATTAATATAAGTCCTGCATTTCGACAATGCATAATGTTTTATAATTTAAGTTATAAGTTTTATGAAGCATTTGTTATGTAATATGTTGCATTTGTATGCAATATGATTCAAAATAAAATTTATGATTTGCAATATGTGATTGCGTTATATGTTGCATTTGTATGCAATATGATTCAGAATAAAAGTTATGATTTACAATATGTGATTGCGTTATATGTTGCAAATATGTGATTGCGTTATATGTTGCATTTGTATGCAATATGTTTCAGAATAAAAAGTTAAAGTTATGATTTGCAATATGTGATTGCGTTATATGTTGTATTTGTATACAATATGATTCAGAATAACATATTGCAAATCATATGATTGCGTAATATGTTGCATTTGTATGCATATGTGATTCCGTCACCGAATATGAAGTCGATGGTGCCGGAGATCACACAGTTGCGGTAGAATTGTCGACCGGCTTGCACATACAACGTATCTTGGTACCCATCCATTCTACAGTTGAAGAACGCCGACATCTCCGATTGTACCCGCAATGCCACCGCTTGATGTCCCTCTGGCCCAGCCGTGTTTTGGAATCCCATTCCCTTGCACACGAACCCTGCTCCGATAACAGCTGCAATGCGCATGGATATTGTACTTATATATATATATATATATATGTAGCTAATTATGATCAATTCTATCTTAAAAGCTTAATAATTATAATTAGACGTTGTTATATACTACTTACAGAAGGACGCGGTCCTAAACGTGGAGTAGCCGCCGGCATAGCTTTTGCTACCTGTGACGATGGTCTTTCTGGGTCCGTCACCATACGTGAAGATGTTGACCTTGTGCTTCTCCACGGTGATGTAGTCATTGTAAATTCCAGCCTTGACATAGATGATGTATCTACCAGCGTGGTTTTAGCGCGGCAGCGATGCTTTTGAACCGTCCACTGCCATCCTTGGCCACCACTGCATGGGTCTAATCCCTCCCTTGCCATGCAAAGCCATGACCTTCCTGTCAGAAGCAGAGAACCACGTCGGAAGTCCATCGTTTCCCATCATTGTCTCGCCCAAAAGGCGACGTCCAGTGAGAGCATTGGGGTTCAATTTCATCCCCAAGGATGCCAGGATCTCAGAGATTGCTGAAACAATGGCCAAGGCAATGTCGGTCAGGGCGGTGGCATTTTGAACATTGTCCTTTAATTGGCCCTAATAAAACATCCAAGTATAAAATAATATATATAGATCCTTATATATTAGAAAATATATTACAGTTTCGACGAATTCAAATAACGAATTAATTAGTACATATGAGAGAATTTCATAGTTGCTTGCCTGGAACTTGGGCTCCTCGACTCCGTCAACACAAGTCTCAGCATAAGAGATGACAGAGCTGAGCCAACTCTTGAGCTCGGCGGAGCGGTCTCCGGTGGTGTGCATGTCACTGTCGCCAACCATGGAGAAAGAGGCCTGGAGCTGGGCAATGGCGACTCAACAAGTCCTTGCAATCCTCAAGAGACATCTTGAGACGAGAGTTGTTGTTGTTGTTGGCCTCAACCAACAAGGACTCCGACAAGTTGAGGGACTTGGCAATCTGGTCAACGGTGGTCTGGACAGCGGCCTTGACGAAGTCCTTGTAATCGGCGGTGTTGTTGTTGGCGAGAGGGCTTAGGGTTTGCTCGCAAGCTGTCTTATAGTCAGTGTTTGCGCACAATGTGTCCACCATGCTCTTCGACGTCGATGGTGGGGCTCCTCCATCACGCTTTCCATTCCGATGGTTATGAACCACCACAACCACCGCCAAAGCCACTCCCACCAACACAAATGCCAATACAATCGATACTACTACTTTACCAACTGCATTCATTTTTTTTTTTAATTTTTTTCTCTCCCCCTCTGACCACGCTTCCCGGCAAGGCACGACTTGGGTCGGAGAGCAAAAGTTATAAAAGAATTTCAGAGGGAGGAAGAGATGGAGAGAGAGATTTAGGACCTCTCTTTTCTTATTAATGAATTCTGAAGCTCTGCATTCATGGCAGGTTTTTTTTTTTTTTTTTTATATAGAGCTTAAATTTATCAAAATTAGGGTGTATATTATGCATCGCCGGATTAAGGGTAGGCAAACTGTTTAAGCCTCTTAATTTAATTTATGGCCCTCTTATTATTGTTATTAGAAGATCTTTAATTAATTACTTTTACACCTTAGAGGCCTCCTTGTTAATGGGAAACCTTTTTAACCAATTACTTTGCACCTTAAAACTAATCACTTACGTATATTCTTTAGACGTCGGCTCACAATTATTGAAGCTTATCAGATTTCCCTCTTACCGCCTACAATGGTGAAATCTGCAATGCCCAATTAATTTATGGGAAACGAAAATTATATATTAACATAATTCGCATTAATTGGGCAGCTTCACAAAATAAAGCATTCACATATCCAATCCAAGATTATTTTACGCGATTATAATGGAAATTCAATGTAATTGTCCTACATCGATGGTTAGAAAGAAAATGAAGAATTCGCGACGGCGGTTGTAAGTCATGGTTTTGACTTAAGTTTGTGTTCTTGATTCAGTACTTCAAGGAGCTTTCCTTGGTTTCCATATTTTTCTAACTTGCTTTTTTTTTAATTCTATTTTTCAGAAATTACTTTCTTTTTTCTTTTTTAATTTCCATGTTTACTATTTCAAGAAAATAAAGATGACAAATATACATTTAGATAGATAATTAATGTGAATGTGATAAAACATACACCATTTGGGATAACAACATTTAATCATGATGTGGCATCACTTGATTAATTATGCATTATTTAAGACATTCAAGATTGTATACATGATTTCAATTTGATGTAGATATATAATATAGATATTAAATTTATATATATATTGTTAGATTATGGTGACTTGAATTTAGTTTGACTTGATCAAAAAAGCTCGAGGTACGATAATTGTGGTAAAATAAAAATATAGGATTTTTATGAGATTTGTAATCGTAATGGAGTGATCGGGCCAATAGACTGCCCTCCGGTATGAACCTTTGTATTTTGAGCTGTTTAGTTTATGTTTTGGGCTCATAGGGTTTTGTTTTTGTCTATATATATGATGTATTGCGTTAAGGTTTTGTATTATAGAATTGAGCCTTTTTATTCGCCACTATCTTATAATCTTTTCTAGTTTAGTGATTTTTCCCTCCTCTATACGTGGTTTTTTCTACTTTAGGTTTCTACATAAATCTCTGAATGTTTTTGTTCTTTATTTCTATCGCATTATTTTTGTAACAAGTGGTATCAGAGCGTGCCTTTGATATCAGCAATAGCAACAATGAAGTATGACATTCTGTATTTGGATCGCAACACCAGTTTTTGTCTTTGGCAGGTTAAGATGGGGGGTTGTGTTGGTGCAGATGGATTTAGAAGAAGCATTGTTAGGGTTTGACAGGATGCCCTTATTGTGGTCGACAGAGGGGAAACAACGTAAGGATCGGAAGGCTTAAACCCAGATTCAACTTCATTTGCCAAAACGAATTTTATAGGATGTTTTGAAGGATAAGACCGCTGCTGTATTATGGTTGAAGTTGGAGCAGTTATGTATGATGAAAAGTCTCACCAGTAAGTTGCATTTGAAGTAGCATTTGCATCTACACAAGATGGCTAACAGTGCATCTTTTGAGGAACACTTAACCGTTTTTAAGGAAATTGTCTCTGATTTAGAAGGCATGGAGGTTAAATACGAGGAAGAAGACTTAGGGTTAATCTTGGTGTGTTCTTTGACTTCATCACATGCAACGTTTAGAGACACAACTTTGTATGGTCGGGATACGCTTACTCTGAATGAAGTTTATGATGCTTTGGTGTCTAAAGAAAAGATGAAGCAGCTTGTGACTGAACCTGTAGCTTAGGGAGAAGGCCTTGTTGTTCGTGGTAGGACTCAAGAGAGGAGTTCTAGTTCTGGCACTAATGTAAGGGGTAGATCGTAGTCCAGGCATAAGGACAAAGTCTACAACTATTGCAAGAAAAAGGGGCACATTAAGACTAACTGCTATAAACTACAAAACAAGAATAAGAGAGTGGCTGATCAAAAGGGAAAACAATGAGATAATACCGGTGAGGCCAGTGTTGTGGAAGAAGATTCTGAAGGAGAGCTCCTAGTGATTTCTGATAGTGAATTGAAACCTTGTGAAGATTGCATTCTTAACTTTGCACGTTTCGTATGTGTCCCAACTAGGACTGGTTCTCAACATATGAAACGGTTTTTAAGGGCCCTCTTTTGATGGGTAACAAAGCCCCATGCAAGATTGCTGGTATTAGAACTGTCAGGATCAAGATGTATGATGGAGTCATAAGGACACTGGGTGTTGTGAGGTATGTCCCTGATCTGAAAAGGAATTTCCTTGAGTGCTCTAGATTCAAAAGGGTACAAGTATTGTGGTGAAGTTGGAGTTTTGAAGGTTAGTAATGGTGCTCTTGTTATGATGAAGGGAAAGAAGAAGACTATTGGATTGTATGTTTTGCAGGGCACTACAATTGTCGAAGATGAAGCTGTTACCACATCCACTGTGTTTGATAGTGATCTCATTAAGCTATGGCATATGTGACTAGGGCATATGAGTGAGCCTGGGATGACAAAGTTGAGTAAGAGAAGACTGCTTGATGGACAGTACACAGGTAAGATGGAGTTATATGAGCACTATGTGTTTGGAAAACAAAGGAAAGTCAAATTTGGCAAAGGCATTTACAACACAAAAGATATTTTGGAGTATGTTCATTTTGATCTTTGAGGAGTGTCTACTGTTCCTTCTAAAGGTGGTGCTAGTTACATGCTTACGATTATAGATGACTTTTCTACAAAAGGATGGACATTTTTTTTAAAGCAGAAGAATGATGCTTTCGATAAGTTCAAAGATTGAAAGACCATGGTAAAAAAAGCATATTGGTAAGCCAATTACACGTCTTCGCACTGATAATGGCTTAGAGTTTTGTTCAGGTGAATTTAATGTCTTCTATAAATCAAAAAGAATTATGAGGGATTTAACAGTTCGACATACTTTGCAGCAAAAATGGTGTGGCAGAGCGGATGAATAGAGAAGGTACGTTGCATATGCTCAAATGTTGGTCTACCTAAGTTGTTCTAGGCTGAAGCCGCTTCTACAGCTTGCTACTTGGTGAATCACTCTCCCTCCACCGTTATTAACAAGAAGACTCCACAAAAAGTATGGTCGAGTAAACCTATAGACTACTTTAATTTAAGAATTTTTTATTGTCCCGCCTATGCTCATGTTGATAATGGTGAATTAGAGCTTAGATCTCTGAAGTGCATGTTTTTTGGTTATAAGCTTCGTGGTAAAGGCTACAAGTTGTGGTGCTTAGAAACCAAGAAAGTGATTATTAATATAGATATTGTGTTTAATGAGACTACCATGTTACGTGGGACATCTACTATAGGAGCTGGTGATGTTGATCAGGAGAGATCTTGTAAATAGGTGGAGATTCAGATTGAGACAAGTACATCATCCGATTCGACTTCCCAGTCAAGTTCAGGGAGTCATAGAGATGTTGCTTCCCCATCACCACCACCGCAACCACCGGAGTATTCTCTCACCAATGATACACCTATGAGATTTATTAGGCCTCCACAGAGGTTTGCTGAGGCCAATTTGATGGCTTATGCTTTATCAGTAGCAGGAGGTATTGATTGTAGTGAAGAACCTTCTACTTATTCAAAGGCAGTTAGCTGTGATGACTCTAGGAGATGGATGATTGCTATGCAGGAGGAGATAGAATATCTTCATAAGAATGACACTTGGAATTTGGTGAAGTTGCCTAAAGGTAAGAAAGTTGTTCGCTGCAAGTGAGTGTTTAAGAGAAAAAAAGGTATGTCAGGAGTTAAAGAAGTCAGATATAAGACCAGACTAGTTGCAAAATGTTATAGTCAAGTTCCAGATGTAGGCTTCATGGATGTGTTCTTTCCAAGTTCTAGATGTAGGCTTCATGGATATGTTCTTTCCAAGTTCCAGATGTAGGCTTCATGGATGTGTTCTTTCCAGTTGTGAAGCATAGTTCAATTCGAGCCTTGCTTGGTATTATAGTCATGCATGATCTTAAGCTCGAGCAGTTAGATGTGAATACCACATTCTTGCATGGTGAGCTTGAGGAGGATATCTACATGCAACAGCCAGAGATCTTCGTAGTTTCAGGTAAGAAGGACCATGTGTACTTATTGAAAAAGTCTCTCTATGGTCTAAAACAGTCTCCTAGGCAATGGTATAAGAGGTTTAACTCATTTATGACCTCTCATGAGTTTAAGAGGAGTGACTATAACAGTTGTGTCTGCATAAAGAATAACCGTGATGGGTCTTATGCCTATTTGCTCTTATATGTTAATGATATGTTGATAAATGCCAGGGATACAAAAGAAATTAGGAAGGTGAAGGCTCAACTCAGTAGGAAGTTTAAGATAAAAGATTTGGGGGCTGCAAAGAAGATTCTTGGCAAAAAGATTCTAAGAAATAGGAAGGCAGGCAAGTTGCATTTGAGCCAGAAAGGGTACATTGAGAAAGTTTTACACAGATTCAATATACATAGTACCAAACCTATGAGTACTCCATTAGCTGCATATTTCAGACTTTCTTTCGCTTTGTCTCCACAATTAGATGATGAGATTGAGTATATGTCTCGATGGTATGTTATGGTATGTTCTTGTCCATACTTATCATATGCAGTGAGTGCAGTTAGTAGATACTTGGCTAATCCTGGTAAGGAATATTGTGCATTGGAAGGCAGTTCAGTAGATATTTAGGCACTTGCATGGTACTACTTAGAGGTGTTCTTCGGTTCGGTTACCGTCAGTTTTGGTCGGTTCGGTTACCGAACCGCAACTTTTAGTTTTTAGAATTACAAAACTGAAACCGCACCGCATACCAAGAGTATTCGATCGGTTAACCGACCGTTCATGTCGGTTTCCATTATCTGTTCGGTTCGGTTTTCAGCAGATAGTAATCTGATGGTATACAAGAAGCGTACTATCAGTTTACCACATTTTATTTTATTTTTTTGTTAAAGAATTGCTAAAATAGTGCAATGTATTGTGTATTATTTAAGTTCTTTTTAAAATGGTGCTAAAAAAAAATACTAAAATCGAACCGAAATAGGCTAAAAAAAATATTATTTAGCTTTAGAGTAAAATAGGCGTTCGGTTTGATTCAGTTATAATAGGCATTCGGTTCGGTTCGGTTTATAACCGAACCGAAATATTCAAACTGAAACCGAATCGTCCACTACTAGATGGTTCGGTTAACCAAACTAAACCTGTTTGGTTTTCATAAAATCGATTTTTTTGGTCTTTTCTCGTGCGGTTCTTCGGGCAGTTTCTATCAGTTTCGATTTTTTGGCTTTTTTGTACAGTCCTAGTACTACTAATGTTCGTTTGCAGTTTAGGAGGACTAGAGATGGAGTTATTGGATATGTTGATTCTAATTTTGCTGGAGATCTTGATAAGAGGAGATCGTTTATAGGGTATGTGTTTACCAATGGTGGTTGTTCTATTAGCTGGAAGGCTACTTTATCTACTACAGTAGCTTTGTCTACTACTGAGGCAGAATATATGGCAATCACTAAAGCTTGTAAGGAAGCTCTTTGGTTGAAGTGGCTATTTAGTGAGCTCAGTGAAGACTTACAAATTACTATGGTGTTTTGTGATAGTGAAAGTGCTATTTTTCTCGCTAAAAATCAGATGTTTCATGAGAGAACTAAGCACATTAATGTTCATTATCACTTTGTTCATGAGGTTATTACTCGTGGTGATATTATTGTGAACAAGATTAGTACCCATGATAATCTTGTCGATATGATGACTAAGTCATTACCTACATCCAACTTTGAGCATTGCTTGGACCTGGTTGGTGTTCGTTGTAGAGGTTTGCCCTTAGGAGTGTTTTTGTGGAAGAGGTGGAGACAGCTCGTTGAAAATTTGTTCCTTGAAGTGAAATTCGCATCAAGGTGGAGATTGTTAGAGTACGGTGACCCAAATTCAGTTTGGCTTGACCCGAAAAGCTCGTGATGTGACAATTGTAGTGAAAGAAAAATGTGAGATTTTTCATAAGATCTGTAGTGACAACATAAGGATTAGGCCGATAGGCTGCCTCCATGGTGCAGATCTTTGTATTTTGGGCTGTTTAGTTTATATTTTAGGTTTATAGGGTTTTGTTTTGCTTATATATATGATGTATGGCGTTAGGATTCGATATTATCAAATTTAGCCTCCCTATTCACCACCATCTAGTAATCTTTTCGAGTTTAGTGATTTTTTTTCTCATCTGTCCGTTATTTTTTCCACATCTTAAGTTTCCACGTAAATGTCTGTGTGTTTTTATTCTTTGTCTCTATCATATTATTTTCGAAGCATATATGATATATATTTTTTATTTTACATGGTATAGTAAAGGTAGGGAAAAAGATTAAAAAGAAAAGAAAAGAAAAAGAAGGTAAAAGAAAAACAAAACATAAATACAGAGAACGACACCTGAGACCATTAGTAACACACATTATAGATTAATAGATGGATAGAAATAGATACATGGTGTTAATAGACGCGAAGTAAGGGCATCATCAAAAAAGAAAAAAAAATCCTATGGTTTTCCTCTGTCAAGGGAATTCGTACTGAATTGTACCCTACAATAGAATTCATTGAAAAAAAAGAAAAGAAAAGAAAAAAGAAGCCACGTTAACTTCAGAAAAACGACGCTGACGTAAAAAAGAAAGGTATAATTGAATGTAGGTGAAAGCAGCTTACAAAAGAAAAGGTATGGGAGTGTCATTCTGACCTCTTCCCTGCTCATCAACAAAAGCCTCTTGCAGAGTCTAACTTCAAATTCGTACAAATAAAGCTCCTTCTTCTTCTTTTTTTTTGGTTTTAATCCCAGTATTTTTATATGGTGTTTCGTTTGAAGCAATAAGAAGTTGAGTTGCATTGACTAAACACAATCAAGACGAAATTTTTATGTTGTTTTGTTATTCACATCAAGTTTATGGATTTTACATTTTCAATAAAAGGGAGAAGAAATGTTCTTTTTAGATTAATTCTTGGTGTTCGTTTCACACTGATATTTGAATTTCTCTTTGCTGTCATGGAATGGTTCTAACCTCAAGAAATGAATTTAATGCAGATATCAGAGGCTTACACTGCCTGCTTTCAAGTAAATTCTCTGCTCTCCGTATATTTGGATTGACATCAATCTGTATCTGTATCTTAGAATTCAGAAATATTACACTTTGTTTGACGCTATCATAGATTGCTGTTTATATTTCAGCTTTTAAGAGGAATTTTATTTTATTATGTCACTCTTAAAGTTTTATTTTGGTTATTAGTGAATATCTGCAACTACAATAATTTGACCTCTGAGTCAATATTTTTAACTACATTTTCTTCTTTTTTTTAATAAAAAAGAATTACATGTAGTTTAGTGCTCATCAATGGGCACATATTGGTTATATTTTCACATGCTTCCTCGTTCAAATGATTGACTATACCAAATCTTTTATTTCGACTATTAGCAATGACAAGTTGGTGGAAGCTCTGGTGTTCTTCTGTTAGTGCAATCTCTTATTGCCTCTGAATGCAAGTCTTGTACTGTTTTATTATTTGGCAATGCTTCCATTTGTTTTCCTTTGACATAGCCTTCAATTTTTAGATTTGTGGTTGTGACACCCGTTATTCTCCTAACGGGTATTGAGGTAATTAAATTAATTTTTAATGTATAAAAAAAATTGCTTCATTTAAATTTATTTTATAATATTTATTTTTATCTATTTTTAAATTTTCTAAAATTCTCCTATATTTATTTAGTATGATTACTAAAAAGCCTTAGAACTTCTAATAAATCTCAAAAATGTCATATTGGCATTATGTGTGTTAAAGTCTTTAGATGAGACATAAGGATATCTTTTCCAACTACTCTTGACCCTCATTTTCTTTATTTCCTCCGTGACATGCTTCAACATGTCTACTCTATAATTGTTTCTATCACTTCTTTTCAAAGACTTCATCTTTTCTTCCTTTCTCTTCCACGGTTCCCACACTCTTCTTCTTATTTCTTTGCTGAAGCAAAATACTTAGAGAACTTCTTCAAGGCAGCCATAAAAATCAGCCACCATCACCTCCATTTGAGCAAGAATTTCAGTCATACCGAACTAAAGGAACCTGTTTTGAAGCCATTTCAAGCTTCCAACTAACCATAATCCGAGGTTAGAATCTTATGAACAAATTTAGTCTTTCATTTATAAATTTTCTTTTATACTAAAGGATTATTCAAATTTGCGTTCTTAAACCTAAGTATATGTTTGTTGCTATTTTGGAGCATATGTATGAAGTCTAAGTGTATATGCCCTAGACAGAAAATTTATATTGTTAAACTTTATAATACCTCTATGGGCAGTGGTTATTTCTTGAAATTCTAAGATTAAATTAAAATAAATTTTATGAATGTAGTTGTATGTTGTGCTTTAGTTTTAATTGTCCTTATGCACGCCTTAGGATCAAGGGAGTATGGAGCTAACGTTAATTGATTCCAGGATTAAGAGACTGTTGATAAGCTTGAAAGGTAGGGATTCTATTACTCATCTTTTGTGAGGTTTTTATAGAATTAAAATTGATTGTTTTGCCGCAATATATATATATCTATGTTGAACTGATATTATATGTGTATCACATATGAAACTATGACATGGACTCGTCTTGTATTGTACGGCGAGGAACATAATGAATTGACACATGTTATAAATTGAGAAGCATGGTTAGGAAAATTAACTCTATTAATAATGATTTAATATAGAGAAATTGTGAGACATGAAAAGGGCGACGGTTACGTCCTTGGGCATGAATACCCTAAAAGGTAAAATAGGGGGAAGGTGATGACGCTTCCTTGGGTTGAAAGTCCCAGAACACACTGTACAGGAATTGATTTGGTGAGGACTCGGGGCTTGATGTCCCCTCACCGGAACACCCTTGGAATGTTTATAGGGTGATCAAGTGCGCCCATTTGGGTTTCGATGAGTTGAGTGATACTCAATTTAACATGGATACCTAGGAACAATGATGATTGGTAATATTTGTATAAATGTGTAATTATGACACTTGGTAATGATTAACTACGGTATCCATAAGATGTGATCATAATAAACCTCATAATCTGGAATATGATGTGACTTACTGACCATGCAGATTTTAATGTGGTAATGATAAAAACCTAAAGGTGAGTAATGGCTTTCTCTACTGAGCATAGTGTTGCTCATTCCCTTATGTTTATATCTTTTCAGGACTCACTAAGTGTAAGGTGGCTACGAGAAATATAGTTGAGGAAGTGATGTAGCTATATTACATTGGGACTGCTTCAATCGTTGAGAATGTTCTTCATGATAATGTAAGCATCAATTGTTACTTTCTGTGACTGTATTACAATGTGTTGAGGGTTAAAATGATGATGACAACAGTTTATATTATTAAATTTAAGGTGCTACATTTAAAACTGTGGTTTATTTATCGTTTATATTTTTATTTTTGAGTTGAGAGTTTTCATTTAAGTCCCGGGCAAATTTTATTTTTAAGGTTTTACTTTTATTATTTATTTTTATTTTATCTCATTAAAAACTGTTAACCCCCATATAGGGGCGTTACAGAATTTTTGGTATCAGAGCCTAGGTTCGGTTAACCTAGGGAGTGTAGCACCACTTTAAAAATATATTTTTGAGATGGTTTTGAAGCTGAATTTTCATTGTCATCATCAAAATGAACCTTCACATTGATTTATACAGTCTAGAAGGATGTAACATGGAAATGCCATAGAATGAAAATACTAATGGTTATATGAGTACAATAATTACATAGAAGGAAAGTATTAATAGTTATGGGGGAATGATAATTATATGGAATGAGTTTATAAGTAGAATGCTTATGAGAGATTCGTATAATATTTGGATCTATAAGCATATATAATTCGTATAAACGATGAGAAATTCGTGTAGATACGAGGATTTAATAGCCTTTTGTCTCGTGAAAAACAATAAGAAATATAAGGCTTGATTTATTGATTTTAAAGTTTGACATAGATATGCCAAATTTTTCGTAATTGATTCAAACCTAAGTAATGATTATGTGTGGATTCGATGGAGCACATAAGTGTCAATAACTTTTCTTAAAAGTTCTATTTATTTGAGGAATATGATATAAGTTGGGAATCATGGTATTGAATCTTGAGAGAGATAAATGTTAGACTTTTGGTCTGTTGAGACTGTGTAAAGTCTAGAATGCATGAATATCAAAATTGGAATATTTCGTTACGAACATTGTATTTAAGTGTATCAGTGAATCTTTTGGTTACCTAAGGTTTTGTTATATGAGGAAATTATATATTGTATGAGTAGAATTGTGGGGATTGTAGATGTTCTTAAGTAGTAACATCTAGTGTCTTTGTTCGTTGATATGGTCTACGTTGAAAGACGTAAATCGTATTGATTTCAAGGTTAGACACATTCTAAACCCTTGGTAGCAATGATGACGAATCCATTGATAGATGTTGAGTATTAAGAAT
This sequence comes from Artocarpus heterophyllus, assembly GCA_025403435.1. Classification (NCBI taxonomy): domain Eukaryota; kingdom Viridiplantae; phylum Streptophyta; class Magnoliopsida; order Rosales; family Moraceae; genus Artocarpus; species Artocarpus heterophyllus. Next base: position 63,253 of record JAJQZP010000352.1, read on the forward strand.
AACATATGGGTGTATGCATTGTTCAATAAGGTTTTGATTAAAACAAAATTATTTGAGTTGCTGGATCATTCAGGAAGATCCTTGTTGTCGTTAAATTAGATTTGTTGTTCATAATTAACTTTATCTATAGTGGGCTTTAAATTGGGTTTAAGATTTATACAAATTGGTTTTCAATTTTATGTTTGTTATTTAACTCGTTCCAAATGTGTCAAGGCCCGAAACAACCTGATCATTTTCACTTAGAACATTTGGGCCTAGTTTAAATCTTAAATCAGTTTGATTCACACTGTCTCTCCCACGTGGTTTCTATACGTGTCATATACAGTGGTTTAATCATTGTTTACATATACGTTTACTGTGCATAGGAGCTTATTTTCTCCGAGTTCACTTTTTCTCTCTTAATTTGTTATTTTCTCTCTAAATCGCAAATCCTCTTCTTTTTCATTAAAAAATTCTTCTTTTCCTCTAAAAGAAGAAGGAATTCTAGGATTCTGCAATTTACTATCTTAATTTTTCCTTTCTATTTACTCTTCTTTCATCTCATCATGGACCCAAAGTACCAACACCTGAGAAAGTATTTCCCATCACTCTCCCAAAAGATTCTCAGAAAGAAATACAAGGCTAGAATTACTCGGTTGTGGATTCTTATGCGTTTTGGTATCCCTTGTGATGTGAGAATGTTGATAGAGGGGAAAATCCGTCCGAGTGACTTTAGTCAAGATGTCGGTTTACCAGGAACGGGTACCAGTCGTAGTGCAATAAAAAGAAGAGCTCGTGCCATCGTGGTCACTTGTAACAAATGTGGAAGACAAAATTGTAACGGTAAATGTACTTCACCTGGTTATATGTCTACGAATAGAGAGGATAAAATAAGGTTTTGTAGGGATGGACTTTCAAAGGAGAACTTGGATAGCATCCATCCTCCTCTCCACGGTCACCCTAGTGGATATGTTCAAGGAGCTATTTTTAAACTCTGGCCTAAATTTTATACAGAAAGACAACGCCTCAGGAATATGGTATTTCTAGATCCTGTTTGTCAAGCCATAAGAAAACTGGATGGGGAATAAGTCATCGCACTATAAAGGTTATTTAGTCTTTACTTATTTAAAGCAGTTTTAGCTGATGTTCAACAGTTTGTGTTTTTCTTTTACTCAGAATATTTGCTTTTGTGTTTGAAATAATTGTGATTATTAGATTGATACAGTAAGTGTTAATATCTTATTTAATTTATGATTTTCTTAAATATATATATATAATAAAATATATTATCTTATCAGACACGTTACATACGGTACAGTAATATGTTTGAATTTTGAAAAGCTTATCCAGATATTTCAAGATTTGTGTCTCAAATTTCAAAAGTTCTACAGTATTTGTCGTTTATATTAAATTTTTAGACTTGGTGTATATTTGTCAAAAAGTCTACAGTTGTGTCAAGAGGGTCTTCTGTCAAATTGTTCTCAATTGTCAAAAGTTATACAATTAGAGTCTAATCTTTTTCAAAAAGCGAATCAGATTTTCTGTAAACTATCAATCACCTTATCTTACTTTCTTATCCGCACAAGATTTTGTTTAAATCTTTGGATTACCTTTTCATTTCCTACTCGTCTATCTCTTTAGCCCTTTTTGTGTATTTCTCATCTTTAAAAACTCATGTAGAACCCGAAGTCTAAGTGGAGCAGACATTAAGCAACCACTTCTATAAACCAAATATGTCTACCTCCCAGTCCACGAAGAAAATAAAGAATGTCTGTGTCTTTTGTGGTTCCAGCCTTGGAAAAGATAAAGCTTATTTAGAAGCTGCAAATCACTTAGGGCAAGTCCTAGCACACAAGAAGATTAACATAATCTATGGGGGTGGTAGTATAAAAATGATGGTAAATATGGCACTAGCAGCTAGGTCTAGCGACGCTACTGATGTAAGAATTTGGCCTCATATTCCAGTTGAAGGAAACCTTTGTAAGGAAGCCATAGGTAAGGGAGAAGGAGTCAGGAGTATCCCTAAAAATTTTAAAGACATAATCTATAATTCTGATGCTTTTATAGCATTACCTGGTGGCCTAGGTACTCTTGAGGAAATATTTATAGTTGCTTGTGGGCAATTGTTGGGCTTTTATTCCAAACCTTTGGGACTGCTGAACGTAAAGGGTTTTTATGACGGTCTTTTGAAATTTCTAGATTACGCTGTGGAAGAAAACATCACTACAGAATCGGAGAGACAAATCTTTGTCACTGCTTCAACAGCTGAGGAATTGATAGATAAAATGAAAATCATACATCCAGAATCCGACACTGCAACATCCAAGCTTGAATGGGAAAGGGAAAGCCGGGAGCGGCCAATTGATTTGAATCTCCATCTGTAATCTTTTTGTTTTATCTTTGGCATGTAGGCATGTGTGTCCGTATTTCGTGTGTTACGAATAACCGTTTGCCTTGTATTCTGTGTTTCTTGTGGTACGTTGTTGTTCAATCTTTTAGATTCATTGAGCCTAATGCCGGGATGGCTGGATACGGAGTACTTGATGCTCTCGAAACGCATTCTTCTTAAGGTCCGATCTTTTGTTTATCGATGTTTTTGTATCCTCTAAGCATGCATGATATGGATAGCTGGTATACGGAGTGCCTTGTACTCTCGAAACGTATCCGTATCATGTTTGTAATGTGTAATATTCTGTTAATATTATGTGGAAGTACCAGAGTCAGTTATGGGGATATTCCATATGAAATATGAGTATATTATTTGGATTGAATGTTTGTGTCATGAGGATAGCTGTTTAATGAAAAATATGTCGGGTATGTTTGCAACCAGAGATTCCGTTTAATATCTCTATGAATAAGTTTAATGTATGGTTTTGAATATAAGTGTTTGTGATATATGTTTTATGATTATGTTTTAGTTTATTAGTTGAGGTATGAAATCAAGTATATTTGACTTTTCCTTACTTAAAAAGGAAAAGGAACCTAAAGATGAAGTATATAAAATTTCTCTGGCAATCTCCTTAAATGTGATTGTAAATCATAGTCCATGGACAATGAAGGACTGGAATCATGGTATGGTCAATATGTAGGCCTGATCAGATTCTTAGACTATTATACGGTGTTATAAGTTGAAACTTGTCAGAAATACTCTCATTGAGGGATTTAGGAGTAAGATTTATTATGCAAGTAAATAAGTGGAGATACGATGACTTAAATTTGGAGGACAAACAACATTAACGGTTTAGACTCAGAATTGGAATCATAGTGGAATCATAATTTTTACTAGTATTGCTAGAATTGAAATTTCGAGGACGAAATTTCTTTAAGGGGGGTAGAGCTGTGACACCCGTTATTCTCCTAACGGGTATTGAGGTAATTAAATTAATTTTTAATGTATAAAAAAAATTGCTTCATTTAAATTTATTTTATAATATTTATTTTTATCTATTTTTAAATTTTCTAAAATTCTCCTATATTTATTTAGTATGATTACTAAAAAGCCTTAGAACTTCTAATAAATCTCAAAAATGTCATATTGGCATTATGTGTGTTAAAGTCTTTAGATGAGACATAAGGATATCTTTTCCAACTACTCTTGACCCTCATTTTCTTTATTTCCTCCGTGACATGCTTCAACATGTCTACTCTATAATTGTTTCTATCACTTCTTTTCAAAGACTTCATCTTTTCTTCCTTTCTCTTCCACGGTTCCCACACTCTTCTTCTTATTTCTTTGCTGAAGCAAAATACTTAGAGAACTTCTTCAAGGCAGCCATAAAAATCAGCCACCATCACCTCCATTTGAGCAAGAATTTCAGTCATACCGAACTAAAGGAACCTGTTTTGAAGCCATTTCAAGCTTCCAACTAACCATAATCCGAGGTTAGAATCTTATGAACAAATTTAGTCTTTCATTTATAAATTTTCTTTTATACTAAAGGATTATTCAAATTTGCGTTCTTAAACCTAAGTATATGTTTGTTGCTATTTTGGAGCATATGTATGAAGTCTAAGTGTATATGCCCTAGACAGAAAATTTATATTGTTAAACTTTATAATACCTCTATGGGCAGTGGTTATTTCTTGAAATTCTAAGATTAAATTAAAATAAATTTTATGAATGTAGTTGTATGTTGTGCTTTAGTTTTAATTGTCCTTATGCACGCCTTAGGATCAAGGGAGTATGGAGCTAACGTTAATTGATTCCAGGATTAAGAGACTGTTGATAAGCTTGAAAGGTAGGGATTCTATTACTCATCTTTTGTGAGGTTTTTATAGAATTAAAATTGATTGTTTTGCCGCAATATATATATATCTATGTTGAACTGATATTATATGTGTATCACATATGAAACTATGACATGGACTCGTCTTGTATTGTACGGCGAGGAACATAATGAATTGACACATGTTATAAATTGAGAAGCATGGTTAGGAAAATTAACTCTATTAATAATGATTTAATATAGAGAAATTGTGAGACATGAAAAGGGCGACGGTTACGTCCTTGGGCATGAATACCCTAAAAGGTAAAATAGGGGGAAGGTGATGACGCTTCCTTGGGTTGAAAGTCCCAGAACACACTGTACAGGAATTGATTTGGTGAGGACTCGGGGCTTGATGTCCCCTCACCGGAACACCCTTGGAATGTTTATAGGGTGATCAAGTGCGCCCATTTGGGTTTCGATGAGTTGAGTGATACTCAATTTAACATGGATACCTAGGAACAATGATGATTGGTAATATTTGTATAAATGTGTAATTATGACACTTGGTAATGATTAACTACGGTATCCATAAGATGTGATCATAATAAACCTCATAATCTGGAATATGATGTGACTTACTGACCATGCAGATTTTAATGTGGTAATGATAAAAACCTAAAGGTGAGTAATGGCTTTCTCTACTGAGCATAGTGTTGCTCATTCCCTTATGTTTATATCTTTTCAGGACTCACTAAGTGTAAGGTGGCTACGAGAAATATAGTTGAGGAAGTGATGTAGCTATATTACATTGGGACTGCTTCAATCGTTGAGAATGTTCTTCATGATAATGTAAGCATCAATTGTTACTTTCTGTGACTGTATTACAATGTGTTGAGGGTTAAAATGATGATGACAACAGTTTATATTATTAAATTTAAGGTGCTACATTTAAAACTGTGGTTTATTTATCGTTTATATTTTTATTTTTGAGTTGAGAGTTTTCATTTAAGTCCCGGGCAAATTTTATTTTTAAGGTTTTACTTTTATTATTTATTTTTATTTTATCTCATTAAAAACTGTTAACCCCCATATAGGGGCGTTACAGTGGTTTTGTATTTATAAATGTAGTTTTCCGTAAACTGCCATGTTAATTACAGAGGGTCCCTATAAGTTTTCAAATGAATTACTCGACTTATAAAATCTTGGCAAAGTCCGTCATTTGCTTTGAGTTTGGAAACCTTGATATGAATGATAATCACATTATTAGAAGGATTATCATGGAGAATTTCTCTATTGTGATTATGTAACAGAAACAATTGCAATTGCGGCTAGATATTATAAGATTTTGACGCTTCTACTAAATTGTTACAGAAATCACGCTTTGGTTCAAGTGCCCTTCTTGTTTCTTGTCCTGGGAACGGTCGCACTGGGAGGATTTAATTCCCCGATGTTATCACTCTTTCTTTTCCAGCAGAATGTTGAATTGTTTTTGACAATTTTTTTTTTCCCATTTATCTCTTTTTGCTTGCAGGGCGTACAGAAAGCAGAAAGAAGCACACCCTTCTCACAATCGGTTTCTTCCTTGATTTGGCCCTCTGGCAGGCACCAAAGCGGATGCTCCTTAGTGTTGGTGAATGGTGATGCTACCAAGTGCCAAAAAAAGAAAAAAAAAAAAAGAGTTTTCTAGCAATAAGCTTATTTGCGGCAACATAAATTGGCCTCTGAAGATTCTGATCACAATACTAATGTCGTCGCTAAGGCCTGTATTTTTATAGTGACATTACTAGGGCGCCCAAAATATTTGTCCATTATACAAATCCATTATTTAAGGGCGGTATATCTCTTGTTTCTTTGTTCTTTTTATTGTCCATTATACAACTTTTTGCTTGTATGCTGCGATGGTGCTCTCCTCTATATATGATTGATCCTCCATTTCATTTTTAATCAATTTTCTTGTACTTTCTCCATTTTACTTTTCTTCCATTTCTTGTCAACAACCGTTTCTCATGGTGTCTATGGCATCAAGCAACAAGAGCAGGGGTGTTTTTCACTTTATTGTCGTGCATTTTGTTTGCTCATTGTCAGTTAAAAAATTCTGTGGTTTTTTTAGTTTTTGAATTAAAATATTGCTTTTCAATTAGAAAAGAATGTTACGCTGGACTAAGGCAAAACAAAATACGTACTGTTTTGGTAGTCCAAACCGGACAAGACAAAACAACATGAAAGTAGCTCCATGCCCGTAAAAAAAAATACATGTCGTATATTTCAAAAGACGACGCCGTTAATAATAGACTTCACATGACTTGAATGAGGACTTCTAGACGTGCGCTACAGAGAGATGGTAAGAAAATTGTATAAAAGAAGCCTCACAAAAGTGAAGACCAAAGAAAATTTAAAGCACTCATGATGGTACAAAAGATGCTACTTAATCACGGTTTACCAATAAAATTTAGAGCGAGAAATTGCACAAAATAACACATTTTAGTAATTAATGGGTAAACGAAGTAGATTTCTTGAAAATGTAAAATAAATAGTATATTTTAAAAAACCAATATTATAAATCGATTAAAAACCTCAAAATACCCTTGAAGTATATCTGATAGTCTGAATTCTGTTCTTTTCTCTCTTTTCCCTCCCTCTTTTCCGTCTGCTTTCTCTCTCCTCGTTTCTTTCTCTTCTGGATCTCTATCTCTCTCCTCTCTTCGTCTCTCCATTTCTCTCTTGTCGTCAGTGCCTGCGAGCTCGTTGGAGTCACAAAGACGCGGTTAGAAAATCTTCGTCTCTCCCCTCGTTGCTGCTTGTACGATTTCCGTCGATGCTTACTCCACTCTGGCGACCACTGTCAACGATCCGACACTAGCAGCAGATCCGTGTTTTCTCTGATCTTCCTTCGGCCACGTTGAGGCTTTCACGTCGAAGGCAATTTTGCAGCACCGGAATCGTGAGTTTCCCCTACGGGGCCGTTGCCGGAGTTGTCAAATCGAAGATCTCAAACGTCTTCACGAAGATCATCGGCGTTCTGACGTTCGCAAGGCGTCGGGGACGCCAATGATGACGTCGTGCTGATGGAATAATAGGCGCCGTGGAGAGCAGCGAAAAATAAGGAAAAAAATGAAAAGAAAAGAAAAGAAAAGTGCAACAATATGAAGAAAAAAAAAGAAGAAAAAAAAGTGTATATATTATAAATAATTAATTATCTGTCTATCAAGAATCAATATTTAAAATAAGATATATTTATTTATGATAAAATAAACGCGGACATCAACATATGGTACTGTAGCAATGGTGGCTATGGTTACTGTAGCAATTACGGCTAAAATTTTTTCTATAAATATCCTATTTTATTGTCATTTGTATGATTGAAAAATTAAGAGAGTTTAATAAACTTTCTCTCTTTATTTTTTCTCTATAAAATCTCTTACTTTGCCTTTATATTTCTTAGTTTTATATAACACGTTATCAGCACGAACGCTCTTATTCTAACTCAAGTCCCGATCCCTTGTAAGTTAAGGCAAAGGTATATTAATTCTTTCGTTTATTTTATATTTGTATAATACCATCTCTATAAGGTGGAGGCTCTGCTGCCTAATTTAAGTGTGGTGTAATTATATATATAAAAAATTATTATTATAAATTTCTCAAGCATATTTGACATTTATACATTTCAAAAGGTTTACCGAGTAGATTGGCGTGTCCATTATACATATTTTGTATTTACACCCTTCGAAAGATTTACCGAGTAGATTGGCGTGTCCATTATGCATATTTTACATATATATCCTTCGAAAGGTTTACCGAATAGATTAGCGTGTCTATTATATATATTTTGCATTTACACTTTCGAAAAGTTTACCTAGTAGATTAGCGTGTTCATATTATTATTTTTGCACACACACATATATATTTCTTTAACTCCCTATTGTTTATTCTTAAAATTTATAGTTGGTTATTGTATATGTATTTGTTTATATGCTACCGTTACCATTTATGGTTTTTTGTATTTTTATTAAAAATACCGAACAAGGGCAATATCGTTTTTATATTGTTTCAACGGCTATAACAGTATTCCAACGGTAATAAAACGGCTAAATAATAGCTAGTTTTAGTTCCATAAATTGGTAAATTCTTAACTCTTACATATCACTCAATATTTTATCTCCTCTTTAGAAATTATCTATAGTTAGATTTTTCATAAAATGTTTAGCATAGTTACAATATTTCTTATCATTGTTGTTACTGTTCAAATCATCATTCTCCTTATTTTAGATTTACCCCTAGCTGAATTTTAACTTTTTGCTGCAGCAATAATGCTTATAGTTATCCCTCTTTTAATAATTGCTATTTACTTTAACAACATGTAATTTGTAATACCTATGCTTTGAATTAATAAAGTCATGTTTCTAATCACTTTTATATTTCTTATAGTTACCACCATGTCAAACCTTGCAAAGCTCGAATTTATTGCATTGGATATCACATGAAAAAATTACATGCCTTGGATTCTTGATGAAGAAATGCATCTTGAGTCAATGGGTCTCTTGGAAACAATCAAAGAAGGCAATACCACATCATCGCAAGATAAGGTGAAAGCTATGATTTTCCTTCGTAGACACCCTGATGAAGGTTTGAAATGTGAATACCTTACTGTTAAAGATCCAAGTGCATTATGGAAGGATCTTAAAGAAAATTCTATCATCAAAAGGAAGTTATACTTCTTACAACTCGTGATGAATGGAACGCTTTGCTATTCTAAGACTTTAAAAAAGTCAGTGATTATAACTCTGCCATGTTCAGAATAGTTTCACAGTTGAAGTTTTGTGGAGAAAAAATTACTGATGAAGAAATTTTGGAAAAGACTTACTCCACATTTCATGCATCCTACATAACTTTACAACAACAATACCAGTTGCGTGGTTTTAAGAAATATTCTAAACTAATTTCTTCTCTTTTGGTAGTAGAGAAAAACAATGAGCTTTTGATAAAAAATCATCAGTTACGTCCTACAGGTTCGGCAGCATTTCCAAAAGCAAATGCTGCAAGTATTGAAAATTTTGAACGAAATCACAGTCGTGGTCGTGGTTGTGGACATGGTCGTGGTCGTGGTCGTGGTCGGGGACGCGATCAAGGTAATTTTTATCCCACACAAAACCACATAATAAAAAAGAAGCATCATGAAGGAAAACATGATAAAGGGAAAAATGTTCGTGAAAATTCTTTCAAGAATTCTGAAGATTCATGCTATTACCAAAGGGCATTGGTCCCGAGTTTGTCGAACACCAGAGCATTTATGTAAGCTTTATAAGGCATCCCTAATAGGGAAAGGAAATGAAGTAAATTTTCTTGAACATGTAGATCCTTTAGATGATTCAATACACCTTGATGCTTCAGATTTTACTGATGATTTTATTGACAAGGATCATGGTGACAACTAGTCAGTAAATATAAAACTATATTATATTTTCCTTGTAGTTTTTGGATGTATGAATGTTATGTTTCATTGAATAAAATGTTTCTTAAATAATTTGTTTGAAACTTTATTCTTATTAAATTGTCTATTTTATGTGAAGATTGATATGGATTGCTCTAATGAAGGAGCAAATTTCAATATTAATGATGGAGATATTTGTATACCAGATAGTGGTACAACGCACACTATCCTTAAAAGTAAAAGGTACTTCTCATAACTAAAACCAACAGAGGCAATTGTAAATACAATATCAGGTCCTGCAGCCTTGATTGAAGGAATTGGTAAAGCTAGTTTCATATTGCCAAAAGGAACAAAGTTTTTCATAAATGATGCTTTGTTTTCACCAAAATCCAAAAGGAATTTGTTGACTTTCAATGACATATACCTTCACGGATATGATACTCAGTCTAGGACTAAAGATAATAAAAAATATATGTATATTACTAATGAGATTTCTGGAAAGAAGTACATATTAGAAAAACTCCAAAGCTTTCCTTGTGATTGCATTACACATATTTAAATATGATTGAATCACATGTGGTTGTTAAGGAAGATCCTCATATATTAAATTTATGGCATGACCGCTTAGGTCATCCTGGTTCATCAATGATGCAAAGAATTATTGAAAATTCACATGGACATCCATGGAAGGGCCAGAAGTTCCATCAAACAAGTAAAAGCCCTTGTGCGGCTTGTTCTCTTGGAAAACTGATTTTGAAACCATCACCAATTAAAATTAATAGGGAATCACCTATGTTTCTTGAACGTATTCAAGGTGATATATGTGGGCCTATTCACTCACCGTGTGGACCATTCAGATATTTTATGGTATTGATAGATGCCTCTAGTAGATGGTCACACGTTTATTTATTATCAACTCGTAATGTGGCGTTTGCGAGATTTTTAGCTCAAATAATCAGGTTACGAGCACAATTTCCTGATTATACAATCAAGAAAGTTAGACTTGATAATGCTAGTGAATTTACATCCCAAGCTTTCAATGATTATTGTATGTCTGTTGGGATTATTGTTGAGCATCCTGTTGCTCATGTACATACACAAAATAGTTTGGCTGAATCATTGATTAAGCGTCTCCAGCTTATGGCTAGACCATTAAAAATGAGAACAAGGCTTCTTATTTCTGTATGGGCTCATGCAATTTTACATGCTGCAACATTAATTCGCATCAGACCAAGTGCTTATCATAAATATGTTGGAAACGCGGTGCGCAGCGAAAATTTTAAAATTTTGATCAGAGTATTTTCTAAAACACAAGTTTGACATGTTATATGTATAAATTAGACAGATCTTACGAACCTCTGTGTGCCGAAGAACCTCTACAACCTATGTAGAGAAGTAACGTTCCAGAAGAGCTTCAACCAACTGGTCATCTTTGCTATTCTCTATCTACAACCGGAGTGAGTGTGGGCTCACACGTATAGCTCTTCCGCTGGTGACTCTCCTTCCAACCAATAGAGAGAACCCAAAGCTAATGTTCGTGATTTGTGAACAAAAAGCTCTCAGGGAGTTTTCAGATGTTCACCAGAAGAGTATCACTCTTAATCTCTCAAATTGATCTGAGTAAATCATGAGACTCACTCCCTTTATATAGCAATTGGTCCTGGGGTCAGTCCTTATCAGAATAGGTCTCAATTCAAAACAGAATCAAGTTCGGATCAATATTTGATAGGATCTGCATGAAAATGCGTAACCTTATCTCTCGCTGATCGGTAGGCCAAACAGGCCCCATCGACAGGCCGAACACGTCATCCGACAGGCCAAACTCCCGAGAAAAAATCTCCGCGAATCTTTTATTTTTGACCCGAGATTCTAAACGATAAAGTCTTAATTTTGATTCAAATAACCCAATAGAGAAGTTATCTGATCAAAACAAACTTTATCAAGATAATCTCTAAGAAAATAAATCAATTCACAATAATTCTACAAGTTTATCTTGATCTAATCTATCCAAAATTAAAACAATCGATAAACAGACAAGAATTATCTAATCGCAATAATTCAACAAGTTTATCTTAAACTAATTTCTTACAAAATTAATTCAATCGATAAACAAACATGAATTATTTAATTCTTTCAAATTTTAAACCAATCTGATAAATCCGACATAAGTCACCAATTATTAGAAAAGCACGCCGTGTCGTTACAGGATTTTATGAGCTAGCAAAGGGGACCAAAATGGACCTATAAAGTTCAAGCTCATGATAATTATGAAACCCAATATCCCAGATATACATTTCACAATTATCAACTCCAACGCTACTCCACTAAAATCTTGGAGCTGCACTCTCAAACTTTATAAAATTACGAAGCTCGTGTAGCTAAGTCTCCATGACATATCATAGTGTATCGTATCTCCATATGAAAATCCATAATCGGCTTAAGGACAAGTTCTGTCTTACCTTCCCGATTATTTTTATCTTACGTTCCATCGTCTCACCATTAGAAAACTTACCATCCAAAGATAGTATACCATTCGGTTACACCTATGTATCCAAATGGTTGAGCGCTCCAGTTTTCCAATTACAGGCCAACGCATATAAGAGGATATCATTACTCCTAAAGAGGAGCTATGGATTCCATATCTATAAATAACAAGTCTACGCTATCAAAAGTCATGCCTCCAACGTACCGACATGCATACTACTATTGAGATGTGGGTGTCACCCTTTGGTACATCAAAAGACACAAGTCGAGATAACGGGCCTACTATTCATCTCAGGATTAAGATACAATACAAATGACTGTCTAAAGCGAATCGATTTGCCAAGACAAAATTATTAATCCAAATCAATTCACTTTATGTCCCGATCCAACACATCGTCACCTATGACAATGTGCCAATATTTCTATTCATAGAGTCTAACTCCGATGATCAAGACAAACTATCTCCCAAAAGAGATATAGACAACATAACAATCTTTACATGAATAAAGCGCCTAACTTTATTCCCTCGATTGCGGATCATATGTTTTAGACCATCACCTTAAGAATCGTGTCTTTCGCATAATCAGTCCATCATATGCCCAATTCTTAAGGTTTAGACTGACAGTCTCAGACTACTGTTTGCTTATCATACATTCAACAAATATGAACGTAAAGAGGACAAGATTTGGTATATATAAATGAATAAATTCTTTATTGATAAAAATGTCTCCAAAAACGTATTACATTTTTACTCCTTAGGGCATACATGTCTAACAATCTCCCACTTGCACTAAGTGAATAAATACAGCAAATTTTGCATCCCCATAGCTTCCATATACCTCTCGGAGACTCTCCTAGTAAGTGTCTTCGTTAATAGATTAGCTAAATTGTCCTCTGACGCGATCTTGCACACTGTGATATGCGCCCCCTCAACGAAGTCCTTTATCACATGATACTTCCAATCAATATGATTACTCTTGTTGTGAAATCTTGGTTCCTTAGCATTAGCTACCGCCGTACTGTTATCACAGTATAGTGATACCGCTTTATCCATACCATGAACTACCTCAAGATCCCCAAGAAACTTGCGGAGCCACACTGCTTCTTTTGAAGCATCACTAGCAGTCACATACTCGGCCTCCATCGTTGAATCCGCAGTGCAATTTTACTTCGCACTTCTCCAACTGATGGCACCGCCTCCTAGAGTAAACACAAGCCCCAAAGTCGATTTCCTAGAATCCAAACAGGATTGAAAATCTGAATCAGTGTATCCTAGAGGAGTTAAATCCTCACCCGAATACACAAGCATATACCCTCGAGTCCTTCTCAGATACTTGAAAATATGCTTTACCGCAACCTAATGGTTCGGTCCTGGATCCGCCTGAAATCGACTTACAATCCCGACCGCATAGCTAATATCCGATCGTGTGCAAAGCATGACATACATGAGACTACCCACTGCCGAGGCATAAGGCACCTTCTTCATGTATTCTCTTTCTTCATAAGACTTTGGAGAGTCTTTCTTAGAAAGAGTAATTCCAAACCTAGATGGTTGCCCACCTTTCTTGGAATCCTGGATTGCAAACCTCCTAAGAATTTTATCTATGTAGTCGGTCTGTGACAAAGCTATCATTTTGTTCTTCCTATCCCGAAAGATCTAGATACCGAGAACAAAATTAGCCTCACCCAAGTCCTTCATATCAAACTGCTTGGTCAACCATAATTTGACCGATGACAATGCCCCAACGTCATTGCCAATTAGCAGAATGTCCTCCACATAGAGCAGTAGAAAAACCACTTTCACATCCTTAATGTGTTTGTAAACACATGGTTCATCCACATTTTGTGAGAACCCACAAGTCTTAATCACTTGATCAAATCTTATGTTTCAAGAACGGGAAGCCTACTTAAGTCCATAAATTGACTTTAGCAGCTTACGAACCTTACCCTCTTGACCCGCGACCTTGAACCTGTCTGGTTGTTCCATATAGATGGACTCATCAAGATAGCCATTTAGAAAAGCCATCTTGACATCTATCTGCCAAATCTCGTAGTTGAGAGCGGTAGCTATAGACAAGAGAATCCGGATGGACTTAAGCATGGCTACAAGTGAAAAGGTTTCCTCATAATCGATTCCTTCCTTTTGCGTATAACCCTTAGCTACCAGTCTAGCCTTAAAGGTTTTGACCTTTTCATCTACTCCTCTTTTCCTCTTGTAGATCCACTTACACCTTATGGGTTTTACCCCTTCGGGAAGATCCACAAGCTCCCAGACCCGATTAGTCTCCATAGACTTCATTTCTATGTTCATGGCCTCTGTTTAGAGTCTTGAATCAACATCCTTCATACGTAAGTATAAGGATCCCTGTCATGTTCATCTGGTTCAGCCAAGAAGACCTCCCCATTGAACATATACCTCTCAGGTTGATGCTCGATCCTCCCACTACGCCGAAGCCCCTGAGATTGTTGTTCAGGTTTGTTTGGTTTTTCTACACCGATCAGAATGGTTTCGTTCGGAACCTCCGGAGTGAACGGATCACCCCTTAACTCCTCAAGCACCACTTTGCTTCGAGGTTTAAAGTCGTCCATGTAACTCTCCTCAAGGAAAGTTGCATTAGTTGAAACCATGACTTTATTTTCCTTTGGGTTCTAAAAATAACCCCCTTTAGTCCCTTTTGGATATCCTATAAACACGCAAACTTTCGAACGTGCTTCCAACTTATTCGGATCCTTAAACAGGACATGAGCCGGACATCCCCATATGCGAATATGGTTTAAGGATGTCTTCCTTCTTGTCCACAACTCGTGAAGAGTTTTAGGGACCGATTTTGAAGGCACATTGTTCAAAAGATAACATGCAGTTTGTAGTGCATATCCCCAAAAGGATAAAGGCAATGATGAATAACTCATCATGGACCTAATCATGTCCAACAAAGTCCTATTCCTTCTCTACCCTATGCCATTCTGCTGCGGAGTGTCCAACGTAATCAAATGGGATAAAATCTCATTCTCTAATAAGTGTCCCAAGAACTCATCAGAAAGGTATTCCCCACCTTGATCAGATCGAAGTGCCTTTGTGGGTCTACCTAATTGCTTTTCCACTTCAGCCTGAAACTCCCTAAACTTATCATAAGTTTCACTTTTGTGGTGCATCAGGTACACATACCCATATCTTGAGTAATCGTCAATAAAAGTGACGAAGTACTCATACCCTCCTCGTGCCCGGATGTTCATCGATCCGCAAACATCACTATGCACAAGTTCTAGAACCCCTTCGGCCCTATTGCCCTTAGACCTGTATGGTCTTTTGGTCATTTTACCCTCCAAACAAGACTCACATTGAGGTATAGATTCCACCTTTAAGTAACTTAAAGGTCCATCCCTTACCAACCTTTGAATCCTATTCAGGTTAATATGGCCAAGGCGCAAATGCCAAAGATAAGTCTTATTAGAGTGAGGAGTTTTAAGTCTTTTTGAGTCATTATCATTTATCTCAGCATTAAGCAATAAGTCCATCTTAGGTTTGATAAAATATAGATTATTTTGCATCCATCCAGAACAGATAAAAGATTTGTTTTTACGAATCACCATTTTTTCATTAAAAGATACCACGTAGGAGTCTTTAAATAAAGAAGATACAGAAATTAAATTCCTTTTAAATTTAGGAACATAAAAACAATCTCGCAAAATTAAATTCCTCTAATTATCAAAATAAAGATGGACATCTCCCACTGCTTCCGCTGAGACCAAGGATCCATCGCCTATCCGAAGCGTTAATTCTTCACGTAGTAGACTTCTCGTTTCTTTGAATCCCTGCAGAGAAACACAAACATGATTAGTTGCATCGGAATCTATGACCCAGATGTCACTGGATTCCTCAACCAAACAAGTTTTTAAATATAGAAGATCACACCTACCTCCCTTGGAAAGAAAGTCCTTGCAATGCTTCTTTATATGCCCGACCTTACCATAGAAGAAGCACTTAAGCTTCTTTGGGTTCTTCTTCTTCTTCTTCTTGCTCTTGGTAGTAGCAGGAATATAAGACTTCTCATTCTTGGCCCGTTGCTTCTTTCCATTTCCTGAGTGAGGATTGGAACCAGAAGCAGCTACCATGTTGGCCTCACCACCAGCAGGAGACTCCCTGATCAACAGTTCGAACTCCTGTAACTATTTCATCAGTTCTGTCAAGGTCATATCCCGTCTATTACTTAAATTAAAAGTAGCTCTAAACGGAATAAATTCCTTAGACAGAGTCTCAAAGACCATAGTCATCTGAGTTTCAGCATCAATGTCGGCTCCATTGGTTTGAGCCTCAGCGAGGTAACCCATGACCAACATCATGTGCTCCTTTACAGATGTCCCCAGTCTCTGTCTATAGTTTAAGAGTTTCCAAAGCGCCCCTTGCCGCTTTGTTATGGCCTGGCCTCCAAACATATCCTCAAGATTATCTAAGATCTGCTTCGCAATCTCATAATCCTGATGTTGAGCCTATAGCACGTTGTTCATGCTAGCCATACAATAGCAACATGCCTGATCATTAGCATATTTTCAGCGATCGTACACTTGGAATTGCTCATTACTTGAGTCTCCTGTAGGCTCGGGAGGACAAGGGGTTGTCAGTACATATTTCAGTTTCTCAAAGGATAGGACGATGTCCAGGTTCCGTTTCTAATCGTTATAATTCTCACTGGTTAATTGGTTTTTGTCAAGTATCGATGATAAAGCATTTTTAGACATTTTCAATCTACAATAAAGAATCATATACCAAATATAAGCAAACATATAATAATAGTTTAGTAAGATAACACAATCATGTAAAATCATACAAATGTGTTTATGTGTCAAAACCTTGAACATATCACAACCTTACAACGAAAATTCCTAACTCAGAATTCAACAAGCTCCTAGGGGAGTCATGCCAAATTCAATCAGGAACACGGATCCCCTCCTGATTAATATATGCCATCCAAGACCCGTATGATCCAGCATATACTAATAATCATTTCTTTGGCCATTAAATTTATTAACAGAGCTCCTAGGGGAGGTTAATAATAAAATTAATGTGAGTGTATAGCTACCGTTTCAATATTTTATCCATGATTTATATTCACCACCTAGGGGTGTGCAACCATAAATCATACTAAAATACCTTATCCTTTCAGAGATCCAATCTGGTACATGACAGGAATCCCTTCCTAGGGGTCGGGACCACCATGTTCTTCCTATGGACCAACAATGGAGGCCTTAGGTACTCTCTTCGAAAACCTTCTCCCACTCAATCTTTTGAAGTCAAGGTTTTATTTTAAAATTATGCATGAACAATTTTAATATGAGCGGCACTCCCTATTATATATGACATGTTATCAATATACATGGTAAATCATATTATAATGTAGACAAGCAAAGCAATCAAGCAAAGCTACAAGCAAAATAATAATAACCATAATATTATGGTTCCACCCTAGAGAATAGAAAACCAAGATTTCAAGAGAATGATCGAGACATTTATCGATTCTTCATCCTTGAATCCTCAAGCTATATCATTCTTCATGTAATACCCATCTTCAAGTCTTCAATCTCGTATGAATCAAATACTTCATATTTCCGGTCATATACAAATTTAATGTTTATCAGAATCGTCTCAAAAATAAAATTAAAACTGCACCAAAAAATTACACGTTCTCTGGACACTTGGTAGCTCTCGGTCGGCAGGCCGATCTGGGTGATCGAACTGCCGATCCATGAAGGTTTGGCCTGTCGATCCATGAAGGTTTGGCATGCCGAACTGAAAGTTCGGCCTACCGGCAGAGCACCCCAATTTCTACCCCACTGTCGGCCTGTCTGACCACACGTTTGGCCTGCCGATCTGTGACCATCGGCCTACCAAACGTCACCGAACTGTGACGTTCGGCATGCCGACCGAGCAGTAAATACAATTTTAATGTAATTTATCAATTTTATTTTCAACAATTCAAAAAACAAAAAATTAAAGACTCAAGAAATACCTGAGGGTGCCATCATCATTCTTCAAGATCCGACTTCTCGTTCCGTCTTCTTCGAATAATCATTTAATTACAAAATTCTTACAAATTTAAAATTAAATAATAATTCTTAGACGGAGATGATAGTCTGCCATCTATTTACATGAAAAACTTAGATACATATTCTAACCTCTAAGGAACCATAACCGGTATGAATTAATTAATTAATAAATAATTAAACAACGATTTAATCAACCATAATTAATTAATAAACATTCACCACATAATCCATGACAACATATATATTATATAGAAACCTAGAGTGCCATCTCTCTATAAAATTCAATTCAAGCATAGCAGAGATAAAGATCACAAAATTTATACATATAACATGATCACAAACTTGTAAATTTATGTAAAAAACTATGGCTCTGATACCAATTATTGGAAACTCGATGCGCAACGGAAATTTTAAAATTTTGATAAGAGTATTTTTCAAAACACAAGTTTGACATGTTATATATATAAATTAGACAGATCTTACTAACCTCTGTGTGCCGAAGAACCTCCGCAACCTATGTAGAGAAGTAACATTCCAGAAGAGCCTCAACCAACTGGTCATCTTTGCTATTCTCTATCCACAACCGGAGTGAGTGTGGGCTCACACGTACAGCTTTTCCACTGGTGACTCTCCTTCCAACCAATAGAGAGAACCCAAAGCTAATGTTCATGATTTGTGAACAAAAAGCTCTCAGGGAGTTTTCAGATGCTCACTAGAAGAGTATCACTCTTAATCTCTCAAATTGATCTGAGTAAATCATGAGACTCACTCCCTTTATATAGCTATTGGTCCTGGGGTCAGTCCTTATCAAAATAGGTCTCAAAAATTCGAAACAGAATCAAGTTCAGATCAATATCTGATAAGATCCGCGTAAAAATGCGTAATCTTATCTCTCGCTGATCGGCAGGCCGAACAGGCCCCATCGATAGGCCGAACACTTCATCCGGTAGGCCGAACTCTCGAGAAAAAATCTCCACGAATCTTTTATTTTTCACCCGAGATTCTAAAGGATAAAGTCTCAGTTTTGATTCAAATAACCCAATAGAGAAGTTATCTGATCAAAACAAACTTTATCAAGATAATCTCTAAGAAAATAAATCAATTCACAATAATTCTACAAGTTTATCTTGATCTAATTTGTCCAAAATTAAAACAATCGATAAACAGACAAGAATTATCTAATCGCAATAATTCAACAAGTTTATCTTGAACTAATTTCTTACAAAGTTAATTCAACCGATAAACAAACATGAATTATTTAATTTTTCCAAATTTTAAACCAATCTGATAAATCCGACATAAGTCACCAATTATTAGAAAAGCACGTCGTGTCGTTACAGGATTTTGTGAGCTAGCAAAGGGGACCAAAATGGACCTATAAAGTTCAAGCTCATGATAATTATGAAACCCAATATCCCATATATACATTTCACAATTATCAACTCCAACGCTACTCCACTAAAAGCTTGGAACTGCTGTATCGTATCCCCATATGAAAATCCATAATCGGCTTAAGGACAAGTTCTGTCTTACCTTCCTAATTATTTTTATCTTACGTTCCATCGTCTCACCATTAGAAAACTTACCATCCAAAGATAGTATACCATTCGGTTACACCTATGTATCCAAATGGTTGAGCGCTCCAGTTTTTCAATTACAGGACAACACATATAAGAGGATATCATTACTCCTAAAGAGGAGCTATGGATTCCATATCTATGAATAACAAGTCTACGCTATCAAGAGTCATACCTCCAACGTACTGGCATGCATACCACTATTGAGATGTGGGTGTCACCTTTTGGTACATCAAAAGACACAAGTCGAGATAACGGGCCCACTATTCATCTCAGGATTAAGATACAATACAAATGACTGTCTAAAGTGAATCGATTTGCCAAGACAGAATTATTAATCCAAATCAATTCACTATATGTCCCGATCCAACACATTATCACCTATGACAACGTGCCAATGTTTCTATTCACGGAGTCCAACTCTGATGGTCAAGACAAACCATCTCCTAAAAGGGATATAAACAACATAACAATCTTTACATGAATAAAGCACCCAGCTTTATTCCATCGATTGCGGATCATATGTTTTAGACCATCACCTTAAGAATCGTGTCTTCCGCATAATCAGTCCATCATATGCCCAATTCTTAAGGTTTAGACTGACAGTCTTAGACTATTGTTTGCTTATCATACATTCAACAAATATGAACGTAAAGAGGACAAGATTTGGTATGTATACATGAATAAATTCTTTATTGATAAAAATGTCTCCAAAAATGTATTATATTTTTACTCCTTAGGGCATACATGTCTAACAAAATACTCCCCATTAAAACTAGCATTTGGTCAAGAACCAAATATTTCCCATCTAAGAATTTTTGGTTGTACGGTATATGTACCAATTGCTCCACCACAAAGCACAAAGATGGGTCCCTAGAGAAGATTAGGAATATATGTTGGCTATGAATCCCCTTCCATCATCAGATATATTGAGCCTCAAACTGAAGATGTTTTTACGACACGTTTTGTCGATTGTCATTTTAACGAGGCAGTTTTCCCGACATTAGGGGGAGATAAGAAACAGCTGAAAAAAGAAATTACATGGTGTGAACAGTCTCTATTGCATCTTGATCCTTACACAAAATAGTGTGAATTAGAAGTGCAAAAGATTATGCACTTACAAAAGATAGCAAACCAAATTCTAGATGCATTCACAGATACAAAACGAGTGACTAAATCACATATACCAATTGCTAATGCTCATGCTCAAATTGAAGTCCCAAAAGGACAAATTGAAAACGTAGTTACTCATGAGTCTACGGCACGCCTAAAGTGTGGTAGGCCAATCGGTTCCAAATATAAAAATCCTCGAAAGAGAAAAGGAGCTAAAAAACATGATGACCCTAATGTAGATGAATGTGTTCCAGAAGAAACACAAAATGAGATAAATCAAGAGACTCTTGATGTTGACCAAAACCTGAAAAGTTTAGAAAATCATGAGATCTCTATTAATTATGTAAATACAGGAGGATTGTGGAATCGAAATAAAATAGAGGATTTTAATGAAATATTTTCTTACCCAGTGGCGTGTGTCATTGAAAATGAGGATCTTGAACCAAGATCTATTGCTGAATGTAAAAATAGTCACAATTGATCTAAATGGAAAGACGCTATATAGGCTAAATTAAATTCGCTTAATAAGCATAAAGTTTTTGGACCTATTGTTCTCACACCTGAAGCTGTGAGGCTTGTAGGATGTAAGTGGGTCTTTGTCCAGAAACAAAATGAGAAAAACAAGATTGTAACGTACAAATTTTGACTTGTTGCACAAGGTTTTT
The DNA here is from genome assembly GCA_025403435.1 of Artocarpus heterophyllus. Taxonomy (NCBI): domain Eukaryota; kingdom Viridiplantae; phylum Streptophyta; class Magnoliopsida; order Rosales; family Moraceae; genus Artocarpus; species Artocarpus heterophyllus. The sequence continues at coordinate 84,749 of JAJQZP010000352.1, forward strand.
CACAAAGACCTGGAATTGATTATGAAGAAACGTATTCTCCAATAATGGATGCAATTACGTTTAGATATTTAATCAGCCTAGCAGTTTTCAAAAATTTAGATATGCGTCTTATGGATGTTGTTACAACGTACTTGTATGGATCACTTGATAGTGATATTTATATGAAAATCCCTGAGGGGTTTAAAATCCCTGAAGCATTAAGTTCAAAACCCAAAGAAATGTACTCGATCAAGTTACAAAAATCATTGTATGGGTTGAAGCAATCTGGACGCATGCGGTATAATCGTTTAAGTGAATACTTATTAAAGAAAGGATATGAAAATAATCCTATTTGCCCATGTGTTTTTATTAAGAAAACAACATCTGGATATATGATTATTGCTGTCTATGTTGATGATTTAAACATCATTGGAACTCATAAAGAAATTCTTGAGACAATAATATATTTAAAGGAGGAATTTGAAATGAAAGACCTTGGAAAAACCAAGTATTGTCTTGGTCCACAGATTGAGCATTTACAAAGTGGAATACTTTTGCATCAATCAAATTATACCAAAAAGGTCTTAAAACATTTTAATATGGGCAAAGCAAATCCTTTAAGCACCCCAATGGTAAACAGATTACTTAATGTAGAAACAGATCCATACCATCCTTGTGAAGATAATGAAGAGGTTATTGGTCCAGAAGTACCATACCTAAGTGCAATTAGAGTTCTTATGTATCTTGCTAATTGTACAAGACTAGATATTGCTTTTACTGTTAACTTATTAGCAAGATTTAGTTCAGCTCCTACAGGAAGACATTGGAATGGAATTAAGCATATATTTCGTTATCTTCGAGGAACAATTAACTTGGGATTATTTTATCCCAAAGGATCAAAACAAGGACTAATTGGTTATTCAGATGCAAGTTATTTGTCAGATCCACATAAAGCTAAATCTCATACTGGATATGTATTCACATATGGAGGTACGCCGATTTCTTGGCGTTCACAAAAGCAAACGCTAGTTGCTACTTCATCAAATCATGCTGAAGTCATTGCACTCCATGAAGCGAGTCGAGAAGTGTGTATGGTTGAGGTTCATGACTCAACATATCCAAGCCACTTGTGGATTACCAATTGATAAGGATCCAACAGTATTGTTTGAAGACAACAATGCATATGTCACTCAGATAAAGGAAGGATACATCAAAAGTGACAGAACGAAACATATACCTCCAAAATTTTTTTCATTCACGCAAGAGCTTGAGAAGAATAAAGATATTGATGTTCAATACACTCGCTCAAGCGACAATGTTGCAGATCTTTTCACAAAGACACTTCCTACATCAACTTTTAGATGACATGTACATAATATCGAGATGCGTTATCTAAGAGATTTGTAAATAACAACTAGTGTCAACTTGAGGGGGAGTCTACATCATCTGTACTCTTTTTCCCTTGATATAGTTTTGTCCCATAGGGTTTTCCTAGTAAGGTTTTTAACGAGACAACATGGAGTATATTTATAAAAACGATGTACTCTTTTTCCCTTCGCTATGGTTTTTATCCCAAGGGGTTTTTCCTAGCAAAGGTTTTTAATGAGGCATCATATAATAGTGGACATCCAAGGGGGAGTATTATAAATAATCAATTGTGTCTGTCCATCAAGAATTAATGCTCAAAATTAGATCCGTATATTCATGATGAAATAAGTGCTGACATCAACATATAAACTGTAGCAATGGTGGCTGTGGTTACTGTAGCTATGGTGGCTATGGTTACTGTAGCAATTACGGGTAAAATTTTTTCTATAAATACCCCATTCTATTGCCATTTGCATGATTGAAAAATTAAGGGAGTTCAATGAACTTTCTCTCTCTATTTTCTCTCTATAAAATCTCTTACTTTGCCTTTATATCTCTTAGTTTTATATAACAATATATTATTTGTTTTGGCTTAGATTTAGGCCTTTTGTTTTGTTTTTCTTCAGATTTTTAAAGATTTTGGTTTTTTGATTTTTTTTGTTCAAATTGGATTATTTATTTATTATCTGATTGGATTTTGATAGAACTATTTATATTTAATTTGTTTTTGGGTTTTTTTTTGTTATATTTTGTTTTGTTTTTATTTAATGTTATTGTTTACTGTTTGAATCATACATGGAAATATGATATTGAACAGAATTTTGATATTTCCCAAGCTGCCAAAAACGTCATCGCCGTCAATGATATTCGGGACCTCGTCATTAAATTTTTGTATTTATATTATAATATAATATTATTAAATTAATATTGTATTTTGTGGCTATTGACAACCCAACGAAGTTGCCAGTAAAATTTTGTGTTTATACGGTAATACAATATTACTAAAGAAATATAGTATTTCTCAACAACCGACACCAGTCAAAGATATAGAAGAGAAAAAAGATAGGGTATTTTAGGATTTTTATTCTCAATTTCTCATGATATGCTACTTGTTACACATTTTGAAACTACATAATATTATCTACTAATTTATGTTTTAACATAAAGCCCAAAGATAGGTGTGAAATTTACTTTTTTTGAAGAAATAAATGTGAAGTTACCACTGCTAATTGACAAAAAAATTTCGGGTAATAATAAAGTACGGGCAACTATGCATGAGGCAAAGAAGATGCTGAATACTATAAGAATTGAGTATGAGAAGATACATGCTTGCCTGAAGGATAGTGTGCTAATCAGAAAGGGTATCAAGACTTGGATAAAAGCCCTATGTGCAATGAGTCTAGATGAAAGGAAGCCAAGAAACTGTTAGGAGGGAAGCAAAGTTGTACCGATAAAGGTGTTGTGATATATTCTAATAGAACCGCGCTTGAAGCGATTGTTTCGCAATGCGGATTATGCTAAGGATCTAACTTGGCACCATGATAGGAGGATCAGTGATGGCATGTTGAGACATTCGGCAATTCGCTACTATGGAAGACATTTGAATCCATAAATTAGTATAGAACTTAGAAATTTTCGTCATGCTTTATCCGCAAATGAGGTGCATCCTTGTAGTAACTTTAGTAGGAAGCACAGTAGTTGAACCACCATTTTTGTCAACTACAATCTTCCATCGAACTTGCGCATGAAGCGAAAATTCTTGATCTTAAATATGTTGATCTCTAAACTAAATCAATGGGACTTGACATTGACGTGTAACTAACACCATTGATCAATGAGTTGAGGAGATTGTCAGGAAGTGGTATACAAGTCCAAGATGCTTGCCGTGAGGAGACCTTTACACCTCAAACAATGTTGATATGGGCTATTAATGACTTTCCTATATATGAAAACCTATTCTGATACTTGGTCAAAAGTTCAACAAGTTGTCCAGTTTGCATGACGAAGACATTTTCATTTTGATTGAAGCATGAAAAGAAGATAGTTTATGATGGTTATAGATGGCTTTTGCCTATGAACTATTCATATCATAGACAAAAGAAAGAATGGCAAGATTAAAAAAAGACGGCCTCTAAGACCTTTGACAAGTCGCCAAGTGTTTGAGATAGCGAGGAATATTCGAGAAGATGAGAAATAGGAATAATACGCCGGCAAGAAAAAGATCTTATAAGAAGAAGTCAATTTTCTTCTAACTTTCATATTGGAATACTCTTTTTCGTTTGCCACTGCCTGGATGTCATGCAAATTAAGATGAATGTTTGTGAATCAATAGTGGGTATGTTGCTTGATATTTCTGACAAAACTAAAAACGGTCTTATTGCACGGTTGAATCTTGTCAAAATAAATATGAAAGGTGATTTAGCTCCCACGAAAAGGGGGTGTTTGAACTTTCTTGCCTTGGATAAAGTACACCTTATCGAGACAAGACATGACAAAGTTTTGTGAATGGGGTCAAAGTTCTGGAAGAATATTCTTCCAACTTCAAAAACTTGGTGCCAATGAAGGAGTTAAAGCTTGCTGCCACTTGCATTGTGGAATTCTTCTGTCGGAGCTTAGATATACACTTACAAAGTTTTGTTTCTTCTCAACTCCATATGCTTTAAGGTTATAGATTCAACAAAGCTAGATATAATACAAGTAGAGTTGGTGAAGACCTTGTGCGTGCACAATAAGTACTTTTTCACCATTGTTTTTGACATTATGATTCATTTAACGGTGCACTTAATATGCGAAGTTGGGCTTTGTGGGATGGTGTACTTTAGGTGGATGTTGGGAAGGTGTACTTTAGGTGGATGTACTCTTTTGAAGGTGTACTTTAGGTGGATGTACTCTTTTGAGAGTAACGGAAAGTTCGATGAATATTCTGCAAAAATTAAAAGCTCACGAACCAAACTACTAACAAAATGCAAATAATTCAAGAACTAATAGTGCTAATGATTCTTTAATTACTTATAAAGACAATCGTCTAGACCAAATTTCAAATTCCTCATTTATCCTAAAAGAAGGCAGCATTCAAGAAATAGACGCAGTCTAGCTGTGTGCTCGCTGCATATACCGACATACCGTAGCACTGCTTTAGGGAAGAAAGAAATAATAATAATAATAACAATAAGTAAATAAATAAAACAAACACACCGCACACTCACGCGTGCAGGAACATAATTGTAAATTTTGAACTTCAGAAGCTCTGAATCCAAATTCATATTGGATTCGACTAGTGGAAATCGATTTTAACATAGAAACAAATAGGTACAGGGGTCCAATCCAACAAAACCTATGCTCACAACCATAATTATACAGAATAGCACATAGAAAAGCACAAACCGCTTAAAGACATATTCCAAATAGCAATTGCTGTAGGCTTCAGAGTCCCAGGTCCAAGCCAACTTGCACTCGCCAGCAACAACTTATGCAAGGATGAAATGGGTTGGAATGAGATTGAAACTACAACCATTTTCTGACCGAGTTCTTGTCCTCTTTTCTCCCATCTAGATAATTGGTGCAAGCAGTTTCAAATTTGAAAGCATAAAAAATTTTAAACGCCCTCCGACGCTAAAGAATTGTAGGCATCCCTCCAGCCACGTACTTGCAGAACGTGACTCCACTACCATCCACCACAACACCCTCGAGTAACTTCTCAAAAAAAGGACTCCAACATGAGAGTAAAACATGATTTCAGGCTTGCTTTTAGTTGCTTCACAAGCTTTCCCAACAATTAACTTACTTCTTCAAGCCCTATGTAGAAACAATGGCCAACATGGAATGGAGCTCTTCCTCTGTCTCTCATATCCCTGAGAGTGCGCTAGCTTCAGAAACGTTCAACTCAATTTCCAGTAAACAGATGTGTCTGCAGAAAATGCCGCATAACACCTGATCCAGGAGCAACATTACTATAGCTACGTGCTTGCCAAGATGTATGCCGAGACTTCCTAGTGCTGGTCCTCTTACATTCTACGGTTTAAATGGGCTGTAGACAGGCCAAAATTTTTGACCAATTGAACTTGTAATGGGATGATTCCAGGCAATATTATTCTAAAATAGGTGGCTTCATAGCTGCACTTTCTCGGCCCTAAGAAATATGAGATTATGCAAGAGATGACTGCGTAACATTGGGATTTTTTTTTTTTTTTTTTGGTGTGTGTGTGTGTAAATACCTTACAAGCAGCCATTGGAAATTGGGGATAAAACAAAAGTACAAAATAAAACCTACTCCTACTTACTTGATTTGTGATTTAAGAGTTGTCTTCCCAGATATTCATTAACTGTTGTAATTCTTCCAAAGGTGATGGTCTATCATTCTTCGAGGTCCAAAAGAAGAAAAAATGAAAACGTTCTTGTAGCTGTAGCAATTTAAATCCTCGTTTCCATCACCAAAAGGTTCTTGTTGTTTAATCAAGCACCAGTTTCAGTAACCATGTCAGGTTTAGTCTCTGCTAGGGTGATAGTAATTGGTTGCCATCCTGACTGGTGATGAGTGATCCATTTCTTCATGTTGATAATCATATTCAGGACCTGGAGTACTTCCCCCAAGGAAAGTTCTTCTAAGCATGATTTTCTTAGAATTAAAGCCGCTTCATATCTGAAAAGAAAATAAAGATTGCATTGTTTTATAATAAGAACTCATTAATTCCTTGAATCTGAAAGTCCTAACAATTTAAATAAGATGGTGTCAAATGCTACCATAGCCTACAATTGCAATTACCTGCTTTGAGAAGCCAGTACTGTAGAACGTCCACTCGAGGAAGTCATGAACTTCTGTATCCGATCCCATATGGTTTTTGGGTACAGATTAAGATTGCCACCTATAGGGTTTACACACTTCCATAATTTCTCGTTTTTACCAACGTACAATTGGACGGAACCTAAGTTCTGCTTCACTACCATATGTTGCTCAATGGCACAATCCAAAGCCTTCCTTACATCAGTATTGCGGTGCTTTGGATCCCCAAATCGAATGCAATCAGTAATGTTTACTTCAGTAGGCATAATTTTTTCAACTTTCAGAGTATTTAAGGCAAGTAAGATAACGCCAATAAGACCTTGAACATAGTCTGAAGGTGGCGCACATCCCTGTGTTCCCCAGATACCATTATTCGGAACATTGTTTGCAACTTTTTCGTTGGCAGATGATTGCGGAGGTAAATATTCAGGACCTCGAGGATACCTATTGTTCATAGCATCATGGTGAAACACTTGTCCACTGTTGGAATTATGGCCTTTATGAGGCCCATTTAAACTAGGTGGATTCAGTGTCTCGGGAGGCCTTAGTTTAAACTCTCCTCCAGTTCGGTGATGAAAATTTGGTGGATTCTGGACATAGTTGCTATATTCGCCAATACTTAACTTACCGATATCAGGCACATTTGTAAGTGGAGCTGAAGAAAATCTAGGGCCATCAGGTCTTGGAGGAATTGGCCGAAAACCATGATTATGGGGATTCGGAGGAAATCGGTTATCAGGTCCAAAATTAGGTTGCATATGGGGGTTGTTTGGCATCATAGGAGGAGGGTAGTGATTAGGGGGATTGCTTATGACATTGTTGCCGTTACTGCCACTACCACCAAAGAATTCGTGAGGTGCTTTCTTAAACTGCTTTGCATATGCATGATCCGCTTGGAAAGGGTAATCATTATTTTTATTCTCTTGTATTCCTACAGGGACATTTAAAGCCCTCGATGTGATGGGCTGACTTTGAGCTTTCTTCATGTGTTTTCCTTTATTCTTAGGATCAACAGACCTTCCAACATCATTAGGCTTTTGAGTCCCTAATGGAAAACTTCCTTGGTTAATAGGAAACGGTTCAGACACCCGGTATTGGGGTATTTCAGGGATAAAAGGCTGATTACAATTAGCAAGCTGAGATGATTCACCAGTTGTAAGTGGTGGTCCTCCAGTGGAGAGGCTCGTCCAAAGCCACACACTCTTTGCAGCAGCAATAAGGGCCGCGGAAGCTTTCTGCGGCTGCGCTAAAAGAATGTTATATCTCCTCATTCGCAACTGATGGAGAGCATTTGAAAAATCTCTATCGCCAGAAATGAGCAGATAATTCGCAGGTGCAGGGTTATCTACTGCCCAAAACAGCATATCAACTAAGATCTTCTTATCGCTCGCATCTTTCACACCTGTACCAAAACCTTAAACATGTCAACGGCACGTTCTAGAAAAGGATGAAATTACTGTAAGACATGTCATCATTCACAAATTAGACCAAAACAATCGACTTCTGCCAAAAAAAAAAAAAGAGACCAGATCACATCAAAAGCCTCTACCATTTTTTTTTAATCAACTTCTTCTCTATATTTTCGTGAAAACCCTAGAAAGGAAACGATGAAATTGTGTGGGAATAGTGTAAGGAAGATGAATTGAACGCCTATTAAACTCGAATAAAGTAAATAGAACAGAAAATTTAAGACAATGGCAGGAACAGGCGCACATATTAAGAACCAAAAGAAATATACTTTTAAAGAGTGAGGATATATTAAAGGGGGTGGTTTAGGGGAAAAACCCCTAGGAAGTGAATGAATGAAACAGAAATTGCACGTATGAATGGTGAAAAAAGAGGAGAACCAAATTGAGTTGAAGGCCGATTAAACTAGAATAAACTAAAATCACACGAGAAAAACAAAAAAGAGAGAAATTTAGGAACAAAAACACATTTTTAGAGCGAAAGAGAAAATGTACCGGCGGGGACGTGGTTAAGGCCGATGCCAGTGCTAGAGAGGGCCTGCTGGACGGAGGCGGGGATGCGATTGGTGTCGCCGTAGGCGGAGATGGAGACGGGCCCACAGTAATTCATCTTGACGAGGGCGGAACTGATGTTCTGAGCGATTGTGTGAGGGTCGCATCCCTTTGGGACCTGACAGTTCTCTATGTCCCACCACACCGACGTCTTCGCCCCAACGTACTGCGCCTCCGCCTGTCCGCCCATCGCTCCGCCGCTGCTACTGCTGCTGCTGCTGCTGCAACTGCTGCCGCTCACATCTCCACCCATGACCGATCTCCGATTTTCTCAGTTTCTTTCGTAAAATCTTCTGAAAACAGTATCGAATCTCTGATTTGCTTCTTCTTTTTCTTCCTTTTCTTCTTAGCATCTACCGGCGTCTCGATGATGGAATTTCGATTTCACCGTTCTCCTATTCTCTTCTTTTCTTTCTTTCTTTACATGTATATGTATATGTATATATATAATCGTAAATCAATATTATAGGGGAAAGAGGAGAGAGAGAAGAGAAGAGTGGTGTCTCTTTCTTGAGAGTTGAGACTCGGGGAGTTGGGAGGGAGGGGACGTTTCGTCGTCCTGTTTTTGATGCTTTCTTTCTTCTCCTGCAAACGGGGATCGTTTTAAGTCCTCAGTGTCGGAGATCCTCTCTAGGACGCCTACGGCCAATTGACGATCCTGCCCCTGCGATTCGCAATCACGTGTTTCTTCTTGTTGGTAACAAGAGGTGCCCGTGTGTTAGACCCCCGAATCCTCAAAGCGACCATGCTGTGAGTCTTGCGGTGCAGGTGGCACGTCAGGCCGAGCAGATGGCAGCCTTGAACACGGTATGGCCTGACATTTTACGAGACATGGAAGAGCGGTTCTCCTCCATGATGCAGGACTTCATCACAATGATTGACTTGGTGAAGGAGAATTCGAAAAGACTAGAGGATGAGATAAGTATCCTCAAGAGGGTCGTGGCGACCCCTCAATCCGTGGATGAGGCCCCTTCGAAGATCAAAGTCCCGGAATCAAAGGCGTTCAATGGTGGCCGCAACGCCAAAGAATTGGAGAATTTCTTGTGGGATATGGAGCAGTATTTCAAGGCCGCCCATATTCCAGATCGTGAAAAGATAACCATAACTAACATGTATTTGTCCGGTGATGCTAAACTATGGTGGCGGACCCAGATGTCTGGGGAGATAAGAGCTGGCAGACCTCTAATTGGGGATTGGGAAATGTTGAAAAAGGAACTAAAGGACCAATCCCTGCCGTGTAACACAGCTTGGGTGGCACGAGAAGCACTCAAAAAGCTTCGACAGACGTGTTCTGTTTGAGAGTATGTGTGGGAGTTCAGTTCTTTGATGTTGGACATCAAAGACATGTCGGATGCAGACAAGCTATTCAATTTTCTGTCAGGCTTGCAAGCGTGGGCACATGCTGAGTTGCGGAGACAAGGCGTGAAGGACCTTCCTTCGGCCATTGCGGCTGGGGAGTGCTTAGTCGATTTTAGACCCGCCCTAAATGCCCCTAGTGGTGACAAGAAGAAGGGTCAGGAAGGCAAAAAGAGTAAAGGCTCCTCTAAAGATTTTAAGAAATTTGAAGGGAAGGGAGAAAAGACGACCGAGCAAAGCGAGTCCAAGGGAGGCAAGAAGGAATCGGGCTGTTTTATTTGTGGGGGACCACATATGGCCAAGAAATGCCCAAAGCGAAAAAGATTGAATGCTATCCAAGAGCCCGAAGGAGAAGAGAACGCAGGTGGATCTAGCACTTCAAGGGTAAACCCTCTCCAACTCCTTAATACGGTGTCAATGGTTAAGTCAGCCCCAAATAGGTCTTTTGTATGCAGCGGTGCAATTAAATGGGAAGGCCGTAAGAGCTTTGCTAGACACGGGAGCGACCAGCAACTTTCTTTCCAATAAAATGGTGGACAAATTGGGTTTAGTGGTGAACCAAAGTCCATGCAAAATCAAGGCGGTGAACTCATGTGCTACTCTGGTTCAGGGTGTAACAACAACAACCCTCAAAGTTGGCGCTTGGGAGGGACAGATTAATCTTATTGTCGCAGCCTTGGACGATTTTGAGTTGATTTTGGAGATTGACTTCTTTGTTTAAGCGAAGGCAACGATCATGCCTCATCTATCGGGTATGTTGATAAACAAGGAACAAAATCCTTGCTTTATTCACGCTAACTTCTCTGAACAGGTCGAGAGAAAGTTAGAGATGCAGTCAGCCAAGCAATTCAAAAATAGGGTGAAAAAGGGCAAAATTACTTACGTTGCAGCCCTCATGGAGATCAAACTGAACTAGGTCGTAGAGGTGCCTGATGAAGTTGCAACAATGTTAGAACAACTCTCAGATGTGATGCCCTCAGAGCTGCCTAAGGAACTGCCATTGAGGCGAGCGGTGGACCACAAGATCGAGCTGGAGCCAGATGCCAGGTTGCCAGCCCAAGCCCCTTATCGGATGGCCCCATCAGAGTTGGTTGAGCTGAGGAGTCAGCTTAACGAGTTGCTGAATGCCGGTTTCATACAACCTTCAAAAGCCCCTTATAGTGCCCCTGTGTTGTTTCAGAGGAAACAGGATGGTTCATTGCAGATGTGCATAGACTCTCAGGCCCTCAATAAGGTAACAGTCAAGAATAAGTACCCAGTCCCCAATGCTACGGATTTGTTTGACCGGTTGGCTGGCGCGTCATATTTTACAAAGCTGGACCTACGGTCAGGTTACTGGCAGGTGCTGATAGCCGAGGGGGATGAGCCTAAGACGGCTTATGTGACGAGGTATGGTTCATTTGAATTTTTGGTGATGCCATTTGGCTTAACCAACGCCCCTGCCACTTTTTGCAATCTAATGAACGAGGTACTTTATGAATTTCTTGATCGGTTTGTGGTTGTTTATTTGGATGATATTGTTGTTTACTTGGGATCCTTGGTGGATCACGTTAATCACTTGCAGCAAGTATTCTCATGGCTTAGAGAATACAAGTTATTTGTGAAAAAAGAAAAATGCGAGTTTTGCATGCAAGAAATCAAATTCTTGGGCCATTGGATTTCCAAAGGCAAGATTTGGATGGACGAGGATAAGGTGAAGGCGATCATGGATTGTCGTGCGCCAACCAAGGTGTCGGACTTATGTTATTTTCTTGGTTTGGCAAACTACTACCGACAGTTCATCAAAGGGTATTCCAAGGAGGCAAGCCCGTTGACAGACTTATTGAGGAAGGAACAAAAGTGGGCATGGACAGACGCATGCCAAGAAGCCTTCGAGAAGCTAAAGGCAGCGATTGCCTCTAAACCAGTCCTAAGATTGCTAGATTTTGAGCTTCCATTTGAGGTACACACGGATGCATCAGACCGAGCTCTTGGTGGAGTGCTCGTGCAGGATGGCCACCCTATGGCTTATGAAATTCGGAAGCTTAAGGATGTTGAACAACGGTTCTCAGCCCATGAGAAGGAAATGATGGCAGTGGTGCATTGTCTCGATACTTAAAGGCATTACTTGCTGGGAACGAAGTTCAAAGTATTGACGGACAACATGACGAACACCTATTTCAAGACCTAGAATAAGTTGACCCCCAAAACAAGCCCGTTGGCAGGAATTCTTGGCAGAATTCGACTTTGTGTGGGAACACAAACCAAGCAAGCAAAACCAAGTCGCTGACGCCTTAAGTCAGCAAGGAAGGTGCGGGACTATGTGGCTGCATTGATGGCAGTGCAGTCGACTTTTCTTGATCGAGTGAAACAACAAGCTGAGGTGGACCAGGCCTATGTTCATATCAAGAAGGAAGTGCAAGAGGGAGTCATGAGGCATTATTGGGAAGATGATGGATTCCTTTATGCCAAAGGTAATTGATTATTAATTCCTAACTCAGGTGGCTTGAGACAGGAACTTTTGCAGGAGACGCATGACCCTCATTGGGCAGGACATCTGGTAAGAGAACGAATGATGGCACTCTTAACCTGCAGTTATTACTGGCCCAATATGGAGGAAGATGTTGAGCTATATGTGAAGACTTGTTTGGTGTGCCAACAAGATACGACGAAAAGAAGGAAGGCAACCGGGCTTCTACAACCACTCCCGGTGCCAGAAAATCCATAGAAGTCAGTATCTATGGATTTTATTACGAGGTTCCCTTCAATCCAAGGTATGCGGTCAGTGTTGGTCGTGGTAGACCAGTTTTTGAAATATGCAGTGTTCATTGCAACCCCACATGAGTGCTCAGCTATCGTGGTAATAGAGCTCTTTTTCAAAAATGTGGTGAAGTATTTTGGTGTGCCTGAAGACATAATCAGTGATCGGGATTCAAGGTTCACTGGTAAGTTTTGGACGGCTCTCTTTAACTTGATAGGTTTTGAGTTATTTTTACGACTAACCATCCACAGACCGACGGCCAAATATAGCATATTAATGCTCTATTGGAAGAATTTCTAAGGCATCAAGTCAAAAAAATTGGCTGGATTTACTTGATGTGGCCCAATTCTCCTATAACTTACATCGAAGTTCCGCAACCAGGATGAGTCCTGCAGAGCTTGCACTCGGACATCAGTCCCTGACCCCATTGGAGGTGGCACGTTCCAAAGGGTGAGTTAGCTGTCCAGCAGCCTATCGCTTTGCGGAAGAGAAGCAAGAGTTGATACTACAAGCCCGAGATAGTTTGATGAAAGCAGCCAGGCACATGAAGTATGCTGATCAGCATAAGTGCCAAGTCGAGTTCAATGTTGGTGACATGGTGTTGCTGAACTGACCCCGCAGATTTAGAAGAAGATAAGCAGCAAAACAGTGCATCGTGGGCTTCTTCCAAGGTACGATGGTCCCTTTGAAATTGTTAAGAAAGTTGAGAATGTTGCTTACAGGTTAAGGCTACCACCTTGACTAAAGGTGCACCCAACTTTCCATGTGAGTTTTCTGAAGCCTTACAAGGAGGACTTGTCGAATGAAAGGCAATAGGCGAAGAAGGCTCCGCCCACCATTAGAAAACAATTCGACAAAGTGGTGGAAAAAATCCTTGACCATCGAACAATGGGCATGAGTAAAAAGAATCAACGGACAGATTTTCTTGTGAAATGGAAGGGTGAAGATGAGAGCAGTGCTACTTGGGAACGGGACGTTACCTTGTGGCAATTTAAAAAAGAAGTGCAGGAATACCTCGAGGCTATACCGATGAGGGCGTCGACTTCATCCAGTGGGGGTGGTTTGTTAGACCCCCGAACTTCGAACTAAGTCAGTGGTGGCAAACCTTAGGCATGGGTGGCCCATGTCCAAGGCAAGGGGGCATGTGGTAACCTCCTTTAGATGGTTCAGAAAAAGACCCAAAGGATCAGCATGCAGACACAAGGTGGCCTTAGCCATGCATGAGGGTCAGGCGAAAAATGTGCATGCAGGTGGGTGCGCATGCGAGGCCATTCAGACAAGCGCGGGAGGATTTTAGACAGACAGTGGGTCGCGCACGTGGGCGTGCAGATAAGCGTGCGAGAAACTCAAGGAAGCCAGTGTGCGAGGACACAGATAGGCGGACAAGGCTTAAGTGCGGGCTAAGTCTTGGTTCAGACAAGGCCCCGCGAAAAATAAGAACGTGCAGATGTGCGCGGACTGTTGGGTGAGCAAGCGAACTGGTAGCCTACCTGTGCGAGTGGTACGCACATGATTCGCGGAAGCAGTTTGCACAACAGCTAACTCTGAAACGTGGCCACAATGGCTAAGATGTTGAGGGCACATGGGCGCAAGTTGTGGGCGAATGTGAAATGATCAGAGAGTTGGCCAGCCAATGGCTAGACCATGAGAGCGCCCCACGTGGCCCATGTAGGCGCATCAAGAAGCGACTGAAAGTTAGCAGGGTGCATGTGGCGTGTAGAGGGCCAAGTCTCTGCCCGAGATTCATGGAAGTCGCTGCAACGTGGCTGTTAGCACGCACAAAGTCCCAAAGTTGGTCCCTAGTGGCTGGGGATGTCAGCCACACGTTGTAAAATGCTGTCTATAAATAGTGAGGCCTTAAGACGCCAATTCACAAGAGATTAAGTGAGTGTTGTGGTGATCTGTGTGAGGCAAAACTTGTATTCCTTTTGTGAATTAATAAAAGGTTGGAAAGTGGTTTCCGTAAGTTGGTTTTGTGTGTTTGATTAGCGAATCATCGTGGGTAAACACTTGGGTAGGCTGACTAGGTCGAGTGACTTAGTGCCGCACAGTGGTAGACTTTCGGTGAAAAATTTGGCCCCTGTGACAACTGGTATCAAAGCCAGGTTTCGATCCTGGGACCTATGGGTTATGGGCCCCTGTGACACCGTGTGACTAACAAAACAACATCAACATGGAATATTAAAAAAAAAATTATAATTTCTAATAAGTCTATCCATTTGATGTGTAAAATCGCTTGAATAAAATGAACATTTATTTACGTGCTTCACACCTTGGAGGAGGAGTTTGTAGATTCGATCCAACTCTTAATCTTCACCTCTTGTTTTTGAAAAAATAAAAATAAAAATTTATATGACCTTATAATTATTTCTTTCTTTTCCACGTTACGTTTGATAAGAAGGATGGCGAGTATAAAAGATGGAAAAAGTTTGAGGGATAGAAAGTAGGAAGGATGAAGAAGATTATAATAATTATTTGTGTTGTTTAGTACGATAAAGGGAGTATTGAAAGGATAAATGATAGTTATTTGTGAAATTACTATATAATACATTTATTATTATTTGTTAATTATTTATTTAGAGGGTAAAATAGTCTTTTTCAAAACAAAGTGAAGGATTGCTTAAATCCTTCCATCAATAATGGGATCCAATTTGGTGGGCTTTGAGAGAGACCACATCCTTCCACCTCTCCTCTCCCTTCTCCTCTCTCTCCGACCAAATAAAGGATTTAACCTATCCTTCTATCTCTCTCCCTCCAACCCCTCTCTCTCCCTCCATCTCTCCCTCTTACCAAACAAAGCATGATGTTGTCGATTGTGGAATCATTGCTAGGTCATTTGTAATGCATAGATGGTCCATTGCTCAGGGATTAAATTAGATGACATATCATTTTTTTACTACTACATATTGTGTTATACTGTTTTTTTCTTCCATTTTATTCATATAATTTCGTCTAGTTAAAAATGCCAAAATATCTTAACATAACATATATTTGTCTTGTTTTAATCTAAAATACTTGAGAATAATAACATCTTTATATTTACTAAAGATGGAATGCTCCAAAACTAATCATAAAAGGGGTAAGATTAAACTATTATTTCTCAATTTATACCAGGCACTATTGAGTTGAGGCCGACTCTTACAAGACAGGAGGAAACATGCAACAACGCCACAGCGAGTTGAGTGCACATGATAGAAGCTGGTTTGGAATTCAAATCAAGAGTATCACAATCTGAAACCACCTTTTAGATTTGGTGATTGAGCTCAACGCGGATATCGGAAGAAAATAAGTGATTTTTCCTCATTTTATTTATTTATTACCAATTAAGTTAATCTCGTACATTATTGTTTAGTTTGAATTTGTACGATAAAACCTTTTAAGGACTATTATCGTGATTCATAAAAATTAAACAACCAACTTATCATTCTTAGCTTCCCTAGATCTAGCTCTGCAGGCCCCTTGGTTTTTCACTAATATGACATCAATGAGACGTGTGACAGTACCATTGTCGAGAAGATCAGCTTGAAGACCATACAACAATATTATTTAATTTGTTTACTACAATATCAAATTGCTATAAAACTTAAAAAAAAGATATTTTAACTTGGCATATCACATAAAACTTAATTGTCAAAATATGCACAATACTGATATAAAAACGTAATTTATTTTTAATTAAAAAATCGGTATTTATTTCTCATTTAATTACTTATAGATTAACTTATAAAACTCTGAGGGTCATTCGTTTTATAACATCTTTATATATATATATATATATATATATATATATATATTAAGAAAATGTGTCTTTATATCATGTGAATTTGTAATTTGAAAATATATGATGATTATTACTAATACTGCAAAAGAATTTTCAAAATTAGCCATTAAAAAACAGAAATAAGATGGTCTTAATTTCGGTAAAAGAAGAAGAAATTAGAAAGGTCTTTTCGTAAGAGAGTAGAAGTGGAACATACGACAACAAAATTGACTAGGAGTGAGGAGAATATGAGCATTTGCCAAAGTTGGAGGGTTGCTATTGGTCATTGCTACGCTACGCTGGCTGGCTTTTAAACTTGTTTAACGTATGTCGCGGACCTAGACGACCAGCATTTATTGGCCTGCATGACCCACCTTACACGACTAATCAATTCAAACACCCATTCATGAATCATCGATCATTATACATTATGAAATATTACATGAATATATACTACTAAAATAAAACGTACAAAATTCCTTTTCTTCATGCGTTAACTACTCAATATTCACTTTTATACCCAAAAAAATAAAACTCCAATAACATTGACAACAAAACAGAGAGAGATGAGAGAGAGATTCCAAAAACTCTAAATTAAGCACTGTCTTTTTTCCCATTGATAAACAATTTGGGCAAATACCCATTTTCTTTTCCTTGTAAAGTTCATTCTTTTTTGCATCTTTTAAAACCAAAGAGGGAATGCGACAACGCGTGTCCTGTAAATAAAGTCCTCTAAAATATTCAATTGAGTTTTGACAACTCATTCAACTTTAGACCTATCATAGACTGAACCACCCGTCTCCAGCACACTATCCCACCCACAGGAAACCAAGATAAAAATATATATCCAAAAAAAAAAAAGTTTGTGTACAATGCTTTAAATATGAAATGAAAGATGCGTTGGCTATAAACCATCAAAGGTTCGCATTTGATTTGTCATATTTGTCGTCCCATATCAACTTCCACACAGACAAGACAAATTTGTATTGAGAAACTAGAATTACAACTCACAATATAATGCGAAAGATGATCTCTCTATTCCTTCAGGGCTAAGAATCTCCATGAGATAAGAGAGAGAGAGAGAGAGATCAAACCTCTATTCCTTCAGGGCTAAGAATCTCCATGAGATAAAAGAGAGAGAGAGAGAGAGAGAGATCAAACCTCTATTCCTTCAGGGCTAAGAAAATCCATGAAATAACAGCGAGAGAGAGAGATCAAACCTCTATTCCTTCAGGGCTAAGAGTCTCCATAAAATAACACAGGTAAAAAAGTACAGGCTCAATTCAAACATCTGAAAGCAAGAAGATTCGCTAAAAGCTAGCCTTCAATCTTCATTGCTTGCTAGAACTAGGTTTTTACGATGAATCACTCTCTAACTTTGACCATGATGCTCTGCAACAGAGAAATGCATATCCTCATCCCAAAAAAAAAAATGTGGTCTATGTGTTTGCTGCCATCTAATTGCAATTGTTTTTCGAACTTTTACTAAAGTTGGATTTTGCCAAGATGAGATGTTGATGAAGGAATTAGAGGTGCTTCTTCATCCATACGAGAATCGGCTGCAGCAACATTCCACCTGCTCCTTCCAACATTGCTAGTGGTCTTATTAATGTCGTCAGATGTGTATAGATCACACGATTTCCCCATCTTCAGCTCCTGCAAAGCACATAATAATGGGGAAGAGCCGCATAAATTTTCTAACATACCCAATGCTCATCAGTTAAAACAGATTTACTGGACATCTGGCTTTGGAGAACCATGGCAAAACAAAAATCACAAATCTAACACCAAGCTAAGAAACTCCCGTAGCTTTATGCTGATGTAGTGTGTGAATGAAACTTTAGCTCAAGGGCTATATGCCTAGTACTGCACATGTTCCATTAGAAAGGGAATAGTTCCCCACAAGTTGCTAATACTAATGGCCAGCCATAAAATAGCTATCTAAAGAAAGCTTAGTTGGAGAGTGTGGTGCCCTTGGAAGATCTACTTTTACTTGTAGCACAAGGAGAAGCCGAAACAGAAGTTGAAGGTTTAAAACCTAACTTCTCAAAATTAACTATAGAAGTGCATTGGTGCTTCTGTAAAGTACTTTTACACACTTTTACCAAACACACTACATGCATTGCATTATGTGCAAAGAACTTTTGGGACCTCCAGAAGCAATATTAAACTATCCCATGCTCACGAAAGTAACTTTGCTAAAGAGTTTGAAAATTTAGTGTAACATCTTAAAATATAGATCATGCTCTAAAAAATAAATGCTCGTTACTCCAAGAAGGTAAAAAGAATTTCACACCTGTACTGGTTTATCTGGGTTAATTCCTGAAAGAAGTTGAGATGCACGGGCATCTTTCATCTTCAAATAGTTGTACACAACAACACCACATAAAGCTGGAAAAAAAAAAGAAAATAAAAATCATTTTAGATCGTAAAACAAAAAGCAGCAACGAATTTTCAAACTTAAGCTGAAGAAGGCATACCTATTGCATAACCAGTTATGTTGAGACCTGTAATTACGGACTCGGGAAATAAAACTGTTGAAAGGGCAATCAATATACAGTCTTTCATGACTCCAGCAACACGGATAGTTACTGCTCCTGTTCTACCAATGACTAAGAAAGTTGAAGTATTTAATGCCAGTGCTGACAGAGCATTCGAGAAAAAAATCCAGAAATTAAACTGAATCTGAGCAACTTCAATTCCAGGACTCTCCAGAATATACCAAGGAACAAACAGAAACACAAAGCTGCACACGACAGTAGATAACCAACGAGCACAACAATACATCAGTCAAAAATAACAGATATAACACAGATTAAATATATTCAAAACACCACAATTGCTTGGATAATTAGTAGGCAAAGATTATTATTCACAAATGCAGCGTGATTTCAGTAGCTTTTTAGGACAGTATCTGAAATATATTGCTATTGACAAATGCTGAGGTGATACCCTCTTCCTATTTGAAGTTGAACGTAGACGACAGACGAAACAACTTTGCATAAAATCGGCTGTGAAGTTGCTTACTGTCTAAGTTAAAAAGAGAATCCAAGTACCTGCATGGTGCTATATAGTACAGGGTGGTGATAGGATTTAGCGTCAAGCCCTTCTTCTGAAGAAGAACTTGCGTCAATACAAGCCTGAGGGCCTCCGCAACTATTCCCATGACCTGGTAAACTGTACCCATCATATTAAAATGAATTTCGCCATACGAGGATATGGCAACTCCGACACTAATAAGCACCATGTTCAAGAACACATCACATCTTAAAACATCTGTGCCCCAGAGAACAGCCATCAGGAAAGTTGCCACTGGCACTGAAAATCCAAAAAACAAAAAGGTAAAATCCATTCAGTAGTTGAAAGGACAGAAAAAAAAAAGGCCATATCACCAACTATTCACAAACTTAGGGCTTTTAGCATCTGGATGAAGGCCACAGATATGTACAAATAGGCGGTATTGCCAAACCTGTACAGACAAAGGAAAAGGCTTAAAGATCAGTCGCACAATGGAAGATGAGCAAACTAAGTGAAACAAAAGGAAGCATTTTAGTTCTGGATGAAATTTCATAAGTGCAAAGCTCATTACAAACTGTTTAGACGAAAAGTAAATGGATATTTAACAAACTGTATCAGCACTCGCTACTGAAGAGCATCAGTTTAGCAAAAGTCTGATTCGGTAAGATTGAAAATACCAAATAAATAAATAAAAGGAACATCAGTATAGCAGTAAATGAGCAACAAGCAAAGTAATCATGATTTCAATCAGGGTGGCATTTAAACCCCAAGTTTCTAGCAGAGTGCTTGAATTAGGTGAGTTCCGGTGCTTGTTGTTCAGTGACAAAGATCATTTTGGTAAAGTAGACAGATGATAACTCCTAGATTACATCAACCTCAAACCCTGGAAAGAGTCAATCACACAGCCAATATTGTTGCAGAAAATGAAACATAGTTGCTCAACCGTATAAGAAGGTAACTCAACAACATATATTTAAGCCACGTACCATAGACTTGAAGCAAAGAAGGCACTTATCGGAACCACACATGTCATATATCTGCAAAGAAAAAAAATACATAAATCAAGAGGAGAAAAATATCGGGATAAGAAGAAAGGATCTGCTCATAGCAGACTTACATTTGGAATGTCATTTTGATGGGAGAAACAACCTGCACAAGTACGACTATCAAAGGTAAAACACTTTCCATGGAACAGTAATAATATTATGGCGAAGAAAAAGGAAGAACAAAAACAGCTTGCCAAAGCATAAAGAAAAGGAAAGGAAATATACCTAGGATGCCTCGTTCCATTCTGTTTATTGATAAATGATAACTCTAGTTTAGAGAGTTATTTGGCCACTTTTAATTAGCAAATATTACTATGTTCTTAAGAAAAATTACATAAAACATCCAACTTTTTCATGAAAGTATGCTTTTATTGATGTAGGTTGAAGAAAGAAAGAAAACAAAACAAAAGGGAGCACGAGCATAAGAAATCGGAGAAAAATTGCAAATCAAGCACGAGACCGGGACATTGTTGGCAAAGCTAAAGCGCCGCGGCACCCAAAGAGCAGCGCCGCGGCGCCCAAGTTAGTCTGAGCAAATAGATGGCAAGAACTCAGCGCCGCGGCGCTATGGCGGAAAAGAGAAAAAAAAAACAGAAAAGAAGCGCCGCAGCGCTTGGAGAGCAGGGCCGCGGCGCCAAGGGGGATTCTGAACCACGATTTTTTGGACGTGAAACAAGGGTTTTGTTACCTTAAGAGTAGTATAAATAGAATAGTCTTAGGAGTTAGCTAGGGCATCAATTAATTTTCAGAGCGTTGTTTATTTTTCTTAGGAGCCGTCAAGCATTCCGGAGTAAGAAGTGAGAGATTGGTGGCAGAATTTCTTGCTCTCTTAACTCTTAATGATTGATTCAATTAAATTTTCAGTTTTTATTTCTTTCTCAATTATGTTCTAATTTTCTTAGTTAGGGCTATGATGTAGCCTAATCATGACGATGTGAATTTCATATTTATGCACCATAATTGATTTTAGTCATGTGAGTTATTTGTTATTATGTTTAATGCTTTTAAATGATTAGCTACCATTTAAATGATCTGATGTGCATGTTCAAAACTGAGAAGGGAGAATCATGCAAATGCTTCATCTAACATATAACCATGAATTAAATATGGATAGAGATATACCATATTATTTGTGTGGCTTTATTTGGAAAGTTCATGAATCCTAATGCATTCTGATTTCTTTAAATTCACATAGAGATATAGTGAGTTAATAAACTGAGTAAGTTTGCTATACCTAGAGATAGGATAGTAAATAATTTAGGAATTTTCGTCATCACATGCGTATTATTAATTGGGTTGCATAATTTTATGAAATTCATATCTAGTGATTATGGTGAAATCAAATGCCTTAACGCCTTGTCTTATTGAAGTATCTCTTGAAATTAATTGCAATTTCTATTCTTAATTTAGTACTTTAGTTTAGTAGTTTATTCAATCACAACTTCATATGATCAACTAGATAAACCTTAGAGTCAATCCAACTTTAGTACTTAGTTAGATTATTATACAACAGTCCCTGTGAGACGATACTCTTACTCACTATTGTATTACTTGATCGATAACGTGCACTTGCGTTAGTGGATTTTACCGAACAATAAACTCATAGAGGGAAAAAAAAAAAATCACCACATATAAAGGAGTATTATTACTCAACATGGACCACATATAATGCAAAACTTCAAAAGTTAGGAATGTACTCTGGGACAGGCTACAAGCCTACAACGCTACAACTTTGTTGTCTTGTTGTGCTGGACTTGCAGGTTGTTGAATATAACCATTCAATTCAACGATAAAGCACCAAGTAGCTTAAGAGTAAGACATTGAGGATGAAGCATAATAATTCATCAAGAGCACTCATCACATGCTTGTTTCTATTCCTATGTGTTTACCTCAGTCCAGCTTCATCTTTACTTAATTTTACTAGGATCAGAGAGTATATAACTATAACCTAAAAAGTGAAAACTTTTAACTTTTCACCGTCGAAGAAAAAGAAAAGAACATCTGATGGTAGTGAATCCGCTAGAACTTAAAAGGAAGTAAGGAACATAATCTAGGATCATCAAAAGAGAAAGGCAATACAAGCTTCCATAGGGTCATACCTTCACAACACGGATAAGAAAGAACGCTACCGCACTAGAAAAGCCCATGTGAATCATGGTGAGGGTAATCGGATATGGAAAGTTGAAGTACCTTGTGGATAGGAACCACTGCAAATAACAAAAATGCCAACAGGACCATCCTTCAATAATCAACATAGCAAGAAATCAGAACGGTTTTTTTTTTTTTTTTTTTTTTTGTGGGGGGGGGGGGGGGGTGTTCTTTCAAGAGCAGACAGTCACAAAATGGGTACTGTAAAGGAAGAAATTGAAACTATGAGTAAATTGATAATGCAGAAAGAAACATAGCAAGAGTAAATTTCTATCACCAAAAAAAAAAAAAAAAAAGAAATATGACATGCCTTGTTGTACAGAATAACCCCCGAGGAAAGCGTGGTGTAAAGCAGAAGATATATATACGTTAAGAGATGCTGCTTGTTGATCATTTTGTACTCTACTTATATATTCCACAAAAACCCTTTACTCAGCAATGCCATTTCTTAAGAGGAGGCTTCGTTTCAAGCCAAAAGTTAAAGAGGACATGAGTAGTTATCCGCGATCTCAAATCATTCAGCGCTCTCCGATAACCAGAAGTCATAAACCTGTTGAATAACAAAGATTAAAAAGTATATAAAAATATGAAGTTGGTCGTTAACATTTTCCAGTGCTCTTAGCAACATTCCAAAACATTAATATCAATTATGAATTAATCAAGGTCTTAGCTGAAAGTCTGTAGAATCATTAGGCCTATTTATGGTAGGGAAAAAAAAAAGAAAGAAAAACATAGTAAATAATAAATAATGAGATAAAACATGAGCAAATCCTAAACAATCCTCCTGAATAGATTATTAAAAATAATGTCAAATGTGGGGATTGGGAAATTGAATAATGAAGTTGGAAGAAGAATAATATCCAATAAAGTTGCGGTATAGGCAACAATGTGATGCGACTACACTAAACTAAACAAGGAATTAAACCACTGGATCAAAAACCATAAGAATTAGCAGGATTTCTAGGGCAGAAAAGTGTAATTACCAGCCTACATTTTACATTACAACAGGATTTACGACAGCAGAAGAAGAAGATAAAGAAGATGGAAAACATCGGAAGCGGGAAATGAGAAGAAGAAGAAGAATGTTGAGAGTTGAGTCACCTGGGAATCCGATCCGAAACGTGTAGAAGAAATGCAATGTCGAACACTTTAAACTTGGAAAAAGGAAAGAAAGAAAGAGGGAAAATCAAATCATTAGTCGAAACCTAGAACAATTACAAGCCCACTCAAAGAGAAAAAAAAAAGAAGAAGAAGGAAAGAAAAGTGGAAATAGAGATTAGAGATGGAAGGGGGGAACGATTTCTTTTGAATGAAAATTTTAGTTAACACTTAACAGACACAGACAGAGGCAGAGGGAGGTGTAGTGAAGATTGAAGAACGGAATGGAAAAGAGGGAAGGCGCAAAAACTTTTGTTGCCCACAATCTCGCCCTGTTCTTCTCTCTGCCTCAAGCAAACGGCGTCGTCTGTCTTTACAATAATGACGTTGTCCTTCTATTTTTCTTTAATTTTGTTCCAATCACAATTAAATCTTTTTATTACAATATTTTTTTTATAAATAAATTTTAAATTTTATTCTTAACTCCGTAAGCCAAACGAACCTTGTTGTTATTTATTTGTTGTCAAAAAAATAAATGTTTCCTTATTTGAGAAATATGACTTTGAAAAATTAAAAACTTCTTAACTTTAGGGTAAAATTAAACAAAATTCATTAAAAAATAGATTTTTTCCTTTATTTTTTTAATTTTAAGTTTTATTTTAATACGACCTTAAAAATTTCTAAAGTTGTTCTTTAAAACATCCTTTGCATTTTGCTCGCTCAACTTTTTTTCCACGCAAATTACTTATACTAAACTTTAATTCTTTTCGTAGTTTTAATCCCTTGACGCTAAAATCGATGAAAAAATTTATGCAACATAACAAAAAAATCACCTCCCAATTGCAAAGTAATTGCAGGTCAAACTAATAAATTCTCGTCATTATTTTTAAAAACACTTATAATTAAAACATTTTGTATTTAATTTAACCATTTGCAAAATTTTCTGCTATCATAAATGTGGATGTTATCATTTCTAAAATTTCAATGCGAAAAAAAAAAAAAAAAAAAAAAAAAAAAACTAAACTTCAAGCGGTAATCTGCGAGACCAAAATGATAATATTTATAGTTCAAAGACTAATTGTGTTATTTTACAATATATAATCCTTCATATTCACGGACATGGTTATTGCACTAAGCGAACTTCAGCTATTAAGATGCTTGCCAGAGTTAGATAACATAATATAAACACAATTTTCAAAGCTAACATATGGACCTAAAACCATCTCAGAGCATCCAATGCAATTTTTACAAAGACTGCATCTTGCCCAAGAATAATTACGACCGATTTCTTCGTTAAATATTACAGAAAACCTAGCACCATTCAAAGATGTAAACCAGTCAAGGGGAGAGGAGAAGAAGGCGGGGAAGGTAAAGCAAAATACACAGATACATTATAATGGAATGACAGGAAAATAGCCCTCAGGCATTATGAACAAATCAAATACATGTAAACAATGGAATCACAGAACATAATCCAACAATATACCAAGACCTTCGGGAACAATTCCTTCGCTTCGGCGTGGAAGCCCATGATGAGAAAATCAAGAGTTTCATGAACTTGGTGTTTCACCAGCAGGTCCATGTCGAGCATTTAACAGGGTTGGAGAGCTTTAAACAACAATGCTCATGTTCGGGCGGAAATCAGCTTCATATTGAACACACAAGGCAGCAACAGCAGCCATCTGCAATAAACACAGAAATTGCTTACTAAAATTTAGAGGTTTGATTGCGTGGTAAGTGCTCGCTAAATCTGTCAATATCCCAATCCATTGAAAAGAAAACAATGTTTCTTTATCAATTAACCACACACCACCCTTCTATGAAAGCTGAGAAATCAAGCACCTTTGCAACAGCCTTGGGAGGATAGTCTCCTCCTAGTCTTGCATCAATGCACTGCCTAACTTTGTCTTCACTGAGTTTTGGGGTAGCCTAATACATTCCAGTACATGGTCAGCTCAGTTGCATAAGACAGAATTCCAAGTTTAAAAAATTTTGAAAACGAGAGAGAGTTGCTGATCAAATCAGCAAAGCGATTAGTACCCATGTCACTAGACTCTGTTGTCCA
>JAJQZP010000353.1:0-396566 GCA_025403435.1 Artocarpus heterophyllus
ATTCACTTTATGTCCCTATCTAGCACATCGTCACCTATGACAATGTGCCAATGTTTCTATTCGCAGAGTCCACCTCCGCTGGTCAAGACAAATCATCTCCCTTTAGGGATATAGATAACATAACAATCTTTACATGAATAAAGTGCCTAACACATATTCCCTCGATTGTAGATCTTATAATTTAGACCGTCACCTTAAAAATTGTGTCTTCCGCATAATCTATCCATCATATGCCCAATTCTTAAGGTTTTGACTAACAATCTCAGACTTTGTTTAACATACATTTAACAAACTATGAACATAAAGAGTACAAGATTTGGTATATGAGTAATAAATAAATTCTTTATCAATAAAAACATCTCCAAAAATATATTACATTTTTACTTCTTAGGGCATACATATCTAAGACTTTATGCCCTCAAAATCCTATTCTTTTGAAAACTAGTTAAACTTTGTATAAAATATAAAGTTTAACAATTTTCTGCTTTTAAACGTATAACCCCTAATTTCTTTCTTTCCGTCATCATCATCATCATCAATATAAAGTATAAACCAATTCATGCCATAATGTCTAGCTTACATGCCATAGCCTAAAACATTTCATCAAACACTTGGCATACATGTTTACAACATAAACTTTCAAGTCTAAAGTTTAGAGATTTACCTAAACTTTACCAAGCTTTTTGATCCTCTTTTGCTAAGCTCAAAACTTTGTTATGTCCTTTCCACAAAAACCATGACAAAGCCCAATCAAAACCTATCCAAAGTCCAAGAGAAACATCAAAACCCCTAAGAAAAAGCTTGAACTTTTACCTCCACCATTGCTTTTCCTTGATCTTCAACTCTTAAACTTGTTTTAATACATGATTTAGAGGCTTGTGCATTGAAAAACTCCTAAGGGAATTCCATGGGAGGGGGGTTTTCTTTGGAGAAGAAAGTGAGCATTTTTTTTTGGTGGTTCTTGTTGCAATAAAGTAAAGGAGTAAAAAGTAAGATTTTTCAACCAAATTTGATGACTTAGTATGCTCAGTCACCACTAAGCATCATTTGGTGATAAAAGCTAGGTAACTTAGCATGATGGGAATGGAGTACAACAAGGGGTGTGGTGGCAATTTTTCCACCTTAAAGGTGGCACCTAGGTGGGTCCCACATTAATTTTTACAGCAAGCTAAATTTATACTGACAATATTTTTTGGTACTGTCAGTATTCTTTTCTATACAATTCATGAGGTCTCACAACTTCTTATACTTATTTACATCTACCACTTAATGTAATCCCTATACTACTTAACTTTATACAATCTGAATTTATACTAATAGTATTTTTCTTATACTGCCCGTATATTCTCTATAATGTTATGATCATACTAGTATTCCTTCCTCATTCATGTCCTCCAAACAATATTATTCATATACTGCTTTTATTTTAAACAGTCCAATTTTTATACTGCTTAACTTTAAACAGGTCCAATTCCTATACTGTATTACTTTTACAGTGTAATTTCTATGCTACATAACTTTATCAGTGTACTCCCATACATTGTATTATTCTAATATTGCATAATTTTTCATATTATTATATAATATTTTAATTAAACTTTATTTTGTTCTTAACATTTGTTGTAACACATTTAGAAATTGTTAAGCTTTCTAGCTTATTTCCATATCATTCCTTTTTTATTTAAGACTATGGCAATATTTTGTACCTTTAAAAATCTCTTTTTTGCTTTTATGGACTTTATCATAAAAATTCTATTAAACAATAATCTTTGTGACACATATTTTGCTTAACATAATATTTAAATTATTGCATTTTTAATGGACTAGAAATGCTCGGGTCTCGCATGAAAAAACCAAATTGGAGTTGTATGATCTCCAAACTCTTCATCTTTTTCTCCTCTCATTCTTCCTGATCTCCAAATGCTTCTCCCAAGAGATTTATTAGAAATAAAACGTAAATGTAAAAATAGAAACAAGAGAACTATATCTTTTCTCTTCTTTCTTTTCCCTCATGTTCTTCCTTGGAGTGAGGTCCAAATTCTCATAGAAATTTGTGCCCCTTCCTCCCAAAAATGGAGGCGTTCTACCTTTTAAATAGGGGTTCTAGGGTTTTAAGGTATTAAACTTTATTCAAATGAATTTTGGCCATTGGATCCACACTTAGGGGAAGATCAACCTTAAAAATTATAATTAGCATATGGGCAGAGTCCCGAGCCACTGCTAGGCATGCAGCAACAAGCGCGGCCGCACAACAGGGCTGTTTGTAGGCGTGCGGGCCATGCTGTAGGCCTGTGCTGGTGTGCGTGGGCCTCAGGTGGCCTACCTGTTGGGCAAGTTAG
This sequence comes from Artocarpus heterophyllus, assembly GCA_025403435.1. NCBI lineage: Eukaryota > Viridiplantae > Streptophyta > Magnoliopsida > Rosales > Moraceae > Artocarpus > Artocarpus heterophyllus. Next base: position 2,340 of record JAJQZP010000353.1, read on the forward strand.
TGTGCACAAGCGCGCCTGCATGGCCATGTGGGGCCCCTACTAGGCCTCCTGATGCGAGCTACATGCGCCCTTGGGCACGCGGACAAGCCCTTAAGCACCTAAAATAAGCTTTTTAATTCCTTTTTTGATGTTGTAATATCTGTTAAGCCCAATTTTATTAAATTTCTACAAAATAGCACAAAAATCAAAATATCATGAATGTTTGAGGATTTTTACAATATTTCAGCTTGAAAATAATTGATTTGTGAGTAAATTACTCACTCATGACATTCCAATCTAGAAAATCTAAGGAGACATTCGTGAATTGAACGCTTGGAGTACATTGGTTGGACAGAAGGTGAGCGAAGACAGCTTGGAGTAAGACTGAGGACTTTGAAGGAGTTTCGTGAGTTCGAAGTTGTTGTAGATTCTAAGCACTCTTGTAGTAACAATCTTTATAACTGTAATTCATCAACGTATTTTATTAGCGCAAATCGTTGTTTGTTTAGTCTGTCAGGCCTTACGCCTCACATGTTTATATCTACTGTAAAAAGTTTCACAGTGTGGCTTAAGAGACAAAAATCAAATTTTTTTTATAAAATCCAATTTTGAAAAGGACGAGAATTTCGTGGGAAAGTCTTTGTTTTGGATAAGAATTTTGTGGGCGTAGCCCTCTCAGATTCTTTGGAGTTTCCTAAACATAAGTGGATCTGGGTATGTGGGCTCGTGATAAATGGCTTTTTACTTTGTTGTTTCTAATGATTTTCTTTTCTGTTTTTATATGTTGCTCAATAGTACCGACCATACGTGACAAACAAGGTGCCGACATTGTAGAAAAAAATATATTAGTCTTTATTCACTAGATAATCCATGATTCACTAAGACCAACAGGTTTCAAGGTAACAAACAAGGACATGACGTTGGACCCCAATCTCCATTATAGAGAGACAAACAGGGACCATTTCTTATTTAATGCACTGACACGTTAATAATATGAACATTGAACATAACATGGCCAAACAACTATCTCGTACAGTCCATTTAGCAATCATGAAAAGAGAACCACTTAGACTATGAGATGATATTATATCATAGAAACCTTCAACAATGCGTCTGGCCAATCTAACCTGCAAGTAAATATATATTAATTAATAAATCGAGTAAAATTTAATATTTTACAGTGAGGATATTATTATCTTATGTATATCTACTAGAAAGAAACTGATTAAGCTAGATTTTTATATACCTTCTAGCTCGTATCCATCGCCGGGCCAAACAGTGAACCAAGTCCCAGTGCCAGTTAAAAAAAGTTCGATTACAGCAGCAAAAAGAGCCAGACATTTCCATGGGTTACTACAATGGTCACGAAAGAATTAAGCCGTCCAAGTTGCCCATGTTTTGTCATAATGTTTCTATATCTGTTTCTTCACCTCTAAATATGCCTTGTCAGGGACCAAATTAGAGCCTATTTTGTTGAACAATTCTGCCACGGCTGCGTCACTGCTAAGACGGTTCGGGAGGATAAACTTTGCTCTCAAATCTTTAACATCCTCTTCATTGTCAACGAGTGAATCTAAGAAGCTTAGATATGAAGTAACACCGATGACGCTCTCATCCCTTGTCGGCACACATTTCATAAGCGACTAAATTCCAAAGCTTAGTAGCTGTCGAGTTGTCAATAACTAATGGTGGAAGCTTAAGTTGGCCCGTATAAAACCAACGCGTGCTGAAAGTTATGTCTTTTAGGCTGCAACTGTCACTAGGCTTCAACTTTATCCCGGCCGCTTTAAGTTCCTGGATATTTCGAAATGATTGCTTGCATTCAGAATGTTTAGAGCTGAATGCTCAGAGAACTAGCGCCACAATCAAATAAAAGTTCTGATCGGAGAAGGTCAAGAAGGTGGAGTGGCTCTTGCCCTTTTTGGAATAATGCCCGTTCTGGGCTTATAGTTTTCAGGTTGCTTTCAAGTCGTTTTGCATAGACTTCCTTCGGAGCCATAACGTTGATAGAAATGAATTTGTAGATGCTTTCCACCAAATCTGTTTTTTTCTCACTCATGTTCATCAGCAGATTAAGCACCCGAAAAGGAATTTGGTTTTCTAACAAAAACAAATCCCTCTGGATCAAGGTTGCTTGACTATTATTAATCTTGAGCTTTTGTAACTCATAGTTGACATAGCTGAACATGAACTGTAGCACTGAGCACCCGTCCAAAAACAATATCCTTATTAAGCGATCATCATTGTAGTACTTGATGAGCTTCTCATCAAGGAACTTCTTTAGCTCCTCGATGTTAATGTTGATTTCACTGATCAAAGCTTCATCGTGTCTCGCCGCTTGCTCTTCTAAATTCAGCTGCTAATCTAAGCTTGAGTTCCTTTTTCCTGAGATATTTATGCTCAGCATAGGTAGGACCGATTGCTATTTCTCTTGGTTTAAAATATTGGTCAGAATCTTCGTCTTGATTCTTCATTATATTCGGAACCATTTGTAATCTTTCATTCCGTCTTGCACGAAGCATAGCCTCTTCTCGCTTCTTTATCTCTCCTACTAGGCCCTTCTGATCTTTGCTCAGCTCAACAGCGTTGTTAGATGGGAAGGTGCTTGCTTGACTTTCTGTTGTGGTTTCCACTGCCTGCAGCTTCATGATCTCCTGCCCGCTTTCTATGGTAATCAGTCACATATTTCTCAGCCATTTTCTGTCTTGTGTCTAAACAACATACTGACATATATTAGCATAATAGAATTACTAATTTATAACGTGGATTACATGTTTACTAATATATCATCATTCATATATTAGTAATACGAGGACCATTTCATGTAATATTCGTATTATTATTTATTTTACTAAAAATGTCATAAATACAACTAAAATATTTATTCCTTCAAGGCACCGATTCTAACAAGAAATATTATTTTGGTGTTGAGATTTCAGTTTTTAACATCTTAAACAAAATTATGTACGTTGCTAAGACTTAAAAATTCTTATGTTTTTAAAATACATTAAGACTGATCTTTAAAATGTCATTTTAAGGATTAAAAGAGTGGGAAAAAAAATACCTCTAAAGCACAAAAATAACCTAGATCTAAAAGCTACATAAATAGAAACCCACATAAACCATAGCATAAGCATAAATAAACATTATTACATGCCAACGATACTTAAAATAAAACCAGAAACTATTTTCTAACTTTAAAAAGAGAAGTTTATATGTATGCCCTTGAAGTTCTACTCCTCTGGCGGATTCCATTAAAGCTTTCTCCTTTGTTTTGATTTTGGCTAATGATTTTATAGGTGGCTAGGAGGAAAATATTGAGAGAGAGTGGAGGAGGAGCCACGGGTCTTAGAGAAGAAATGGAGGAAGATTTGTTTCTTGGAGGAAATGGAGAGAAAGAGAAAAAAATATCTCTTGGAGACATAAGGCTTATTATAGAATTAAGACTAATTGAACCTAACTTTCTAACCTTAATTTTCTTAGTTTCTAAGTGAGCTTAAAAAGATGAAAGATCATGCTTAAATACACTAAAAGTGGCACCATTCCTAGGGAGAAAAGGGGGGGGAAATCTTATTACCTTTTCATGAGTCACTTCCACCTTTAAAGAATAGTGTAATTTTGTATTTCTTTAAGAAACATGGTCCACATTTTAAGGAGTTTTTTTTCGACTTAGGAGGCTTTGTCTCTAAGTTTCTCCTAAGGTAGATAAAATTTGATATGGTTGAGGGAAACTAACTAGCTGGCAAGAAATTTCAGTATTGTCGGGTTTGCTCAACACCGTCTTGAAGCAATATCGATATAAATCAATGCCGACATAAATTTTAAATTACGTAAAAAGTAAATTTTAACTCTCAGATTTATTCCTAGACTGTATAAAAATAATCTAGACATTTTCTAACACTCTACCTCAATTGGCAATTAAAGATCTATTATGTGTTAGAGTATTTTTTAGTATACTATTAACACCGTACCATACTAGAAAATTCTTATCATTTAAAATTTCAAGATATTTACGATTTTGTTATGAATTTGTTATGATTTTGAACTTGATGATGTATATGTTAGTTTTGTGTTTCTTAATTAGTTTTGTTTTTTTTTATTATTATTATTTATCTGCTTATCGAGGCAAGATGGCATGGGATTTGGTAATTCTTTGAGAGGGTTGTTTTGTCCTTTTGTATTGTTAGCGAGTGGAATTGAGGGCAATAAAGTAATTAGAATAAATATAAGGGGGGTTAAAGTAGTAAACTTAGTAGTGGAAGTAATATTATAATGTTTATGATATGGTAACGAGAAAATAGTTTATCGTAATGTCTTGTCTAGAGAACGTAACCCAATAATTGTGTCATAAGATATGAAATTTTGCACAACATAAAAGTGTGATTTAACATTTATTGTGGCTGCAGTCTGACACTCCATATATTATCCCTAATTTATGATTAAATTTTAATTTTTCCCTATATATTATTATTTAAATTTATAAAATCATATTAGTTCGTCAGTCAGTATTAAATTTTAAAAAGAATATAATAAGATTGTTTTATGCAAACGATCATGTATTTTGCAGGAAAGGAAATTGTACTGTACTTATAATATAATTAAGCTTTAAAACCTTATAAGTTTTTACAAAACATTAGACGTCACTTGCCCAACGATGATCTATAAGGAATGACCCAAGACCGATTGTAACCAAATTGAATGAAGTAATGGTTTGTGAATCTTGTTGAATTATTTTTTGTGAATTGAATTTTGAATTTTCCATGGGATATATTATTTTTGGTTAATATAGAATAATACTTTTAAAAATTAAAGGGTTATTTATACATATATCTCTTGCATATGAATGTTGTCTCCATTTGAGAAGTCTAACTATCTTGAAATTTCTAAAACACACAGTTTTGCCTCTCTGTTAGTACATCTATGTTCTTATGTAATGTAACACGATAATGGCTCATAAGTGTTGTAAGAAAGACAAGCAGGTTTGAAAAAAATGATATAATTAAAAGATCTGAAATTAGATTGTATCACCTAGTCCAAATATTTTTTTTCTTTTTTCCTTATAATATGATATGCTTATTTTTAAACTATTTTATCTCTTTTGAAACATTTACCAGCAATCTTTGTGTTGCATTTTGTCATAAAATTAACAATTTAATTTGGGAACCAAGTTCCAACATTAAAGTTTCAATTGCTACAGTATAAAGCTCTCACATATACAGTGTTTAAGTTCCAACGTAATTCTCAAACACTCTCTTAATAACAAATGGATCAAAATTTTATATTTCATAAATCTCAAAATAGCTAGACATCTAAAACTCAATAGTCAAAAGTTTTTTTTTTTTTTTTTTTGGGCTAAGACAACACCGCATGTGCACCCTCTAAGTTTGAACATGGGACCTCTACTGGACTACTACCCCATTAATCTCCTCGCATCACGTTTTAGCGTCAAGAGTCGAAATAAGACATTATACATTCTTAAAGGTTTATTTATATGAATAACCTAAAAATAAAGTGACCTAATATGTGATTGGGAATTAAACCGATAGATCTTACATTTGAACTGAAATCTACGAATGAGGCATATATATATATACACACACACGAAAGTGAGAACAAAATATGGTCAAATTTCACAATTATTATTAACATCAAATCATTGTATGATTATAGCTTTCGTGTTAGTTTGATATTAGTGTTCTCTTCATGAATTCGAAAATTCGTCAATATTTCTTCTTTTTACACATGTATAGAGAAATATCTCTATTTTTGAAAGAAATTCGACCCTCCCCTGTTTGTTTGACTTTCTTAGACTTAAAAAAAAAGTAGCGATAAAAAAATTTACATTTATGGTATAATTATACCGTTATATAAACTCATGCACATGCTACTTTTATCCCTTGGGAATAGATCTATTACTCCATCTCAAAAGAGATATTGCAGATAGAAGAAGACAAACATAGAATGTTTATTTTATTTATTTTTTTATTAATTGCATGCCTTAAGCTGTTACCGGTAAAACCATGTTAAAATGCCCCAGGATACCCTTTTTGAATCGGGACCATTAGATAACTTGAAAGAATATAATATGCCAACTGATCCAAACTGACGGTTCATAAAATTTTGGTAGAATCAATGAAATTAGAATTTGATGAAACTATAGACGGGTCTTTTTATCAATATCATTTTTTCTTAAAATTTATTTTTTTTTGGAGTAACTTGATTTCACTTAACAACCACTGATAGTAAATCATGGGCCATGCAGGTGTCACTATTTTTTTTTTCAAAGGTTGTTTTGATTTTTAATCCTTTTTGCCCCCTTGATAAGGGATTAAGGGAAGCTTGAAAAAGATAAAATAAAAAATGATGACTGAACGGAAACTTCGTATTAAATCAAAGACCACCATAGCAATTAACCCCTGAAGAAGAGGAAAGAAAAGGATTAACTTTAGATGTTCTATATTTTACTTAAACATTTACATGTATGTTTTGATTTTCTACAGAATAAAGTTAATGGTTTATGTTTTATCTCTAACTCTATTTGTTTATTTTCTATATGTGGTTATTTGCATTGTGTTTAAAGATTTTAGATTAATCTCACTAAAAACTGAAGTAGGATCAATTAGAAATAGGCATGTTTGAGATCACATTACATGTAATTTCTATATAGCTCAACCATACTTGATATATATCGTTGAATATGTTGGTATGGTGACCATTAAAGGTTTAGTTATAATTTAATATCATGAAAGTCACTTTGATCTCATACTAATATAGGAGATGGACCAGATTGAAATTGAAGTGTTGTCTAAAGATAAATAGCATAAGGTTGTACGCCTAAAGAACTTATGATATAATTGTTTTAGGAATAATATGTAACCCAAGTATGAGATTGTTAGGAAATTTTAGATTGTTGGGAAATTTTAAGTTTCCCATTAGCTTGTAGGCAACATATTAAATATAACAATTATATTATGGCTATTTAATTATAATAGGCTATTTTATGTGATCTATTTGTAGAAAGCTTATAGGCTAATAACCAATACCCGTCTAGGTTTTAAGAGATCCTAGTAGAAAAGTATATAAATGCATTATAGGTTATCATCTCCAAGACATCAAATTATTCTATAGCTTTCTTCTCTCCCTATCAAGAAGAGAAAGAAACCATTGAAGAATTAAGGGGATTTAATTGAGGAAAATAACTACTAGTTTATCTATCATCATAGTAACTCCACTAAGAGTTAATAGCTAATATAATGAATACGTGCATTTATTCCTTAATTTAGTTTCTTGATAATCTGACATAATATGATCTTAAAATTGTGATATTAATATTTTAGGGTTCTAGAGAATTAAGAATGTTTGGATTAAAGATTTCTAACATATCAATCATATCATTATTAATCTTTACAAATTTTTTTATTGTCATGCATCATCGCGGTGTTCCATTTCGCCATTGTGTGCAAGAGGCGACGAATATTAATGAAAGCTTGCTTTCTTTGCTAACAAAAAGATGACCTTAATATTGTTCCATCAGAATATATATATATATATGTCTTAATGAGAGTGGCATTAGGACTTGGAAAGAAGGAAACCTTTGCTTATCATGCGCGTAAGTTGCGCCGTCGATGATTCCGCATATGGCCGGGGTGAATCCAAGGCTTCGGCAGCTAAAGTTAAAAGCGAACAACAAGAAGAAATAAAAATAAAAATCGAATTGAAGGACTTTCATCCTCATTTGCCTCCTCAGCTAACAATTTCAAGCCAAAAATGTAAAACAGTTCAAAAGTAAAACAATCCCGCTCACCGTTATCTTCGGGTACGTCCATTTTCACCTCATTTGCTTCATTCACTTCCTCCTTTTCTTTACCTGTGAAAGAAACAACAAATGAAAACTGGTTGAGGTTCTGCTTTTAATGATTTTGAGAAAATGGTTTTGTAACGCCCCTATATGGGGGTTAACAGTTTTTAATGAGATAAAATAAAAATAAATAATAAAAGTAAAACCTTAAAAATAAAATTTGCCCGGGACTTAAATGAAAACTCTCAACTCAAAAATAAAAATATAAACGACAAATAAACCACAGTTTTAATGTAGCACCTTAAATTTAATAATATAAACTGTTGTCATCATCATTTTAACCCTCATCACATTGTAATACAGTCACAGAAAGTAACAATTGATGCTTACATTATCATGAAGAACATTCTCAACGATTGAAGCAGTCCCAATGTAATATAGTTACATCACTTCCTCAACTATATTTCTCGTAGCCACCTCACACTTAGTGAGTCCTGAAAAGATATAAACATAAGGGTATGAGCAACACTATGCTCAGTAGAGAAAGCCATTACTCACCTTCAGGTTTTTATCATTACCACATTAAAATCTGCATGGTTAGTAAGTCACATCATATTCCAGATTATGAGGTTTATTATGATCACATCTTATGGATACCGTAGTTAATCATTACCAAGTGTCATAATTACACATTTATACAAATATTACCAATCATCATTGTTCCTAGGTATCCATGTTAAATTGAGTATCACTCAACTCATCGAAACCCAAATGGGCGCACTTGATCACCCTATAAACATTCCAAGGGTGTTCCGGTGAGGGGACATCAAGCCCCGAGTCCTCACCAAATCAATTCCTGTACAGTGTGTTCTGGGACTTTCAACCCAAGGAAGCGTCATCACCTTCCCCCTATTTTACCTTTTAGGGTATTCATGCCCAAGGACGTAACCGTCGCCCTTTTCATGTCTCACAATTTCTCTATATTAAATCATTATTAATAGAGTTAATTTTCCTAACCATGCTTCTCAATTTATAACATGTGTCAATTCATTATGTTCCTCGCCGTACAATACAAGACGAGTCCATGTCACAGTTTCATATGTGATACACATATAATATCAGTTCAACATAGATATATATATATATTGCGGCAAAACAATCAATTTTAATTCTATAAAAACCTCACAAAAGATGAGTAATAGAATCCCTACCTTTCAAGCTTATCAACAGTCTCTTAATCCTGGAATCAATTAACGTTAGCTCCATACTCCCTTGATCCTAAGGCGTGCATAAGGACAATTAAAACTAAAGCACAACATACAACTACATTCATAAATAAATCATGTGTAAACCTATCTTACTAGTATGCCATTAAAGCTTTTATATAAATCTCTTTTGAATACCACAGTAAACAATTTTTGTCTTAACACAATATAAAATGTGAACAAGTAATCTATATGTTTTAGTCCCTAATAAGATTCATCAATCACTTAGGATAATATTGGAAAGGTTGCAAGACATTAAAGAATTAGGTGGTGAGCAAAGATGGGTTCTTGGTTCAGGTTAGCAGCTGGTATACCATAACAAACTGGCAGATTTACTAGTTTCCAATACAAAAATTGAATAATTCTTAGAAAATAAAATACAACTCCGATTTAGGTTTATGATAGCTCGTTAGAAAGCCTAGGATGCTACTTTTCAAATATGCAAACCAATTCATAAAATTCATTTTAATTTAATCTTAGAATTTCAAGAAATAACCACTGCCCATAGGGGTATTACAAAGTTTAACAATATAAATTTTCTGTCTAGGGCATATACACTTAGACTTCATACATATGCTCCAAAATAGCAACAAACATATACTTAGGTTTAAGAACGCAAATTTGAATAATCCTTTAGTATAAAAGAAAATTTATAAATGAAAGACTAAATTTGTTCATAAGATTCTAACCTCGGATTATGGTTAGTTGGAAGCTTGAAATGGCTTCAAAACAGGTTCCTTTACTTCGGTATGACTGAAATTCTTGCTCAAATGGAGGTGATGGTGGCTGATTTTTATGGCTGCCTTGAAGAAGTTCTCTAAGTATTTTGCTTCAGCAAAGAAATGAGAAGAAGAGTGTGGGAACCGTGGAAGAAAAAGGAAGAAAAGATGAAGTCTTTGAAAAGAAGTGATAGAAACAATTATAGAGGAGACATGTTGAAGCATGTCACGGAGGAAATAAAGAAAATGAGGGTCAAGAGTAGTTGGAAAAGATATCCTTATGTCTCATCTAAAGACTTTAACACATATAATGCCAATATGACATTTTTGAGATTTATTAGAAGTTCTAAGGCTTTTTAGTAATCATACTAAATAAATATAGGAGAATTTTAGAAAATTTAAAAATAGATAAAAATAAATATTATAAAATAAATTTAAATGAAGCAATTTTTTTTTATACATTAAAAATTAATTTAATTACCTCAATACCCCTTATTACCCGTTAGGAGAATAACAGGTGTCACAGCTCTACCCCCCTTAAAGAAATTTCGTCCTCGAAATTTCAATTCTAGCAATACTAGTAAAAATTTTGATTCCATTATGATTCCAATTCCGAGTCTAAACCGTTAATGTTGTTTATCTTCCAAAGTTAAGTTATCGTATCTCCACTTATTTACTTGCATAATAAATCTTACTCCTAAATCCCTCAATGAGAGTATTTCTGACAAGTTTCAACTTATAACACCGTATAATAGTCTAAGAATCTGATCAGGCATACATATTGACCATACCATGATTCCGGTCCTTCATTGTCCATGGACTGTGATTTACAATCACATTTAAGGAGATTGTCAGAGAAATTTTATATACTTCATCTTTAGGTTCCTTTTCCTTTTTGAGTAAGGAAAAGTCAAATATATTTGATTTCATACCTCAACTAATAAACTAAAACATAATCATAAAACATATATCACAAACACTTATATTCAAAACCATACATTAAACTTATTCATAGAGATATTAAACGGAATCTCAGAGTTGCAGACAAACCCGACATATTTTTCATTAAACAGCTATCCTCATGACACAAACATTCAATCCAAATAATATACTCATATTTCATATGGAATATCCCCATAACTGACTTTGGTACTTCCACATAATATTAACAGAATATTACACATTACAAACATGATACGGATACGTTTCGAGAGTACAAGGCACTCCGTATACCAGCTATCCATATCATGCATGCTTAGAGGATACAAAAACATCGATAAACAAAAGATCGGACCTTAAGAAGGATGCGTTTCGAGAGCATCAAGTACTCCGTATCCAGCCATCCCGGCATTAGGCTCAATGAATCTAAAAGATTGAACAACGACGTACCACAAGAAACACAGAACACAAGGTAAACGGTTATTCGTAACACACGAAATACGGACACACATGCCTACATGCCAAAGATAAAACAAAAAGATTACAGATGGAGATTCAAATCAATTGGCCGCTCCCGGCTTTCCCTTTCCCATTCAAGCTTGGATGTTGCAGTGTCGGATTCTGGATGTATGATTTGCATTTTATCTATCAATTCCTCAGCTGTTGAAGCAGTGACAAAGATTTGTCTCTCCGATTCTGTAGTGATGTTTTCTTCCACAGCGTAATCTAGAAATTTCAAAAGACCGTCATAAAAACCCTTTACGTTCAGCAGTCCCAAAGGTTTGGAATAAAAGCCCAACAATTGCCCACAAGCAACTATAAATATTTCCTCAAGAGTACCTAGACCACCAGGTAATGCTATAAAAGCATCAGAATTATAGATTATGTCTTTAAAATTTTTAGGGATACTCCTGACTCCTTCTCCCTTACCTATGGCTTCCTTACAAAGGTTTCCTTCAACTGGAATATGAGGCCAAATTCTTACATCAGTAGCGTCACTAGACCTAGCTGCTAGTGCCATATTTACCATCATTTTTATACTACCACCCCCATAGATTATGTTAATCTTCTTGCGTGCTAGGACTTGCCCTAAGTGATTTGCAGCTTCTAAATAAGCTTTATCTTTTCCAAGGCTGGAACCACAAAAGACACAGACATTCTTTATTTTCTTCGTGGACTGGGAGGTAGACATATTTGGTTTATAGAAGTGGTTGCTTAATGTCTGCTCCACTTAGACTTCGGGTTCTACATGAGATTTTAAAGATGAGAAATATACAAAAAGGGCTAAAGAGATAGACGAGTAGGTAATGAAAAAGTAATCCAAAGATTTAAACAAAATCTTGTGCGGATAAGAAAGTAAGATAAGGTGATTGATAGTTTACAGAAAATCTGATTCACTTTTTGAAAAAGATTAGACTCTAATTGTATAACTTTTGACAATTGAGAACAATTCGACAGAAGACCCTCATGACACAACTGTAGACTTTTTGACAAATATACACCAAGTCTAGAAATTTAATATAAACGACAAATACTGTAGAACTTTTGAAATTTGAGACACAAATCTTGAAATATCTGGATAAGTTTTTCAAAATTCAAACATATTACTGTACCGTATGTGACGTGTCTGATAAGATAATATATTTTATTATATATATATATATATTTAAGAAAATCATAAATTAAATAAGATATTAACACTTACTGTATCAATCTAATAATCACAATTATTTCAAACACAAAAGCAAATATTCTGAGTAAAAGAAAAACACAAACTGTTGAACATCAGCTAAAACTGCTTCAAATAAGTAAAGACTAAATAACCTTTATAGAGCGATGACTTATTCCCCATCCAGTTTTCTTATGGCTTGGCAAACAGGATCTAGAAATACCATATTCCTGAGGCGTTGTCTTTCTGTATAAAATTTAGGCCAGAGTTTAAAAATAGCTCCTTGAACATATCCACTAGGGTGACCGTGGAGAGGAGGATGGATGCTATCCAAGTTCTCCTTTGAAAGTCCATCCCTACAAAACCTTATTTTATCCTCTCTATTCGTAGACATATAACCAGGTGAAGTACATTTACCGTTACAATTTTGTCTTCCACATTTGTTACAAGTGACCACGATGGCACGAGCTCTTCTTTTCATTGCACTACGACTGGTACCTGTTCCTGGTAAACCGACATCTTGACTAAAGTCACTCGGACGGATTTTCCCCTCTATCAACATTCTCACATCACAAGGGATACCAAAACGCATAAGAATCCACAACCGAGTAATTCTAGCCTTGTATTTCTTTCTGAGAATCTTTTGGGAGAGTGATGGGAAATACTTTCTCATGTGTTGGTACTTTGGGTCCATGATGAGATGAAAGAAGAGTAAATAGAAAGGAAAAATTAAGATAGTAAATTGCAGAATCCTAGAATTCCTTCTTCTTTTAGAAGAAAAGAAGAATTTTTTTTTGAAAAAGAAGAGGATTTGCGATTTAGAGAGAAAATAACAAATTAAGAGAGAAAAAGTGAACTCGGAGAAATAAGCTCCTATGCACAGTAAACGTATATATAAACAATGATTAAACCACTGTATATGACACGTATAGAGACCACGTGGGAGAGACAGTGTGAATCAAACTGATTTAAGATTTGAACTAGGCCCAAATGTTCTTAGTTGAAAATGGTCAGGTTGTTTCGGGCCTTAACACATTTAGAACGAGTTAAATAACAAACACAAAATTGAAAACCAATTTGTATAAATCTTAAACCCAATTTAAAGCCCACTATAGATAAAGTTAACTATGAACAACAAATCTAATTTAACGACAACAAGGATCTTCCTGAATGATCCAGCAACTCAAATAATTTTGTTTTAATCAAAACCTTATTGAACAATGCATACACCCATATGTTATTCCTAATACTCAACATCTATCAATGGATTCATCATCATTACTACCAAGGGTTTAGAATGTGACTAACCTTGAAATCAATACGATTTACGTCTTTCAACGTAGACCATATCAACGAACAAAGACACTTGATGTTACTACTTAAGAACATCTACAATCCCCACAATTCTACTCATACAATATATAATTTCCTCATATAACAAAACCTTAGGTAACCAAAAGATTCACTGATACACTTAAATACAATGTACGTAACGAAATATTCCAATTTTGAGATTCATGCATTCTAGACTTTACACAGTCTCAACAGACCAAAAGTCTAACATTTATCTCTCTCAAGATTCAATACCATGATTCCCAACTTATATCATATTCCTCAAATATATAGAACTTTTAAGAAAAGATATTGACACTTATGTGCTCCATCGAATCCACACATAATCATTACTTAGGTTTGAATAGATTACGAAAAATTTGGCATATCTATGCCAAACTTTAAAATCAATAAATCAAGCCTTATATTTCTTATTGTTTTTCACGAGACAAAAGGCTTTTAAATCCTCGTATCTATACGAATTTCTCATCGTTTATACGAATTAGATATGCTTATAGGTCCAAATATTATACGAATCTCTCATAAGCATTCTACTTATAAACTCATTCCATATAATTATCATTCCCTTATAACTATTAATACTTTCCTTCTATATAATTATTGTACTCATATAACTATTGATATTTTCATTCTATGGCCTTTCCATGTTACATCCTTCTAGACTGTATAAATCAATGTGAAGGTTCATTTTGATGATGACAATGAAAATTCAGCTTCAAAACCATCTCAAAAATATATATTTTTTTTAAAGTGGTGCTACACTCCCTAGGTTAACCGAACCTAGGCTCTGATACCAAAAATTCTGTAACGCCCCTATATGGGGGTTAACAGTTTTTAATGAGATAAAATAAAAATAAATAATAAAAGTAAAACCTTAAAAATAAAATTTGCCCGGGACTTAAATGAAAACTCTCAACTCAAAAATAAAAATATAAACGACAAATAAACCACAGTTTTAATGTAGCACCTTAAATTTAATAATATAAACTGTTGTCATCATCATTTTAACCCTCATCACATTGTAATACAGTCACAGAAAGTAACAATTGATGCTTACATTATCATGAAGAACATTCTCAACGATTGAAGCAGTCCCAATGTAATATAGTTACATCACTTCCTCAACTATATTTCTCGTAGCCACCTCACACTTAGTGAGTCCTGAAAAGATATAAACATAAGGGTATGAGCAACACTATGCTCAGTAGAGAAAGCCATTACTCACCTTCAGGTTTTTATCATTACCACATTAAAATCTGCATGGTTAGTAAGTCACATCATATTCCAGATTATGAGGTTTATTATGATCACATCTTATGGATACCGTAGTTAATCATTACCAAGTGTCATAATTACACATTTATACAAATATTACCAATCATCATTGTTCCTAGGTATCCATGTTAAATTGAGTATCACTCAACTCATCGAAACCCAAATGGGCGCACTTGATCACCCTATAAACATTCCAAGGGTGTTCCGGTGAGGGGACATCAAGCCCCGAGTCCTCACCAAATCAATTCCTGTACAGTGTGTTCTGGGACTTTCAACCCAAGGAAGCGTCATCACCTTCCCCCTATTTTACCTTTTAGGGTATTCATGCCCAAGGACGTAACCGTCGCCCTTTTCATGTCTCACAATTTCTCTATATTAAATCATTATTAATAGAGTTAATTTTCCTAACCATGCTTCTCAATTTATAACATGTGTCAATTCATTATGTTCCTCGCCGTACAATACAAGACGAGTCCATGTCACAGTTTCATATGTGATACACATATAATATCAGTTCAACATAGATATATATATATATTGCGGCAAAACAATCAATTTTAATTCTATAAAAACCTCACAAAAGATGAGTAATAGAATCCCTACCTTTCAAGCTTATCAACAGTCTCTTAATCCTGGAATCAATTAACGTTAGCTCCATACTCCCTTGATCCTAAGGCGTGCATAAGGACAATTAAAACTAAAGCACAACATACAACTACATTCATAAATAAATCATGTGTAAACCTATCTTACTAGTATGCCATTAAAGCTTTTATATAAATCTCTTTTGAATACCACAGTAAACAATTTTTGTCTTAACACAATATAAAATGTGAACAAGTAATCTATATGTTTTAGTCCCTAATAAGATTCATCAATCACTTAGGATAATATTGGAAAGGTTGCAAGACATTAAAGAATTAGGTGGTGAGCAAAGATGGGTTCTTGGTTCAGGTTAGCAGCTGGTATACCATAACAAACTGGCAGATTTACTAGTTTCCAATACAAAAATTGAATAATTCTTAGAAAATAAAATACAACTCCGATTTAGGTTTATGATAGCTCGTTAGAAAGCCTAGGATGCTACTTTTCAAATATGCAAACCAATTCATAAAATTCATTTTAATTTAATCTTAGAATTTCAAGAAATAACCACTGCCCATAGGGGTATTACAAAGTTTAACAATATAAATTTTCTGTCTAGGGCATATACACTTAGACTTCATACATATGCTCCAAAATAGCAACAAACATATACTTAGGTTTAAGAACGCAAATTTGAATAATCCTTTAGTATAAAAGAAAATTTATAAATGAAAGACTAAATTTGTTCATAAGATTCTAACCTCGGATTATGGTTAGTTGGAAGCTTGAAATGGCTTCAAAACAGGTTCCTTTACTTCGGTATGACTGAAATTCTTGCTCAAATGGAGGTGATGGTGGCTGATTTTTATGGCTGCCTTGAAGAAGTTCTCTAAGTATTTTGCTTCAGCAAAGAAATGAGAAGAAGAGTGTGGGAACCGTGGAAGAAAAAGGAAGAAAAGATGAAGTCTTTGAAAAGAAGTGATAGAAACAATTATAGAGGAGACATGTTGAAGCATGTCACGGAGGAAATAAAGAAAATGAGGGTCAAGAGTAGTTGGAAAAGATATCCTTATGTCTCATCTAAAGACTTTAACACACATAATGCCAATATGACATTTTTGAGATTTATTAGAAGTTCTAAGGCTTTTTAGTAATCATACTAAATAAATATAGGAGAATTTTAGAAAATTTAAAAATAGATAAAAATAAATATTATAAAATAAATTTAAATGAAGCAATTTTTTTTTATACATTAAAAATTAATTTAATTACCTCAATACCCGTTATTACCCGTTAGGAGAATAACAGGTGTCACAGGTTGGGAAACGCTAATTTTAAAAATGATGAACACCACAATAAGTTGAGTACAGGCCGGAGCAAAAACATTTTCATCTTGTTCTGCAATGTATATCCTCTCCTTTTTTTTTTTTTTTTTTTTTTTATAGTAGTTCTAAAATGTATATCCTACACAAGAATTTCAAAGCAGTTCTTGTTTTCTTTGTTTTCAGAACAATTATTGCATTGGTTTTTACTTTTAAAAACCCAACCAAAAATTTATACATTAAAAGTTGAAACTTAATGCCGAAATTGGTAGAAATTCTGATATTCACTATAGTACCTAAATAGAAGAAAAATGCAAATTAACTACCTTTAGGAAGGAGCTCGGGGAGCCGTCGGAATTCCATGGTTGAAAAAGTAAAGATTTCAGCACTGCAATCTAAGAGTTTACTTTGAGGGTAGCATTAATTTTGATAACACGTTATTCATATACAAAAAGTATACATGTATACATACATACATACATACATATATAAATATATATCACACTACATACCCTGATTTTATTAAAATTACAGTAACATCCTTTTGACTGTGCTTAATTGTAGTTACACCTTATTCTCTTAAAATTTTAAAAATTAACCCGGTAAAATGATTAATAGTGCGGCGTTTGTAAACGTAGTTCAAACTATAAAATAATAATTCAAATAAACTTCATTATAATATTTTCTCTAACAAAATTTAAATTTCAAATTAATGTTGGTCCCAACAACGATTCCAAATACGACCTGAGTTTAAAACACTAACATATACAAATGCATGTGATGATGCATTTGCCTTTTATAAAACAAATATATGTTATTGACAAACTTGTCTTGTCTCAAATGCTTCGTTTTTTTTCCATTTATTTTGTACTTTTTTTCCTCTCCCCATTTTTTTTAGCCTTTCATTTGTAATTTTTTAAGATCTTAGAACATCTCCAATCGAAGGCTAAATTAACGTGCTAATAACAAATTTAGTATTTATGTGTAAAAAAATCTCTGATGCAATGCCATTTTAATGCTAAATTTGTTATATGTTAAACTTTATGACAAAGTTTAACACATAACAAATTTGGTATTTGATTATTGATTTTTTTACTTTAATAATTACAACATTCTTACTTTTTAATTATTTCAATATTAAAAGTTTACTTTACAAGTTTCAAGATTTAATAATTATGACAAAATGCAAATATAACATTTTAAATAGCATCATACATTAAAATATAAAATAAAATAACACATCATATAAGCTATTTTTATATTTTTTGATCACAAATATAATATTAATATTGACATTTGGATTGGATATGGTTTTATCTCTGGAAGTTTGGTCTCTCTTCTGTTCAAGTTTTGCATCACGCAGTGTTTTCTCTCTCTATCTCTCTCAGGTGTTGTACTCTTCTTGATTTTGTAATCGAGAATTTAGAATTTTTGGAAGATGTCACGTCCAACTACAAGCCATGAAACTCATCTCCTCCTCATTCCTTTGATTACAAAATGAGAGAAAATCAGAAGTTTTCATTCTGGAAAACACAAATAACTATACTGTTCATAATGCTTTCAATCTTTCAGCTTTCATCAAAGTCATCTCCTCCTTAAAATACATTAAAAACATTCACAATTTAGTTACAGGCATAACCTAATAGTAAATTTACATCCAATTCCATCACGAAAAGTAAAATTTGAATCCCATCCCAAGTTCTAAAAAAAAAAAAACAAAACAAAAACAAAAATAAAAAACACAATCCATATATTACAAATTCAAATAGAAGTTGAATTCAGAAAAGGGGAAAAAAAAACGAAGCTAATTCAAAACGTGAACAAAATGGAGGCAAGATACTAGAGTGAAGTTTTCTTAAAATAAAAAGTTTGTAAAAACATCATTAGAGATAATAAACTAAACGATTTTTTTTTAATATGGTATCAGACCGAAATTCCCCCTTGGAAAATGCAGATATGTAACGTGAGGGATATGTTATGCATATATTATTCCTTTGATACAAATGCATACATTATTTTGAGAGAGTTTTTTTCTTCTTTTTTTTTTTTGCATATTTCAGTGGATTTTTTCCCGTTTTGGGACATTTAAATTATTTATAAAAATTTTTAAAATAAAATGAGGGTCATTGTATTAAATTTAATCAAAGAGATGTCACGATAAATAAGTAAAACTGATAGAGTATATGTGTAAAATTTATTTATTTATTTTAGGCTAATAGGGAATCAAGGGAGACGCCAAGCGTGAAGCATGCGGGAAATGCCGAACGACGTTTGGGAGAGTGTATAGAATATTGTGTCTTTTCCAGAGGAAAAAGAATTTTTATATATTTGTCTAGGGTTTTCAACTACAAGTTTATTTTTATTAGCCTTTCTTTGAAACTCCGGAGCTCCATGTTTACATGTGTTTGGTTAAGGGTGGTGTGAACCACAAACTCAGTTATGAACGGTATAAAGATCTCACATGCTACTGTATTAAAGAAAAAATACTACAGTATAAAGCTCTCACATGTTATAGTAAAAACGGTTCCGACCAATGGTTCCCACTATTGACCAAACAACCTAAGTAATGGTTTTATAATTTGAGTAATCTCTTAAAAAAAGTATTAAAAATATTTTTTATTGTTTTTGAAAATAAATACTTACCATAATACGATATACATGTTCCAAGGGCAATTTATTTTTTATGCAAAGATTATGTCTTTTAGTAACTTTTTTGTCATGTGAAATTTGGCATTATTATTGATAGTTTAGTGCAAGTGGGTTTGGTTCATAACCTGAAAATATTTAATTCTAGATTTAGTTTTTTTTTTCCTGATTTTCGTGGAAGGAGTACTCATGTTCTAAATACAAACGTAATCTAAAATGCAAAACCAAAATAAATCACATAATGATTCAAACCATGACGCATCTAAAGTTTTGGCAAAAATAACAGCAAGTTGTTTTTTCTGTTGCAACATATTTTAGAACAATAATTTTATTTTCGATCAACTCTAATTGTATCAACAACAAAGCGTTTGAATCAGATTTTCTAACACAAATTTTAAGTTATGTTTTACGAGCATGAGTTCCTACTTGTTAAGCGAAAGCTCATTCAATTATGTTCATGCTTTAGGTAAGAAGACTGCCAGCAACATTTGATAGGCAGTAATGAGCGGTAGACGAATGGTAGAGATGAGAATAGGTACCGCTTGCAAATGAATCTTCTGTAGTAGATTTAAAATAAAGTATACACGTATGTTTAAATAGTTTTATGTATATATGCTTTGAAATTGAGGTTGTAATTATACAGCCTTAGTCTTGATTATTTTGAGATTAATATGTTACAACGAATGTAGCAACAAATATATATAAGTCTTGAAATGAGAAACTACAACGGTATTTTGGACATGATTATTCACCCCACTTTTAATCTTTGGAAATGCATCATGAATTTTAAAATCATAGGCAATCGAGGTCCAATATAATAGCTAATTTGTGTCAAAAAGAATGGATGGTTTCAATCACGAGATTCACACATGAGTTCTTTTAAGGGTAGTGCTCGTCATGTTAAGTAAACGAAATTGAAGCATGACGCATGAAAAAGAATATTGAGTAAAAATTAAAAGTAGCTTTTAAATCTCAGTTGTCAATAATTTTAAAGTTTACGCTACATTTTTATAAGATTAAAGGTTTGAAATACATTATGCAAAAAAACAAATTATTCGAGATGCAATGGTACAATTTACTCTGTTATTTTTTCTTTTTTAAGGGTTTTCCCCCCTTTTTTTAATTGAAAAAAAAAGGAAGCAAAAGTTGCTTGAAACGCTCTTTTCCTCCGCTCTGTCTCCGGTTTCCATTTTTCCAACAGATCCCTCGTATGGCTTTCTAAGTGAAATTTACACTATTATCAACATCATAGTGATAAACCGAATACCACCTTGTAGTACCACGACAACTATTCTTTTTGAAGGCTTTGCAGCTCAAAGTGGATGTTCCTTTCTATCACAGCTGTTGCCTATTCAACGATCTAATACAAAGAAAAAAATAATAATAAAAAAAAAATACCAGACAGTTTACATTTTGATAGTTAAACACCAGACAAGTTGTTACTCATGGGGCAACGTGTCTTTAACTTAATTGCACGAGGATCTCGATTCGATCTCGTAGATCTCGATGCGATCTCTAGCCTATCACCGCATCTTTGTCACATGGCTTCTGGAGCCACCTTGCCAGCGTTGCATTTACGCGCGTAAGGTGGAGCTTGCGATCTGTTTTGTGTAGTGTTTGTCCTTTGTCTATAACAAGCAACAACACTTCCCCCCTCTGCTCTTAGAAAAATTTGGGTTCGCATTAAGCTTTGAAAAGACCTCGCATCATCAAAATAGTGTATTTACCCAATTTCTTAACAGAAGCATCTTTATTTTCCACTATTATTAAGAATTTCAATTTGTTGATCTAAATAACTAAATGAAATTAATGACTGGAATTTGTTGATGTCTTCTTAACTTTGAATTTTGAGCTCTGGTTGACAAGAATGGCCATTAACAGGAGTATCTAGAGTTTTAATCTCTTTTTAATTTGTCTACATTATGGAAAAAAGCTGGTTCAACGTCGGTTGATAGGCAGAATTTCCTGAGTTGGCAGGCTAATGGTCATAGACTGGCAGGCCAAACTTCTAAACCGATAGGCCAAATTTCTAAATCGGTAGGCCAATAGTGGGGCAGAACTATTTTAGAAAAAGGTGCGTTTTTGGGTGTAATTTTTTATTTTGTTTTTGAGACAATTCTAAGAAACATGAAATTTTATGATAACTAGAAAAATAAACTTTTTGATCTATCTGAAATTGAAGAATTGAAGACAGATGCCACATGAATAATGATATAATGAGAAGATACAAGATGAAGAATCGGTAATATGTTTCGATTTTTTTTTGTAATCTTTATTTTCTTTTCTCTAAGATGGAACTATGATATTAAAGCTGTTCATTATATTGCTTACAGCTTTGCATGTTGTTTTGCTTGTCTGCATTATAATATGATTTACCATGTATGTTGATCACATGCCATGTAGAATAGGAAGTGTCGTTCATTAAAAATTGTTCATGCATGTTAGCATAAAACATTGACTTTTAAAATATTAATTGGGAGAAGGTTTCGAAGAGAGAACCTAAGGCCTCCATCATTGGTCCATAGGTAGCACATAGTGATTCCAACCTTTAGAAAGGGATTTCATCATCTATCGGGTTGGATCTTAGAAACGATAATTTCTTCTAGCATGATTTATTGTTGTACACCCCTAGGTGACGATTATAAATCATGGATAAAATAGTTGAAACAATGGTTATACACTCAAGATTAATTTTGTTATCAACCTCGCCTAAGAGCTCTGTTAATGAAATTAACAGCCAAAGAAAACAATTATTAATATATCCTATATCAAACAGGTCTTGGATCTCATATATTAATCAACGGAGATCCATGTTCTTAATTGAATTTGGCAAGTCTCCCCTAGGCGACTTGTTGAATTCTGAGATAGGAATTATTATTGTAAGGTTGTGATATTTTTAGGATTTTGACACATAAACATTGTATGTTTACTTATTTGTGTTATCATATTAAACTATTGTGGAATGTTTGCTTATATTTGGGGTATGATTCTTTATTGTATATTAAAATGTCTAAAAACGTTTTATCATCGATACTCGATAAAAATATGTTAACTGGCAAGAATTACAATGATTGGAAAAGAAATCTAAACATCATCCTTTCTTTTGAAAAACTGAAATTTGTGCTAGCCACACCGTGTCCTATTAAGCCTACTGGTGAATCCACAAATGAGCAAATCCAAGCGTATGATTGCTGGAAATGTGCTAACGATTAGGCCTACTGTTACATTATGGCTAGCATGAATAATGTGCTACAGGCTCAACATAAAGATTATGGGACTGCTCAGCAGATCTTGAATAATCTTGAAGATATGTTTAGAGGCCAAGCCTTGACAAAATGGCAAAGGGCTCTTCGAAAGCTCCTAAACTACAAATAGAGACTGGGGACTCTTGTGAAGGAGCATATGATGTTGGTCATGCGTTACCTTGTTGAGGCTCAAACCCATGGAGCTGACATAGATGTTGAGTTACAGATGACTATGGTCTTTGAGACTCTATCTAAGGAGTTTATCCCATTTAGAGCTTCATATAACTTGAACAATAGACAGGATGTGATTTTGACTGAGTTAATGAAGTTGTTACATGAGTTTGAAAATCTGATTAGGAAACTCCAGTTGTTGGGGAGGCAATCTTGGCGGCTGCTTCTGGTTCCAATCCTGACCCTGGGAATAGAAAGAAGCAGACAGCTAAAAACAAGAAGTCTTGAAATTTCTTTCGCCTAAAATCGCGATAGAAATTATCAACCAAATTATTTAATCATAAAAGTTAATAAATTTAACTTTAATAAATTCTATAGTTTTTTTGGAATATTATATTAATTCCATAAATCCTTCAGTCACCAAATTTACACATGATATTTTCCAAGAAAAATTCTTTACTTTAATAAGTAAATCACATTATTTAAGTTCTAGGATTTTTTCGGTCATTACACTAATTCACTTTAAATCATAGAATCGTGGAATTATACGAACCTTTGCATAAAATAAATTGTTCAGGTCTTTTAAGAAAACTCTTGACTCATATTCTTGGATTCTATCAGTATAACAGATCAAATACTTAATTACTATACTAAAATCTATACTCATAAGCTATAAACTCATGCTTCTTACAAACTTATGGTATAGTTATGGAAAAATCTTTAATTAATTATATTTATTAATTACTTGGATTTTTCTAGGTATTATAATATGAGAGAGACGATGAAGAAAAATGGGGAGTTTTCACCCTTTTTTGTTATTTATTAGTTTATTATTATTTTTGAATAAAGATAGATTATTTAGGGTTGTCTTGGTCTTTTTGGAGTAAATAGAAGTCATGTGAGTGGCACGTGATGCTTGTTTGATGTTTGTCAGCTATCTAAAATCAAAGGTTTGGGCCAGTTAAATTAAAAAAAGAAGAAAATTACATACTATGCCACACTTTCAAAAGTTGTATTTATTTATGCTACACTTAGAGAAGTTTATACTACACTTTTATTTATATTACTTGTGAAGTTATGCCACAAATAAACATGAGTGACAAATATAAAAATAGATTTTAAAAGATTGCATTTATAAAAATTCCCCAAAAAAAGTTAGCAACCAAATGTTTACTTTTGTGAAAAGTTGGGAACTACTAGAGCAATTTACTCTAATAAATGAATAAAAACTAAAATTTAAATTTATGTACCAAAAAATACAAAAAGATACACACAGAAAGTGTGTGCTTTGGACTAGTATCGCTTAAAAAAACCAAGTTCAAGGAAGGCATTTTTGTAAGAGACAATAATATACTATTAGTGAAGCTCTATTTTATCTCTTTTCATAATCTAGAGGATTTAACGAAGAAAACATTGTTTGATCGTATTATTTGACAAGTACAACCACGTGCGTTGCACTGGCTAAATGTATTATTAGTCATACCCCATATTTGGATAAAATATAATAAATAACATATAAGAGTATTTGCTCATAGCTTTTTAAATTATAAGAATTGGTGTGACAATAAAATGGTTTTCTTCATAATTTCATAGAATTATCAATTTATCATCTCTCTCTAAAGTTGGAAGACTATCTATTTTATACTTAAGCTCCTTTACACATATTACCAACATTCTTAATGTTCAAACTTTATAGTACTTAATTTGTTCTCTCACTCCTCACTCTCCCTCTCTTTAATTTCTCTGTCTTGTTTTTCTTTCTCCTCTACTTTTTCTTTCATCTTTCCTCTATCTCTCTCAAATTTTCCGATAACTTCTCGAAATTCACTCCTTTCTTTTTGTGTCATTTTATCCACTCCTATAAAATCTTCGTTTTCATAGGATATTTGAATCAAGAAAGTGGAGAAGACTAAACGAACAAACAAGAGAAGAAAATCATAATTATCAAAGTTTTTGTTTTATGATTAATTAGGTGAAATTGGATTTCATATATGTCATGCCCCGAAGTACGGGAGATGATGTGATGGGTTAATTACGTTAATTAAGTAAAAATTTTAATTAAAACACAAGTTTAAGAATTTAATTTAATTATGAAAAAGGTGATAATTTAAAAACCTTTTAAGCAAACATTTATAATAATTAAACAAGTAAGATAAAACAAAATGAAATAAAATGAACTGATAAAATAAAATAATAGAGAGAGAAAAATACGCATTGGGTCCCACTAGGCCCACAACTTGTGCACACACATGGTATCGGCAATAATTAAATTATAACCATAGTCCAAAGAGAAAAGGGAATTAAGGTAATACATGCCTTGATTAATTTATACAAATAACTTACTCAAGTCTTCTACTGCTCGTAAGTCCGGTCGACGGACTCTCCGTCAATCTTAAGTTGGATTCCACCTAAGGGAAAAAGGGTTTGAAAACAAATAAAAAGCAAGCAAAAGGCTCAATAGGACTATACTTTAAAACAGATAAATAATTTAAATATAAAATTTATCTTTCAAGAAAAGTAATTAGGAAGTAGAATCAAATAGATAAGTTCATTTAAATTAATCTTATCAAAATCAATTCATCCAAAAAGTACCTTTTTATCATTCTTAGGCAAACCATATATATATCACCATCGGAGTGGCCTAGCTGGGTTTCGGGACCTGCCTCCAAGGTCGCACGCTACATGACCCAATCTTGAATATAACATCATGCCCTTATGTTCATTTCTATTATTATTTAAAACCCATTTACCAAATGTATTCATTTACGTTCATTATGTGGTTCATTATGTACATCATATCATTACCCAACAGTTATGAAAATAATTGATAAAATCTTCTTTAAAGCCTTCATTGAAAACACTTTGAAGGAAATCATTTTTCAAGGCCAAAATCTTTTTAAAACAGGGTTACCAAAGGAGGGGTAGAAGTCCTATCTCAATATCCTATGTTGACGCTTAACACTGCAGTCCCAGTCTGCTATGCGTTAGCTTCACAAAACCACGAACAACCTTAAATGTAAATTAAGTTTATCAATGTCTAGCTCATGATATCCTATGTTGCTAAACTATCCTTTGGTGTCCTCGTGTGTCATTTAAGTCCATAAAATCATACTACAAGATTAAAATCTCAATCGCGGTTCAAAACAATAAAAACATATGAAAAAGGACAAATTTTTACTATAGCCGGTCGGCCTGCCAGTCCCCTTAGTTCGGCCTACCGACAAATCAGGTCCAGCCTACCAAAATTCTCCAGGTTCGGCCTGCCGAACATATGAGTCTGGCTTGTCGAACTCATGAATCTGGCCTACCAAACTTCAAGTTCGGCCTACCAAACTAGAAAATTCTAAAATTTTCTAGAATCAGGTCTCGGTCTCCGAGCCCAATTGTCATTTTCACCTGTTTTTCTCAATTCTCAGGCATAGAAAACATTCATAAATGATAGAAAAACATAATAGAACACTTCAAACTAGTTTAAACAAAATTTACATAGAAAAATTCAAGAAAATCCAAAAATGAAAAAATAGAGGAAAAATGGAAAAACTTGATTCAAATCTGTTTTCGTCAAACTAAGCTTAGATTCTAGATGTTTTAAGTTTCACTAACTTAGATTTAGGGTTTTCTAAGCTTGAGGAAGCTTGGATTTCAAAATGCTAAGAAAATAGAAAAATTTTGAAAAAGTTTGAAATTTTGAAAACTAATATTGATTTAATCTTTAAATCGAGTTTGTGGTTGCTCAATCATGTTTCCAAGCTTCCAATTCAACAAAGGATCGAAGTTGAAACTCAAAGTTTTTGAATTAAAAGAGAGAGAAGAGAGAAAGAGAGAGGCAGTGAGAGAGAAAGAGAGAGAGTGTGAGCATGAGAGAATGAGGGAAAAGAGGGAGAGGGAGAGATTAAATAAAGAGAGGGGGAGAAAAACCAATGAAAGAAAACCGTGTACCATCCACGATTTTTAAAAAAAGGACGTGGTTGGTATTTGGCAAATTGTCTTGTTCCAAAAGTTCAAAATAACAAATAAAAATAATCAAAAGTAATTAAAAGAATTAAAAAAGTTAGAAATAACATTAATTTAGAAACATTACAAAATAGTCAGGTTAAGTTTAAAAATACATCGTGGTATACTAATTCACCATTTTATACACTAATAACACTTAATTAAATTTCAGGGTGTTACAGCTCTCCACCTCTAAAAGAAATTTCACCCTCGAAATTTACAAATCAATTCAGAAACAAAACAAATGCGGATACAACTCCCTCATGGAAGATTCTAACTCGCAGGTGGCTTCATCAACCCCGTGATGCTGCCACACGACCTTCACCAACAGTATGTCGCGACGTCGCAAGTTGATCACTTTCCAATTGATAATCTGGATCAGCGTTTCCTCGTATTCGTGTTCTCTTGAATCTGTAATCCTGGAACAAAATAATCTTGCTTTGCTCTAGCGGACATTTCTGAAGCATTGACATATGTAAAACATCATGAACATGTGAAAGTTTGGGAGGGAGGTCTAGGCGATAAGCAACCACACCAGTGCATTGAGTAATCTCGAACGGCCCAGCATACCTCGGTGCGAGTTTGCCACTTACACCGAATTGCGATATACCTTTGCATAGTGAGACTTTTAAGAGAATGAAATCTCCTACCTCAAATTCCAAGGGTCAGCGTCTCTGATCCACATAATTGTTCTGTCTACTCTGAGCTGCCTTTAATTGATCTCGGATTACACTGACCTTCTCGTTGCTATCACGGATCTCATCTAGTCCAAGAATAATCCTATCTTTTGGTTTTGCCCAACATACTAGTGACTGACACGGTCATCCATACAACGCTTCAAACGGTGCCATGCCAATGATCACTTGATAGCTGTTGTTGTACGCAAACTCTACCAGATGCAAATATTTCTTCCAATTCCATTCGAAGTCTAACACACACACACGTAACATGTCTTTAAGGATCTGAATGACCCGCTCAGATTGCCCATCGGTCTAAGGATGAAACGCCGTCCTGAAATTCAAATTCGTACCCAAGGCTTCCTAAAAACTCCTCCAATACTTGGCGTTGAATCGGGTGTCTTTTTTGGATGTGATGGACAAAGGGACTCCATTCAACCACACTATGTCTGCAGGTATAGCTCTTCAAGAACTCTTCTTGAGCATGTCGACCTAAAAGGGATGAAATGTGATGATTTTGTCAACCTGTCAACCATGACCCAAAACGCATCGTGCCTTTGCTCTGTCCTCAACAAATAGGTAAGAAAATCCATCGTGATGTGTTCCCATTTCCACCTTGGAATAGGAAGCGATTGAAGCTGACCTGCTGGCTTCTGGTGCTTGGCCTTCACTTGAAGACAAGTTGTACACTTGGCCATGTATTCTTGAACATCCTTCTTCATACCTCTCTACTAGTATTACCTCTTCAGATCACGATACATCGTCGTGCTCCTTGGATGAATGGCGAACTGAGACGTATGGGCTTCATCCATCACGGCCTTCGTCACTTCTGCGATTGCTGGAACTACCAAATGCTCCCTGAAATACAGGATCCATCAACATGTATCCTCTATTCCTCAAATTTCCCTTCATTCTGAATTTACGTCTAGATTCCCTGCAGGTGCTGGTCTCGCCACTGATTTTTTTTCACTATCTAAACAAGAGTTGGGGTCATCTCCATATGATACACCAAAACTCGATCATAGTCTTCACAATACTATAGCCCGTACTTACTCACTGTTGCGTCTCTTTTCCAATCCTTAGAGCCAAACAAGCGAGAATCCCTAAAGACTTCCTACTGAGCAAATCCACAACTACGTTAGCTTTCCCATGATGATACTGCAACGTGAAATCATATGCAATGTGTATCTCCATATGATACACCAAAACTCGATCGTAGTCTTCACAATACTATAGCCCGTACTTACTCACTGTTGCGTCTCTTTTCCAATCCTCAGAGCCAAACAAGCGAGAATCCCTAAAGACTTCCTGCTAAGTGCATCCACAACTGTGTTAGCTTTCCCATGATGATACTGCAACGTGAAATCATAATCTTCCATATATTCCATCCACCTTCGCTACCTCAAGTTCAGATCCTTCTGAGTGAATAGATACTTCAAACTCTTATGATCGGAGAAAACCTGAAATGTCCCCCTGTACAAATGACATCTCTAGATCTTCAATGCACGAATCACTGCTGCGAGCTCTAAGTTATCAGTAGGATAGTTTCACTCGTGAGGTTGTTGCTGTCTCGATCCATACGCCACTATGCATCCATGTTGCATCAATACGCGTCCAAGTCCACGTCCCGAAGCATTTGTATAAACTTCGTACTACTCATCAAGATAATCAACACCGGAGCTGTAGTCAACCAATTCTTTAATTCTTAGAAGGCGAACTTGCATCCTTTATTCCACTCAAACCTAACATTCTTTTCAATCAGTCTTGTCAACAGAGCTGCTATCTTCGAGAAGTCCTTTACAAATTTCCTATAGTATCCCATGAGTCCCAAGAAACTACGAATTTCTACTACATTCCTTGGTCATTCCCACTCCACTATGGCTTCTACTTTAGAAGGACCCACTGAGATGCCTTGCTCGAAAATGATGTGTCCAAGAAACTTAACTTCTATCAACCAAAATTCATACTTTTCTTTCTTGGCGTACAACTAGTGCTCTCGTAGAGTCTAAAGCACAATCCTGAGGAGTTGTTCATGCTCCTCCCAAGTCTTAGCGTAAACCAAGATATCATCGATGAACACGACCACAAATTGATTTGGATAAGGCCTAAAAATCTTATTCATCAGGTCCATGAAAGCTTTCGGGGCATTTGTCAACCTAAATGGCATCACCAGAAACTCGAAGTGTTCATACCGGGTCTTGAATGCTATTTTGGGAATGTCCTCTTCTTTAATCCTAAGCTCGTGGTATCCCGAACGCAAATCTATCTTTGAAAAGTACCACGAGCCTCCCAACTGATCAAACAATTCATCAATCCTCGGCAGAGGATACTTGTTCTTCACAGTGACCCAATTTAGTTGTCGATAGTCTATGCACAACCTAAGGGTTCCATCATGTTTCTTAGTGAACAAAACCGGTGCTTCCCATGGCGATATGCTATTCTAGATATACCCCTTAGCAGCAAGCTCTTGAAGTTGTTTTCTTAATTCTTTCATTTTTGTCAGCACCATTCGATAAGGTGCTATGGAAATCAAAGCCGTTCCTAAAAACAACACAATACCAAACTCAATCTCCCGATGCAACGGTAATCCTAGCAATTCGTTAGGGAAGACATCTTTAAACTAATCAACTACTAGAGTTGCTACACTTCTTCTTGATGCGCTGGGCTCTCCTTCTAGGTTCATGAGAAATGCATAGCAAGCTAGGTTCTTCTGTCCTCCAAGACATGTCTTTATGAGACGCTCACTCATTATTCGATCATTACCACCCTGGCAAGTGATCGTCATTCCCCTATCGGACACTAAAGTCACCTGCTTAAGTTGGCAGTCTACAACTGCATTATACTTGGACAACCAGTCCATTCCTAGAATTACATCATATGAACTCATGGGGATTACAATCAAATCACTCTTCAAAATCTCACCACCAATCTTTATTTTACATAATTTACATATACAGTTTACACAAACCCGCCCCAAGGGTGAAGCTATAACCAAAGGCTAATCAAATTCTTCTATCTCTTATCCTAAGGCATGTACAAAAGAACTTGAAATGAGAGAATGAGTGGCACCAGCAATGAATAAAACTTGGGCTAAGGACTGAGAAACTAGGACAGTACCATCGACAACTGCGCTGCTGGTCTGAGCATATGAATTCCCTTATGTCATGGTGTGAACCTGCACTAGAACTTTCCCTTTTCCTCTACTAGCATTGGTAGGTCCTAGATTAGTCGACTGATACTGCTGCAGTAAAGGCGACTGCATGCTAGCTGTACTCGACGCTCGATACTAAGGGGCATTGCACTGGAAGTTCTACGGCTGGTATCCTTGTGTTGGGTATGCTAGTTGCTGAGGGGAGAACTGATGGAACTGGAAATGAGGGAATTGCTGAGGTGGAGGTAGAGTTTAGGGCTGAGGTTGACGACTGGCTCTTTCTCTGGCCTAAAGTCCTAGATGAGCACTCTTGATCGGGCAGTTCCTCTTGACATGTCCTGGCTGCTGGCAATAGTGGCAATGGAAGCCATAGGGATTATTGTGCCCACTGCTGGATGAACTATTGCTTCTACTATTCACGTTACCCTGTTGATTCTTCCCTTGAGTTGGATGTGGTGCTCCTCCTGTCGCTCCTTTGTGGTCCTCCGACATCCTTGCTCGATCCTCAAAATATTGCATATAATCACTTTCCACAAATATAGCTAATGATACAAGCTCACCAAAATTCCTAAGTAGTAGGGCAGCCACCTACCATCGAATAGAAGCCTTAAGCCCTTCTTGGAATTTAATATACTTTTCATGCTCTGATGCCACTGTAGATGGAGCAAACCTAGCTAGCTCATTAAACCTTGCCTCGTACTCCCGAACCGACATTAGAGATTCAACAATGGGTAGGGGCCCGTGAGCCGGCCTGAGCCAGTCCTGCTACAGTGATGGGCCAGGCTGGTACGGCCCATAAATACTGGTGGACTAGGCTGGGCCAATATATGTTGGCCCATGGGTCGGCTGGGCATAGCCTATGGAAAATCATGGGCAGGGCTGGGCCGGGACGGCCGGTCTAGGCCCATAATGGGCCTGCCCATCCTAGCCCAAGCCAAGTAGGCCCATCTAGGCCCACAATGGGCAAACCCATGTAAGGCCCATACATGCCCACAATGGGCCAGCCCACCAAAGGCCTATTGTGGCCCAATTTCATATAAATATATATATATATATATATATATTTAGATATATTTTTCTATGTTCATTCATGAGTGAACATGGCTGAGTATAGCCTTCTCTAGTAAGTCATGTAAGGCCCATTGTAAGTCATGTATTATTACATCAAAAGACTATACATTTAATATATATATTATTTAATACATATAAGAATTAAATATTATATAATATATATACATGCCATATTCACCCATGAGTGAATATGGCATTAGATTTCCCCAATGCATATCACATCACAATAGGCCTGGCAAGTTCTTTTTCTTTTCTTTTCATTTCTTTTTATTTTTTTTCCTTGTAGGCATGCTTTGCTTTTGAGAAGTAAAGTTGAGAATCAGATGCTGAATCTGTAGGTCATGTATTATCACATCAAAATACTATATATTTAATATATATATTATTTGATGCATGTAAGGATTAAATATTATATAATATATATACATGCCATATTCACCCGTGAGTGAACATGGCATTAGATTCCCCTATACACATCACATTGCAATAGGCATGACAAGCTCTTTTTCTTTTCTTTGCATTTTTTTAATTTTTTTTCTTGTAGGCATTGTTAGTATGTATGGAGCTTAATTATTATCCTGACGCAGATTGCCCCTATGTAAAGGTTGAATGCAGATCGATACTGAGTTTGGGTTTATGCAAGTTTATTTTACATGAGGGTAGTTTGGGTTTTTTACATAAGGCATGCTTTGCTTTTGAGAAGCAAAGCTGAGAATCGGTACTGAGTCTATAGGTCATGTATTATCACATCAAAATACTATACATTTAATAAATATATATATTATTTAATACACATAAGAATTAAATATTATATAATTTATACATGCCATATTAACCTGTGAGTGAATATGGCATTAGATTCTCCTATGCAATTATAAAGGGGCAGGCCTAACATAGAGGCTCAGAAGGAAGGCCTACAATATGCAAAGCTTAGATGTTAAGTCTTCAGCGAATTGTCTAATCAAATCACACTTGAAAGAAAAAAATAAAAAAAACATTTAAAAAATAAAAAATAAACTTTTTACCTATAAATAAATGTAGAACATTCACAGATATACTCATTCAACAAACTTCTAAGATCTTATGTATTATCTCTTTTTTTAGATTACTTAGAGTTCTTCAAAAAGGAAAAAAAACTTGAAGGTATAATTTATGTCATTTGTTGTTCATTAATTTTGTATTTTTATAAGTTAATTTTTTTGTGTTATTATTTTTTTTAATTTTTATGTTATGTTAATTTATTGTTATTTTTTAGTGAAGCTATAGCATCATCATATAGACAGAGAGCCAACGTTTCACATCTGGTGATCAACGAAGAAGAACAATTTAATGATCCACTAGAAGAAATTGGAGTTGACTTACTATCTCAAATTGATGGCTCCTCCGAAGTCACTTGTAAGGGCAAAAGGAAAGTTCAACGAGCTTCACCAGTTTGGAGTTACTTTGATCTCGTAACACGTACAAATGAGAATGGTGTAACAGGAGAGTGCGCAATTTGCAAAGTATGCAAACAAGACTACACAAGTAAATCCTCTTCTAGCATTGGTCACTTAGAGAGGTATCGCAAAAATGCGAAGCTAAGCATGGTGTAGGTGGTGTTGATTGTCGTCAACAAACACTTCAATTTAGCCCTGATGGTAGTGTTACCAATTGGTCATATGACCAACAAAGAGCTAGAGAATGGCATGCTAGATATTTGGCTAGTGCTCAACAACCAATTAGTCTTGTTGATGATCCAACCTTTGAGGAGTACATTCAAAATGCTTAAAATCCACAATATAGGTGTGTTTCAAGAACTACCACAAGAGCTGACACCATGAAAGTTTTTCATTCAATGAGGGAAAAGTTAGTAACTGAATTTAGTTCATTCACTACATCTGTTGCAGACGTACCAAAATTAGTTATATCTATGTAACTGCACATTATGTGGATAAAGATTGGTCTTTTCAAAAAAGGTTATTTGCTTTTAGATCAATGCCTTATCCGCATGATGCCAAGGCCATTCATAATCTCATTTTGATTTTCATGGCATTAAAGAAAAGGTTTTGAGCATCACATTTGATAATGCATCTGCTAATACTGTTGCTATTAACCTTTTCAAAACAACATTGAGACTACAACATGGCGAAACACTTTTTCACCAAAGATGTGCTTGTCATATCATTAACTTGTGTGTTCAAGATGGCATGAAATTTTTTCAAGGTTATTTGGAAAAAATTCGAACGACCTTGGGTTACATAGCAAGTTTTGGCTCTCGAATTGAAGAGTTTGCTAAACTTTGCAAGAGAGCAAGCATGAAACCCAGAAAAACTTCCAACTGACATAGGACACCAGTGGAATTCAACATATTTGATGCTGAATGCATGCCTACCATACAAAGAGGTCATAACAGCGTATTACAACTTGAAGAATCCAACTAAGCCGCTTCAAGAATTTGATTGGCAAATTGCTTCATGCTTCTACAATTTCTTAAAGGTTTTTTATGAAGCCACTCTCCAACTCTCAAGTGTGTACTATCCCACCTCTCCTCATGCATTACATAAATTGTACGACATTGCTGCAACCTTTGATATGCATAGAGATTTTGACATGTTTAGGGAATCTGTTGAGTTCATGGAACAAAAATTCAAAAAATATTGGGAACGTGTTCCACCTTTGTATTGCATAGCCGCTGTATTGGATCCAAGAGTTAAATTAGCTAGTGTTGAATATTTGCTTAAGGGTATAGGGGAAAAATTAAGGGTGCATTCTGACATCATAACCATTCAAAATGTGCAAGCAAAAGTTAACAACATATTTACTACATATAATGAAAAATATGAAGGAGGCCAAACAGTATCCCCTGCACCTTTAGCAAATACTGCATCTATACCATATGGTTCTTTATGGGCAAGTATGATTAGCAACACCGGATTTGGTTTCGATGCATCATCCACATCTTCAACATGCAGTGAATTGGAAAACTATCTGGAAACAAATTATGTGGCATTTATTTTCAGTGAGCAAGGTGGTGGTCATGATTTCAATAAGTTTGATCTTTTGTCATTTTGGAAATCACAGTCAAGAACTTTTCCTGTGCTCTCTAAAATGGCTCGTGATATACTAACCATACTAGTGTCCATAGTTGCAAGTGAACAAGTATTTAGTTGCAGTGGTAGAGTACTTGATGAACAACGTGCACATATGAGTGACGATATTCTAGAAGCGGTAATGTACGTCAAAGATTGGGAGGATGCTCGTAGAAGAAGCCAAGAAGTTCAAGATGATTGGGTTGATGACTTTGAAAATTTAGACATTTTTGATACTCACACTGGAAGTAATACGTTGTAATTAATTATGAACAATATTTTTTATGTTTTTTTTGTTTTTTTTGTTTTTAGTAATTTTGCAAACATCTTATGTATAATTATCCCAATTGTATTCTTTTTTCCTTACCAAGGTTTTGTCCCATTGGGTTTTTCTTGGAAAGGTTTTTAATGAGGCAATTGTAAATAAAATATCCCTTTTTATATTTCTTTTGACTATTGAAACATTTATATTTGTTAACTTGTTTAAAAATTCAAAAATAAAAAATAAAATTAAAAAATTAAAAATTGCATGCTTAGATGGGCTGGCCCATTTAAACCCATGATGGGCCAAGATGGGCCGGCCCATTTAAGGCCCAAGGCACGGCTCGACACGGCCCACGACACGGCCCATGTAAAATTGGCCCGCGGGTCAGGCCGGGCCAAGGTAATTTTAATATGGGCCGGGCCAGGCCAAGGTATTTTTAATATGGGCTGGCCCGACCCGACCCACGAAATTCATGGGTTGGGTCGGTCGGGCCACAGGCCTAAGGAGAACGGGCTGGGTCAGGCCGCATCGGCCCGTTCTTGCATCACTAACCGACATATCACCCTGTTGCAACCTGTAAAATTCAGCGACCTTCTGGTCTCGATATCCTTGCAAAAAGTAACTGTCGTAGAACAGCTCCTTGAACCTATCCCAGCTAATGTTCCTGTTGTTCTCTAGGCGCTTTGCTTATTTCCACCAAGTGTTAGCACCACCTTCAAATTTATATGCTGCAAACTCGACACGATACTCTGCTGGCACGCCAAGGGTATCCAGGTGTTTTACGATTGAATCTAACCAATATTCAACCACTTATGGGTCCCTATTTCTATCAAAGGTCAAAATAGATACATGCCAGAACTCCTTAAAGTACACGTGCCGACGACTAGCCTCGGAATCCTCTAGTCTTGCCCTTGCTGCCATCTACTAGAAAGCGGCAAGCATCGCTCCCACATACTTTCCTCATTTCCTAGGTTTGCGTCAGCAGCAAATGAATGACGCCTTGGTGCCATTCTCTCACTTTTGAAAACAGAATTGGACTGTCAGTGGTATTTCATTGTCGTACCTATGTGTGCACAATTCCCAAGGTTCATAACCTAGGGCTTTGATACCAGTCTGTCACGCCACAAAGTACGGGACGTGACATGACAAGTTAATTACGTTAATTGAGTAAAAATTTTAATTAAAACACAAGTTTAAGAAATTAATTTAATTTTGAAAAGGTGATAATTTAAAACCGTTTTAAGCAAACATTTATAATAATTAAACAAGTAAGATAAAACAAAATGAAATAAAATGAAATGATAAAATAAAATAATAAAGAGAGAAATATATGTGTTGGGTGCCACTGGGCCTACAACTTATGCACCCACATGGTATCGACAATAATTAAATTACAACCACAGTCCAAAGAGAAAAGGGAATTAAGGTAATACATGCCTTAATTAATTTATACAAATAACCTACTCAGGTCTTCGACTGCTCGCAAGTCCAGTCGGTGGACTCTCTGTCAATGCTAAGCTAGATTCCACCTAAGGGAAAAAGGGTTTGAAAACAGATAAAAAGTGAGCAAAAGGCTCAGTAGGACTATGCTTTAAAACAAATAAATAATTTCAATATAAAATTTATCTTTCAAGAAAAGTAATTGGGAAGTAAAATCAAATAGAAAAGTTCATTTAAATTAATATTATCAAAATCAATTCGTCCAAAAAGTACCTTTTTATCTTTCTTGGGCAAACCATAAATATATAACCATTGGAGTGGCCTGAACTAGGTTTCGAGACTTGCCCCCAAGGTTGCACGCTACATGACCCGATCTCTAAATATGGCATCATGCATTTATGTTCATTTCTATTATTATTTAAAGTCCATTTACCAAGTGTATTCATTTACGTTCATTATGTGGTTCATTATGTACATCATATCATTACCCAACACTTATAAAAATAATTGATAAAATTTTCTTTAAAACCTTCATTGAAAACACTTTGAAGGAAACCATTTTTCAAGGCCAAAATCTTTTTAAAATAGGGTTACCAAAGGAGGGGTAGAAGTCCTACCTTAATATCCTGCACCGAAGTTCAACACCACAGTCCCAGTCTGCTATACGTTAGCTCCACAGAATCACGAACAACCTTAAATGTAAACTAAGTTTATCGATGTCTAGCTTATGATATCCTATGTTGCTAAACTATAATATGGTGTCCTAGTGTGCCATTTAAGTCCATAAAATCATACTACAAGATTAGAATCTCAATCGAGGTTCAAAACAGTGAAAACAAATGAAAAATGACAATTTTTTACTATGTTAGGTCGGCCTGCTGGTCCTCTTGGTTCGGCCTATTGAACTGTGCCGTTTGGCCTACTAGCAAATCAGGTGGCCTATCAAAATTCTCCAAGTTTGACCTGCCAGACGTATGAGTTCGGCCTGCCTTACTTGTGAATCCAAACTGCCGAACTGGAAAATTTTGAAATTTTTTAGAATCGAGTCTCGGCTTCCCCGAGCCTAATTCTCATTTTCACCTGTTTTTTTTAGTTCTCAGGCATAGAAAACATTCATAAATGATAGAAAAACATAATAGAACACTTCTAAACTGGTTTAAAAAAAATTTACAGAGAAAAATTCAAGAAAATCCAAAAATGGAAAAATAGAGAAAAAATGAAAAAACTTGATTCAAATCCATTTTTTGTCAAACTAAGCTTAGATTCTAGATGTTTTAAGTTTTACTAACTTAGATTTAGGGTTTTCTAAGCTTAAGGAAGCTTGGATTTCAAAATGCTAAGAAAATAGGAAAATTTAGAAAAAGTTTAAAATTTTAAAAACTAACCTTGATTTAATCTTTAAATCGAGTTTGTGGTTACTCAATCACATTCCCAAGCTTCCAATTCAACGGAGGATCAAAGAGAAAGAGAGAGGCAGTGAGAGAAAAACAGAGAGTGTGAGTGTGAGAGAATGAGGGAAAAAAGAGGGAGAATGAGAGATTAAATAAAGTGAGGGGGAGCAAAACCAGTGAAAGAAAACCGTGTACCATCCACGGTTTTAAAAAAGGACATGGTTGGTATTTGACAAATTATTTTGCTCCAAAAGTTTAAAATAACAAATTAAAATAATCAAAAGTAATGAAAAGAATTAAAATAGTTAGAAATAATATTAATTTAGAAACATTACAAAATAGTCAGGTTAAGTTTAAAAATACATCGTGACACACTAATTCACCATTTATATACTAATAACACTTAATTAAATTTCGGGGCGTTACAATATATTATTGACGATGTATTTATTAGCATTATTTTGGCCTAAGGCAATAATTTGTTTTTGAAAAACTTTTATTAGCAAGACTGTAGCCTTATATAAGAAATTGCAAACTTACACAATAAAATAAATAACAAAAGTGATCTATTGATATTTTAGAGAGGGACTCTCCAAAGGTTAAATGATAAAATAATCTGAATCCTTCATTAATTTTTAAATATTAGCAATTCAAATACTTAAGTTTTTCACTTTGAGACCGATTACCTTTTCAACATTTAGAAAACAAGTAATAATATCATCAACATTGAAGCAAATAAATTGGGTACAATAACATAGAAACAAAATATTAATCTGTGTATGTGCGATAAATATGTCGCAGAAATTAATGGAGAAAAAAAACATGAAAAATGCAATCATATGTTCAGCATTGAAGCAAATTAAGAAATTGAGTCCAACAACATATGAAGTAAAATATCAAACCAAAATGTATGTATAATAAATATATCATAAAAAGAATAAAGTTAAAAGAAGTAATAAAAATGTTTATCACTTAATTAGCTTATTCT
The DNA here is from genome assembly GCA_025403435.1 of Artocarpus heterophyllus. NCBI lineage: Eukaryota > Viridiplantae > Streptophyta > Magnoliopsida > Rosales > Moraceae > Artocarpus > Artocarpus heterophyllus. The sequence continues at coordinate 41,350 of JAJQZP010000353.1, forward strand.
TTATCTAATTTATGACACCTTTATTTGAACAATATCAAAGGGCCCTCCAGGTTAGTATTGCGAATTAGATTTCCTAATTCTATCGAGATTAAAATATACAAAACAAAAAATAAACAAAAACACACATTAAAATTATAGTGCTTCACCATCAACGTAAGAGCTACGACTATTTTAACCGCTACAGAATAATTTACTATCATAATAAAGAAGTTTTTAAGAGAAAACTTGTGCACTCTCTCTCTAGATCTCTCTCTCTCTGCGTGTATTTTCTGACTTATACAAATAAGCCCTACAATGTCTTATAGGATTTTAAGAAAGAGGAGAAAAAAACTACAAAAAAAAACACTTTCTTGACTTGGCGTTGTTGTGGGCATTTTCACTCTACTTCAGACTTTGGCCCTCGACGGGCACTGCCACACCCTTCATCTAGCACCCTAGTACACGCGCTCTACCACATCATACCCCAATGCCCAAATGCTGGCGCTATAGCATATGTTCCTTATTGCAAATCGATCCCTGTAATCCTTCGCTTCGAATGACGTAAATTAAGCTCCACACTTATTAACAATTTTCTCAGTCTATCTTTAGTTTATGATGTTTAAAAGTTTCACTTTCATTCCTATTCTATTACTTTGTTTCAATTCTAGATCTTATATTAATAATTAAGTGTTAAATATTTAATTAAAAACTTTTAAAATGTCTCATTTTGTTCTTTAATATATTATTTTGTTTCATTTTTGCTCAATAATATTGAACATAAATGACAAACGTGACGTTGAGATATATATATATATATATTGGTCATTAGCAAGTTACAAAGGATTCATTTAGACCAGCAAGTTACAAGATAACAAGGACATTTTATATAGAAGAAAAAGACATTGGACCCCAATCTGCATTTTTTATTTAATGCAATGACACATTGGTACAGATAATTAATAATATGAATAGAATATGCCCAAACAAATTACTCGTACAGTCAATAAGCGATCGTGAACAGCTATAAGTTTGTTAAGGATGCTAATAGAAATCTTCAACAATGCGCCTGGCGTGGGCCAATCTAACCTGCAGGAAAATATTTATTTATTAGTAAAATTAAAAATTTATACGGGTGATATTAACGCATGTATACCGGCTACAAAGTGATGCAATGCCAAAGGAGAGAGAGCACATGGCTCTTACCCTTCGTTTTCCTACGAAAGATGAAGAGTACGAAGAATAAAGAGAGTTGGGTGGATAGAAAATATAAAGGATTGAGAAAATTATAACAATTTTTTAAGTTATTTAGTAAAATGGAGAGAGAGTTTAAAAGATAGAAAATAACTTTTTTTAATTATTATATTATCTATTTGTATTATTTATTTAATATTTTTTTCAAAAATAAAATAGTCTTTTATACATAATTAGAAAGGATTTGATAAACCCTTCCATCATTAGAAGGAGTCGATTTAATTGGCCATCCCTCTACCTCTTCTCCCTTTCCTCTCTTTCCCCTAACCAAAGGATTGATTCTATCCCTTCATCTCTCCTGCCGCTTCTCACCCTCCCCCCATCTCTTTCTCCTATCAAAAACACTCTTAAGCCAGTGTCTGCTTTTCTGTTTTGTTTTGTTTTTTTTTTTTTAATTTTTTTTTATAACCTGAAACACCATTGCGAAACAAACCTCCGAGTCATTGAACGTGTGAGATTTCTGTTGGGCTATGCTACCTGCATTAGAAAGAAACTACTTAAAGGTATCGTACAACAACCAAAAGGAAAAAAGAACAACTGTATGTATATATTCACCCAGGAAAAAAAAAAAACCTATATGTATGATAAAAGTAAGTGTATCGTACCACGTCTCTTGCTTAAATATATATATATATATATATGTACGAGAGAAGTAAGTGTACCGTACTATTCAACTTAAACCTATATGCGCACAATATAAGCAACGAAACAACCAAAAAGAAAGAACAACTTATATATAAAAAGAACACAATGCCCCTCCGCTACAGTATTCTCCCTCGCTACAGTTTTCTTTTCTTTTTCTTCTTCTCCTTCTAAGCCTAATAAGAAAAATCTTTAGAAATCAGGAGATTTTGACAAAGAGCTTTACGAAAAACCTTTTTGGATAAATAGTTTCCTTTTTTTTTATCAAAAAATAAGTTTTTTAGGTAGGAAAACTGCTCTAGTTTTTTTTTAATCTTGTTGAAGTTTATTTCCTCACTACAATTTTTTTTTTTTTTTAAAAAAAAAAACTGAAACAGTTTTCCTGTCAAAAAAGCTTGTGTTTTAGTGTAAAAAAAAAAACCATTTGTCCACATGGAAATTTTTTTTTTTGGCCCTTTTTTAAATTCTTCCTTAGAAATCTCATCAAGCCATAGAAAAAATTCAAGATCTGTTTAGAAATCTCAGACGATCATATAAATATGGTTTTCTTATTATTTCTTATTTCGGCTTCAGATGAACTACTTGACAATAATCTTGTTTTATTGAATGAAAACAATTTCATGTTTCTTATTAGATATTGACCTTAATAAGTTTACATTGAAATTTTTTCTCTAAAATTTTAGCAAGATGTTCATATATATGTTTAATGTTTATGTAGAAAACTTCATGTGTTTCGGTATGTCGTATGAATTTATGTTTAATTTTCACTCTCATCTATCCGTTGTCCAATAATTGCTGGTAGATTGAGTTTCATGATGAGAATTTGCACCAAATAACAGATTTTGTAAGATTATTAGTAAATAATATCATCCATTTTGAAAATTTTAAAAAAATAGCTAATTTAAATGAATCAGTATTTTAAAGAAACTAAAACCCAAAAATACCCGCACAATCAAATCTAGTATTTTTCCTCTCTTTTTCTCTTCACCCACGTTTCTCTTTCTGATTCTCTTTCCACTCTCTCCTCCATAGTCGACAAAGCTCTAGCTTCGATCTTGTTCGTTGAAGCGTCGTCATCTTTGTCCTCAATCTCTCGAGCTCATCTTAGAAAGCTCGTCGTCACCAAGTACGACAATGATAGTCGCTGCTCATCGATCTTTGTCCCTGCTCTCTTAGATCGAGCAACCATGGGTGAAAATTCAGAATCATAGGCAAATTCGGCTAACATGTGCATCGATCTACATCCTTCTTACGCTACTTTCCAAGCACCGGTGAATAAGGCCATGACCATTAGAATTAGTTTAGAGCTTTCGATGGGGACATCCCACCGGTTGTTCACTGCCGTCATTGATGTGACAGTAACCTTTATGAAGAACAATCTGAAAGCATTTCGTCGTTGTGACCATTTGTGGTTCTTCTCTGCCGTGTCATTTAGTTGGTGAGTGGCAGCTTATAGGGCCAACATTTTGGCCGGTGTTGGTTTTATCAATATTTTTGTTGTTTTGATGAGATATGTGTTGCAGGTGTGGAGCCTATCAATCAACCTAGCAAAGGAGAAAGAAGAAAAAAAAAATAAGGGGGGTGCAGTGGCCTAGCGCCGCTGCCCTCATTCCTAGCGTCGCGGCGCCTAAAATGAGGGCTGCGGTGCTCGCCCAAATTCAAACTAGCACCGCGGCGCCCAAAACAAAGGTCGTGGCACCCGTCCAAAGTTCAAGCAGGGCCGCGGTGCCTGGAGTCTGTCTTTTTGTGATTTTTCTGTGTAAAAGTTGGGATTTTGAAGCCAAAAAGGAAAAACTACTAGGGTTTCTCATTAGTTGCTATTTTTCTCTTCTTTGGGGTATAAATAGACATAAGGTGGCTAGGGTTGAGAGAGAGAGTGGCATTATTTTGTGTGAGGCATATTTTTTGTGAGAGCTCCATTGTTGAGAGAAAAATTCCCATAGGGTGCTAGGTAGAAGAAAGATTTGATAAACACAAATTGAGACTGTGTGAGAAATTTCTCTTGTAATCTGTAATCTCCTTCATCATAGTGGAATCTGCAGCGACAGAAACAGGACGTAGTCTCAAATTTGGACGAACCTGTATAAAAATTTGATGTCTCTCTTTTCTTCTTTTCTCCAATTTCTTTTCTGCAATTATTCGTTCTTGCGATCCTTAGAATTAGGAGGTTCCTAATTCCCCAACAAGTGGTATCAAAACGGAGGTTTGGATAAAAAATGATGACGGGAGAAGAAGGTTCAACAGCCGGTATCACCAAATTTGATGGTTCGGATTTTTCCTATTGGAGGATGCAAGTGGAAGACTACCTCTACAGCAGAAAACTGCACTTGCCCTTGGGTAATAAGCCCAAAGGCATGAAGGATGAGGAGTGAAATCTCCTTGATAAACAGATGTTAAGTGTGATCCGTTTGACTCTGTCAAAGAACATGGCCCATAACGTTGCGAAGGAGAATACTACAGCAAGGATAATGAAGGCTTTGTCAGAGATATATTAGAAGCCCTCAGCCAATAACAAGGTACATCTCATGAAGAAGCTCTTTAATTTAAAAATGCCTGAAGGTGCCTCGGTGGTAGAGCATTTGAATAGTTTTAACACCGTCCCGAACCAATTGGTCTCGGTAGAGATTAAATTCGATGATGAGATCAATGCCCTAATCCTCTTGGCCTCGTTACCGAATAGTTGGGAACCCATGAGGGTGGCCATTACAAATTCGATTGGGAATGCAAAATTGAAGTTTGTTGATGTCAGAAACTCTATTCTGGCAGAAGAAGTTCGCAGGAAGGATTCAGGTGAAGCCTCAACGTTGAACTCGGCCCTTAATGTTGATAATAGGGGCAGGAAACTTGAGAGACATTCCAACAGGGATAATGGCAAGAGAGGCAAGTTGAGGAATAGGAGAAGCAAGTCTAGGAATGATAGGAGTATGGAGTGTTGAAATTATGGGAGAACCGGCCACGTGAAAAAAAATTGTAGGGCTCCAAGGAAGATTGAAGACAAGAATAATGACGCCACTAACACCGCCACTAAAGGGCCACAAGATGCCTTAATCTTGCCTAATGACAATTCTTTTGACTCGTGGGTGATAAATTCAAGAGCATCATTTCACACCACTGCACACCGTCATGTCCTGGAGAATTATGTTGCCAGAAATCATGGTAAGGTTTACCTTGCAGATGGTGAACCGTTGGACATTGTTGGCATTGGGGATGTCAGTTTGAAAATGCCTAATGGGTCTGTGTGGAAGATTCAGAATGTGAGACATGTACCCAAGCTAATGTGCAATTTTATTTCAGTGGGGCAACTAAATAACGAAGGACATAAAGTAATCTTCAGTTGTGGAGGTTGAAAAGTCACTAAGGGATCAATGGTTGTTCTTCAGGGACACAAGGCTGGAACTTTCTACATTAACTCTAGTTGCAAAGATACCATAGCAGTTGCTGATTCTGTTGTCAATACTGAGCTATGGCATCAGAGGCTCGGTCACATGAGTGAGAAAGGAATGAAGGTGCTTCACTGCAAAGAAAAACTGTCAAGATTGAAAACTATTGATCACAATTTGTGTGAAGCCTGCATCTTTGGCAAGCAAAAGAGAGTTAGCTTCTCAACAATAAGAAGAGAGCCTAAGTCTAGAAAACAAGAGCTAGTTCACACTGATGTGTTGGGGCCTACGACGGTGACTTCCCTTAGTGGCGCTAACTACTATGTAACGCTTATAGATAACTCAAGTAGAAAGGTATGGATTTACTTTCTGAAAAACAAATCTTATGGCTTTGATGCTTTCAAGAGATGGAGAGCCATGGTGGAGAATGAGATAGATTTGAAGGTGAAATGCTTGCAGTCTGACAATGAGAGAGAATACTTAGATGAAGATTTCAAGCGGTACTGTGCTGAGAATGGAATAAAGATGAAGAATGTAAATATATATATGATTTTGTAAAAATTTTATGACATGACTTTACAATGTAAATATATATGATTTTGTAAAAATTTTATAGTTCAATGTAATTATGCGATTATGAAATTAGGGCATTGTATTAATAGTGAAAATATAGGACTGGTCATTTTATGAGAAACTAGAAATTATGATTATTTTTTTAGCTTTAGACTAATTTTTTCACGACGGTTTTCACTAAAACCATCGTGAAACAAAAGCCTTACACAACGGTTTTCATAAAAACCATCATGTAAACCTAGCATTTCATGACAGTTTTCAATAAAACCATCATGATAGCCTCGTCCTAAGATCCTAGAACCCCGCCAAAAATAAGGATTCTACAATAGTAAAAAAAGCATCGTGAAAAGTCTCATTGGTACCATGACATATGATTACATGACGGTTTTTAACTATCATGAAAACATACCACGATGGTTTTAGACCGTCATGTAATCTACAGTTTCTGGTAGTGATATTAGGAAGTTTGATGAGTAATCTCATTGTGCCCCTCACCTTGCAAATAATGAGAATCTAAAAATTGAGCATTTCATGAATGAATTGAATCGAGTGATTTGTAAAGACCTTGAAATAGCTAATTTGGAGGGAGAGACTTTTTCTATAGTGGTTAGTAAGGCATTGAAAGTAGATAATGTATAGAAGAAATTGCAAGATGTTCAAATGGAACAAAGAGAGAAACAAAAGAGATTCTGAGTAATAAAAGTATAAGCCTTTCGCCTGGTTCTCAAGGAAATCGAAGCAAAGGACAACCACCACCATGAGCGCAAGGCGGTCAAAAGAGGCAAGGTGATCGGTATTAAGGGTAACATGAAAAAGGAAGAAACAAAATGGTTCTGATTAGGAAACCTCAAATTGCATTAGTTACCATTACTCATAAAATTTTATGTCCTAAATGTAATATATTTTACCCTGAAAAGTGTAGACAGGGAACTTGTTTCACATGTGGTAACAAGGGCACTTTTGCTAGGATTGTCCTATGCCTATAGGTGATTAAGAAAAGAAGTTTCCCACTAATGGCATTAGTATAGATGGCACATTAGACCATAGTTAGCAGAACCGTTGTCTAATACAGAGTTGTAATAGCTTGCAGACATTAGATGACCGTAATAAAGTAACATTTAGTGTCCACTGCATGTGGAGTGGTGCGAAATTTTGACGTTAGATGACTTTTTTGCAAGAAATTGTCATCTAATGTTGGTTTTAGATGACGATTGCCACACTAAACCATCCTCTAATTTCTATACTTTAAAAAAAAAGGTAGACTTGTTTTGGTCATTTTTGCTATGAGTGGCCTAATATCCTATGATTCCATTCTTTGGCTTCATAGTTCACTGATTTTAGTTACCATATTCAACACTTGAAAAAATAAATAATTATTATAAATAAAATATTTAAAACAACTATAAATTAAATGAAAAAAGTTAACAATTTATACGCAATCTTAAGTAATTCAATAAACTTTCATGTTGATGATCATTATTTGCAATGAAATGGTACTTCAAATTAAAATACAACAAAGTAAAATATAATACAACAATGAAGGAATAAAATACAACATAATAAAATATAAATACAATGTCTTATGAAGTAGTTCAACTAAAAATACAATAACATGTACGTCATTACTTTTTCTTAGTGTTATCAATACAAGTCTATTTAACATCTAAAGGGACTAAGTGTGAATTACCATCATCAAAAACATCAACCTCCTTCACCGATAGCAATCATTTGCTAAAAGATGGAATATCATTTCCTTTGTCATTATCCTTATCACCATTAGTAATTGCCCTTAGCTTCATCGGTAGTATCTCAAAGTCTTTAGCATTGGTGGTATAAAAGACTTGTTTACTTGTGAAACCCTGATGAACGAATCATTCTTGTAACACGATCTTTTAAAATCAACTATCGTAATGTCGTCTTTATAAACTTGCACATGGTTATTATTGATCCTTTTGCACTTAAAAAGAGTTATTCGAAGTCCGCAATAGTCAAGTTCGTATATGTCATCAACATGACGATAATAGGTTGTTCCATACATAGGATTCTTGTTGTTTGCGAAGAAAACATGCATGGAATCGGCTAGAAGATACATACAACTATTTTGGTCTTGATGCTTTTCCTCTTTTTTGCTAGTGTAAAAGGTATAACCATTTATTAAATATGAAGTATATCTTATGACCATGAACAAAGGTTCTCCGACCAGTTTAAACAAGGCTTCTGAGACACATTCAATTTCACACTCACGAGCATTGTTATATGTGTGTTTTTATCCACTCTTTAAAAGCGCGGTTGTGTTCATCTTGCAACCATTTCTTATTCCTCCCTCTTTTAGGATTTGTATACTTTGTTTTCTTCATGTGGACCTCTACAAATGGTTTCAACGACACAAGTATTGTGTAAAATGTGAAGACATGTCTACTCCTATTCCTCACAAGAAATGGACGATGAAGTACCAGTCGACATTGCTTTCTGCTTAATGTTAACCTTTCTTGGCAAATAGATTGCTTCGACAATGGACAAGTGTTCGGAGCAAAACTCCATGGATTCTTCAACCATATAATTTACTACTATGCAACCCTCCTACCTATTTAGGCTCTTGACATAACCCTTCAAAATCTTCATGTATCTTTTTTATAAGGGTACATCTACCTCAAGTACACAAGGCCACAAAGCCTAACTTTGAGTATAAGTGTTTCATTAAGTGAATCATAATGTTAAAAACGATGGTAGAAAGTACTTCTCAAAAACACACAAGGTTTTCACCAACTCTGCTTGTATTATATGTAGCTTTGTTGGATCTATTACCTTTGCGAATAGCGAGTTAAAGAAGAAACAAATTTTTTTAAGTGCATATCTCACCTTCGATTGAAGAATTCCAAGCAATGCAAGTGGTAAGAAATGTTGTTGCATCAAAGTGTCACAATCATGTGTGCTCATGCCAACAAGCTTTAAGTCCTTCATTGATACCAAGTTTCTAAAGTTTAAAGAATACATTTCCAAAACTTTATCGAAGCAAGCCATTTATAAAACTTTTTCTTCTCTTGTCTTAATAAGGTGTACTTTGCCAAAGGGAAGTAAGTCTGGTCACCTCTTTTCTCGAGAGTCAAATCACCTTTATATTCATTTTGATAAGATCCAATCACTCCTTGAGATCATCTTTAGTTTTGCCTGGAATATCAAGCATCGTACCCACTATCAATTCACAAATGTTTTTCTCAATGTGCATGACATCGAGGTAGTGACGTATGAAAACACTACTCCAATATGAAAGTTAAAATTGACTTCTTCTTCTAAGGTATTTCTCCTACTAGCACATAATCCTTATTTTTTGACTTTTCAAAAACCACTTTGATATTCCTCGCCATCTTAAAAACCTATTGACCTGTCAACTTCTTGGAGGTCATCTTTCTTCAATCTTCCCATAAATACTTTCTTTTGTCTATGATACGTTTGCTTCATAGGTAAACATTGTCTATGACCATTATAACCTATCTTCTTATTATTCTTCAACCGAAATGAAGTTTTCTTCGTCATGCAAACATGACAACCTATTGAACTCTTGACCAAGTACCTGGATAGTTTTCCATATGCTGAAAAGGCATTAAGAGTCCACATCAACATTGCTCAGAGTGTGAAGATCTTCTCGTGGTAAGCATCTTAGACTTGTTTCCCACTTTCCCACAATATCCTGAACTTGTCAATCAATGGTTCCAGATACACATCAATGTCATTTCCTGATTAATTAGGTCCAGAGATCAACAAAGTTAACATCAAAAACTTTCACTTTATGCACAACTCTGGTTGAAGATTGTAGTTGACAAGAATAACAGGCCAAGTATTGTACTTGGCATTGAAATTACTATGAGGATTTATTCCATATGCAAATAAAGCAAGACGAAGATCTCTAGATTCTACACTAAAATCTGGATTCTCCATAGCAAATGACTTCCACTGTGGTGAATCAGCTGGATGTCCCAACATGCCATCATCAATCCTCCTATTATGGTGCCAAGACAAATTCTTTGCATGATACGCATTGCAAAACAATCGCTTCAAGTGGGGTTCTACCATAACACCTTATCTAGTACACACTTTTTGTCCCTCCCATAGTTTTGTAGCTTTCTTCCACCTATACTCATTACACACTATGCATTCATCCAAGTCTTTACACTTTTTTTTGGTATAGCACACAATCATTCGAGCAACCATGCATCTTCTTGTACTCCATTCTTACAGTTCTCAATGTCTTCTTTGCCTCATTCATATTTGCTTGCACTTTATTATAATCCAAAATGCATCATGTAAAAATTCAAAAAGTCCCATGAAACTTGAATTGGACCACCCACCCGATGCCTTCAAATTACTATAATCTAATCAAACTGGCTAGTTTGGTATACTTCGAACACCCATTGTAAAACAGTGTCTCCACATCTTCCATCACTGTCTCAAATAACTCCGGTCCATGCATAAAGTTTTCCTCCATATCATTCATCTTGTCAACCATATTACTACCGTCATAATCCTCATCAATATGACTACCATGGACATTCTCCCTCACTGCCAACGATGAACTCGAGACTTCTTCTTCATCCATAGCCATATTTGATAAGTTTGATCAATCCTATATTGATACTAATGAAACCTAACATCTTCATATGATTGTTTACTAATGTTTCCACAATCAACACAAGGACAATAAATCATATTTCCTTTGACATTAGCCTTCACAAAAGCCATAAAATCCTCAACCCCTTTCTCATTTTTATCACTTGTCCTATTAGCATACATCCATTTATTATCCATTGCTACAAAATCAAATCAAAATTTATTCAATCTCACAACAAATTTATAGCTAATTTCAAACAATTTCCAATAATAAATTCACTTGCAAAACATAAATTAGTTAGCTAAATAACAAAAAGAAACTGAAAATAACATACCCAAAATGATCAATCAATTTCAATCTCACCACAAATTGTACAAATAATTTCTAACTAATTTCAAATAATCTACTTGCAACAAATAAATTAAACCTAATTATCAAGTTCAATATCATATTTATCAAAGTCATGTACTTTTTTAATGCTTGCATAGGACTTGAGGGATTCCTCATGTTTGAGTTCATGTTGTCATATGTAAGGTAAAGAAACAAAAACAAAATAAATAGAATTAACAAAAATAATGAAAATAAAACTAATTAACTAAAACATAAACACAAATACACAGTCATTGAAGCTTTTCATCAAACATGTAGTGGGCATCACAACAACACTTAGACATCATAAACACATAGAAAGTAACCTATTCTTACACTGAAATGTTAAATGTTGTTCAAAGTTCTTTCAAACACCAAATACAAGTAACACGTACTAAATGGCAAAACAAATTAATATAACTAATATTAAAACTAAAACTAAATAACACTAAACTAACCAAATAATAATAAGACTAGAACTAACAATAACACTAAAACTAATTAAAATTGAAATTAACAAAACAAGATAATGAAATAATTAAAACTAAAACTAAATAATAAATAAAAATGATGCAACCAAAAATTAAAAAACAATAAATATGGTTTGAAATTTACCAATGGCAGTAGAGTCAGTGGAACGTCAAGGGACGAGGTCAAACAACGATGGAGTCGATGGAATGTCAAGGGACAAGGATAAACAACAACGAATGATGCCAGGTTTATTGGGGATTAGGTCGAACGATGGTAAGGTCATGGAGAGAGCGTTGAGGGAATATCAAAGTTAGTGGAATGTCGTGGGGGGGCTAGATTTGTTGGTGGCTAGGTCATGGGGGTGGAGTTAGAGCAAGAATGAGGTTTAAGAGTTAAAGAGGGTTTGAGTTAGATAAATTTTGAATAAATAGGGAAGGCCATGGCATTGGCACTGGCTTAAATATGGGCGAAGGACTAAAAATTTTAAATATACAGAACCTTTCATAATGGTTTTTACTAAAAACCGTCGTGAAAGGTTAATCTTACATGATGGTTTTTACTAAAAATCGTTAAAAGGTTGAATCTTATATGATGACTTTTAGCAAAAACCGTCATGTAAAACTATACCTACCATGATGGTTTTTAGTAAAAATTGTCGTGAAAGGTCTCACATCACTACCACGATGGTTTTCGTATTTTCAAGCGTACTCTTCACGTTTTTGCCTCTCCTTACTACGACGGGTTTTGAAAAAATATCGTTAAATAAAGGTTGTGTAATCTCAAGTTTCTAGTAGCATATACTCTACAATTGTTGAAGTATCCTATTTTATATTAGCAAACTTCCTTGTCTTGTTATATCTAATGCTCAAAGTTATAAACTTGTCCTTAAAAGACTACTTAAACTGTCTAATTCATAGTTGCAATATTGTATATTGATGGTATATTGTCCCACCAATAACTATTATCCTCCGTCAACATAACAATAATACAATAACTTATCAACAATTGTAAATCTAGCACAGTCAAACAACTGCTCCATGATATGTATCAAATTCTCACCAATTTTAGGGTCCATACCACCTTTAAATATAACGGTTTATACTTTAGGAATCGCTCACAAACAATATCTACAACTTCAATTCTAACTACTGGTGGTTTTGGTGGAAGTCGTGGCAACGGCGATGGAGGTGGAGATGGAGGTGCAGGTGGTGGTGCAGGTGGAAGGGATCTCTCAGCCTGTTGTTTAGCAGTTTGTTCTAAAACTCTCTTAATTAAATCATCAAGCCTATCAAGACGGACATCACTATCATGTCGCTCTCAAAAAGTACTACCTTCTTTAGCAATATCACCCCGATTTCTTATGCAAACTATTTTTTCTCCGTAACATGATTTATCCTTCCTCATATATAATTATCATATTGACCAACTCAAGCTTTAATACACGTGTAAAGGACATTATATTATATTGATTTTGAACTTAAAACTTGCTAGTTAGTTGCGCATTCTTACTCCACGGCTTTTATGTGTGGGCAGTCTACATAATACACCTTATTATGATATCATAACTATAAAACTATCTAATATATGCTTAAACATATAACTTATTCATATTAATTGTTGTCTCTTAATCAATTACTTATATTTTTAATATAGTACTTGTAAGAAGAATGTAAAAAATATATATCATAATTATAATAAAAACTTTGTTTCACAAATTAATTTTGTAGTTACAATATATTACATGTCTCAAAATAGGATCGGCTGTTTCATATTTACAGCCTCTAAAGGCATAAAAAAGTGAAGAAATAGTAAAAAGTCCAAAAAACATTTCAACTTTGTCCATATACACAAGTCTGCAGGTTTAGACGAGTGCGCTAGCCAACCATCTAACATCCTACTGTTGATGCTGAGATATGTTCTCTTCTATATCACCATAACTAAGTGAGTCAAAGCCTAGTAAGAAGAACTATTACATCATGAATAAACCATGCTTTGTATGAGCTTTTAAATCACGCTTCTCTTTTGAAAACTTACATTTACCACTTTCATATAAAATATAACTTGCCCACGATTTTCCTTAGGGTTTTCCTATAATGAGTAGATTTCCTTCTATCAATTTCTTCGGATCATGAATGTCGTCATGTGGCATCCCATTCTGCAAGTCCTTGTTGACGCAATCTCCATTGAGATACTAATAAGGTCCATAAGTCTCAATCAAGACAACATAGTAAATCTGTAAACCTTCATCAAGACGATATAATGAAGCAACCTCCATCTAGACTAGCTCAATATAATATACCATCCTGTCACAAATAACCTATAAAATCACATAAATCTGCTTATATACTTAAACTTTGACATTAATAGTTTGGGAATAATATCTTTACTAATTTCATGCATACTTGCATGATGCTTGTAATCAAGACATGCAATTGTCACTTATGCCCGTTAAAATCACAATCATATATACATATATGCACAATATTTATAGTGATGCAAGTGAAATTCCTTACCTTGTATTATGAAGTAATGTTTAAAAATGTCAAGGTTTCCCTCTTCAAATTTGGTGTCCAATCCCTTTTAAAAATAAGGTGTTTCTATCTCAGTATAACTCAGCCGATATCTTCTAGCAATGTAAGTCTTATGAGGCTTACTTCTATTTTAAAATTGAACTTAAACAAAATATACTCATTCCCCAAAAATACGTCATTTGTAACCTTATAGATTCCTCAATAAATCCAATATACTATGGCAACACGAAGAAAAAAATAGTGGAAACTAAATCTGAAGTTTTATTTTTAAACCTTTAAAATTTTCTAATAAAAATAAAGAGATTTGGCTCTTAAAAAATATTATTAAAAATAGCCATTTTGATAAAAATCATAAATTTATAAAATATAAAAGCTATAAATATCAAATTTAATCTCAAAAGACCATTAAAATGCCAAAAATGTGAAAATTGGCAACGTGAAACGGCTAGTTGGTTTTATGGCCAAAAGTAGTCTTGTTGGTTTCTAAATGACCCAAAATCTTTTCTAAAAACTTGAGCAGCATTTTCTTTAAATTTAAAGACTTTCAAAGTTTAGAATTCATCAAAATAACCAGCAAATAAAGTCAAAACTCTGAGGTATTAAAAAAAAACCATAAATCAACTCCAAATTAACCAAAATTCTCATAATTCTAAAACTTTTTCATTTCAACTACTAAATCTTTTGTATTAGATCATTTTTCCAATGATTCCTAATCTTTATAAATACTCAAAATACACTCATATCTTGTCCCAACTTCATTTTATATAAACAAAGAAAGAAAACTAAGAATGATTCATAAATTCTCACCTTAGTGAAAGAACTTGAAATCTTCACCTCCAACTCCACTTTTTCCACCTCAAAAGTATAAAACCAAGGGTTATGATCGTTTTAAGTACCTAAAGTAGACCTTGTAAAAGTCCAAAAGAATGAGATTTAAGGTGCAACCCTTGTCTTGAAAGATTGAAAATAAAAATCACAAAATCAAACTTACTTTGACTAATTTCGATCTGTCTTATCACCAGTCAATCCTTAATCAAACTTCTTGGAGATCGTCTTGTCTTCTTGAAATCCACAAGAAGACATCAACCACATGATCAACATCAGCTTGGTGGTGGCGACTATCATAGACGGTGTTGTGTTCTCTGCCATCATTGCAATGCCTGGAGGATACAACAATGATGGGATAGCAGTCCTGAGCACAAAGGCCTCTTTCAAGTGGTTTCTTGTGTTTGATTCATTGACATTCATTTCCTCGGCTGCTTTGATATTCATCCACTTCCTCGTTCCGCTCTACCCAAAGTCTGTGTTGGACAAGACCAAAACCTATCCAATCTCGTACTTTGTCTATGGTTTGGCTTTTGTCTTGTCCACAATTGCTGTGTTGGGAGGAAAAGGTTTGCCATACTATGATGTTGGTTGTGCTGGGATCGTCCCTTTGGCCGTCTTCGTATTGCCTGTATACCTCTGACAGTGATAGGACTTATTTACGGCACATATTATGTTTTGTCAAATGGTCGTTTGTTCTAGCACGAGATCATGGTGGCCTGATTTCAACGTTCAACTGCTATAGAGACTACTAGCTATTGGAAATGGATATGTACATGTTTCATGTTTGAATCATACTAGCTATTTTCTCCCTTTCTAGAAGAGAATACTAGTGTATATTACTTCAATGGTATTTTTTGTTTGAATTGAGAAAGTTATTCCTCGGTACAAAGACTGCTTAGCCAAAGAAAGGACTCAATTACTAAATAAAATATTTCTTTAGAGAAAGAATAAGAATACTGGGAGACTTGAAAATTTTGGAGGCAAAACTGCTACAAAATAACTCTAAAGGGAAATATCTAAAAACAAAGAACAAAAGGAATGTACATGTGCAAAATAGAGCAAAAGGATCCAATCCAACAAGTTAAAGGTAAACATCTAATGTAACATTCTACAATGTTTATTCCCAGCATGCTGCATCCATCCAGCTATTCAAGAAAAAAGAGTGCTTAGTCCCACCAATATAAACAATAAAGACCACAAAGAACAAATTAGTTCTCTGTAGAAATAAGCTCAATAAGGAAAAGGTATGGAATGAAGAGCTGATTGAAGCTTTTTTTTAAGGTGTTACTGCAGGCAGGGTTAAGAACATGTTCTACTCGAGTGATCGCAATGACGATAAGCTAATTTGTGCCAAGGATCATATGGCAAGATTCTCCGTTATGTCGGCATAACTTTGACCGATGGAACAACTCACTTGGCTATTTGGAAGGGTTGCAGAATTCCCCGGTTTATGACAAGATTAAGGCTGCTTGTGTGGAGAAGAGCCAAGGGCCAGGTCCTAGTGAGATAAGTCGTTGCTCGAGGACTCTATACCTGATGCCTATTGTCCAATGTGTAACTGTGCTATTGAAAATGAATGTCACCTAATTTTCATGAGTCTTTTGCTAGGGCATGTTAGTTTGGTATATGGTGGTCAATTACTTTGGCAAGGGAGGGATCTTGGGTCACCTCTACAGCTAAGGAGCTTTTTTGTACCAAGTAAGCATTTCATTTTGTTGTGTATGACTGCTGTTGATCAAATTAGGTGAGCCAGGAACAATGTCCCATTTAAGAGCATTGACTGAACCCGTCTTGCATCGACAGGAACTCTTTAATATTTGATAATGGTTAATGCCTTGGCCTGATTTGTTTATTGTTAGTCCTGGCTTTTGTTTCTGTTGTGGTCAGTCTGTCTTGTTCTGTTTTTCATTCTGCTGTTTTTTTTTTTTTTTTTTTTTGTGTGTTTGCTAGGTTTGCTTTGTTGGTTTGGTATCATACAGTGATTTATATGTTTAAAGCACTCTCGTTCCATTTTAATTCCCCTTTCTAATGGGAAAGTCATTTCAAAAACCTCTCCCTTTACCATAACATCACACTACAATTTAGTAAATATGCTTTTGGTCCATAATCATGTTTCCACTTTTTAATGCATGTTAAACAAAGAAATCACTCCCCTTTAGTACTTCAAACAACTTTTAACTATAACGTCAAAAAATCAAATTTTAACTACAAACGTCGTCTTTGTTGATTCAGGAGAAAAATGGCAGCAAACATTGTCGTACAAACAACACCGCTTCTGGGACAATGGCAAGCGACATGTTTTAATGCATAAACAACAAAACCTGTCTTTGTTTTACAAAAACAATAGCAAACTTTGAAAGACAAAATGACAGTCTTTTTGGGTGGAAGTTAAAACAACATTGTTTATGGAATGAAATGCAGAATCCATCAAACACACCCTATGTTTTCCTTTAAACATTTTCAAGCTACAGATTGGGGTTGTAATTTTGTATTTTAAGCACAAAAGATGCAGAATGAAATGGGAAAAGAGCCATTAATATCTACCAGCAGTTACAACTCAGTGTCGATTCGTGTAACACAAACACGGTTTTATACAACATCAACAGTACACTGCAAAAACCAAAACTGCACAAGAAAGGAATCACCATACGCAGCGGTAGGTGACGTAGGAGTCAGTAATTCCGCCACTGTAGATAATCTTTACCACCTGCCCCTTCTCAAGTCCATAGTATCGTGCAATCGCGTCAGTCTTCAACATTCGAGGCAGCTGCCAAAGCAGTCACCGTTAACATTCAAGCAATTTATGTACCACATCAAAGCATGAGAATACGCGTGGAATGTACAAATACACGATATTATCCAACAAAACAAGCACGCAAGAATCAATAATTCGTCATAACCAAAGCACTTTGAACGGTATAGGAACCTAGATCCACGAGATGGTTAACCTATGACCAAATTGATAGGCAAAAGGTCCACCACTAGGCGCTCATGTTAAACTTCGACCAATTGGCTTTCATGGTATATATGCTAATAGCTAATTAGTTTCTTTGATTTAAAACTTTGCATGAAGTTTAATAAAGAATTATAAACAATGGAAGAAAATTCATCACATTAAAAGCTAGTTTTGGAAGAAGGAAATGTGGAAGGGATAAGGGTGAGAGGATTAGTAGAGAAATTTAAAGACCTATGGTTGTTTGGTATGAAGAAAAAGAGGAGGAATGGAAGGTAATGGCTTTCAAATTTTTTGGAGAACCCCAATTGTGAGCCCTCCCAATATGGAGGGATTATGGGAGGGAATCCATACCAAACACAATAAGGGCACGTTTGCTTTGCATAAAAAGGAAAGGGAAAGTAAGGAGCAATTCTCTTTCTCTTTAAATAATATGTTTACTTATAAAATCAGTAATGAGAGTTTTGTAGGCCCACACAATGTAGGAATGAGAAAGGAAATACCAATCCTCCTATACCCTTTAGTAATGAGCCCTCATCAAAGGAAATGAATACCATGTTTACTTAGATGTCCAAATTTAAATGTTATTATTTAATAGCTATAAGTTATGGAAAAAAGATATTTTAGTAATTATATTAAATAAAATCCCCATTCCTAAGTAAGTAAACACTAGAAAGGGAATGGAATTGTTTTCCATTACCGCATCAAATAAGTAAGTAAATATTAGAAAGGGAATGAATGATGCTCACTCCCAATACTTTACTTTTCTTTCCAATCCTATTCCCTTTTCCTTTGCATTCCTTAACGGTTTGGTAAACATGCCCTAAGAGAAAAGTCCTCACCTTCCTCTCTATTTTCCTCACGAATTAGGTTACATACATTTCTTTCCCTCTTAACAAATACAGCCTAAGCACAAAGCAAGCTGAAAAAGTTCCTTCCTTTCCAAATATTGCAAGAAAGAGTCTGACCTGTTTCGCTTCAATGCTGTACCTCTTTAGAAGTTTTTGTTTCTCTTGCTCAGTCAATAACCGATGCTTTGGCTTCAACACATGCTTTGTAATGTTAACAAGCAAGTCAGTGATCTGACACAACCACACCATGAGATATTAGAAGAGTGACAGCCGAACCTTCTAAAAAGTTGATAAATAGAAACAGAAAAACTAAAAGAAGTTCAATAAAACATAAAAGTAGCTTAGGAACTATTAATTTTAATTTCTTACAGAGTAATGATAAAAGACAAGTACTCTCTATGAAAAAAAAAAGATCACTAAAACATAGATCTTTAATTTGTAAACAATAGAATTGAGCCTGATAACAAATCAGGCAATTGATAATGAAAGCATCCCCTGAAATGGTTTTTAACTGTTTTCTTAATTAACATCAAGAAACAAACCTGGAAGATTTCAACTTTGAATGGCAAAATCTCAACAGCTTTTTTAGCTTGATTTGTCATCTGGCTTTGCAATACCAAAATCAGACCAGTTAAAGAGTCCTTATTAACAATCTGGCCTGCGATGCCTCTAACAGTATTCACTTTCACCGCACCAGGCACACAAAAAATGACAAGAATCTGCTATCAAAACAATGTCAAACCCAATATTCGACATAACCAAAGAGTTCTTATTATTATTATTCTACGACATGTAGAAAACTTCTGCAAATGGAAAAAGAAAGAAAGAAAGGACATAAAAAAACTAATCCTTGTTCTGCCTTTAGTGCCTGCAAACCATGCTCAAGAATCAAAAGAACCTAACAACTGGAATGAACATTTTAGCAAAGTGTACTATAGACAACATTCCAGCAAATGAACTAGAATAAAACTGTAGCACACCAAGTATTATCGAACTAGCAGTTGTTAGATTCTTGGGGGCCAAATCTACTTTTGGTCCTCTAACTTTTAAAACTTCTTAGAACAGGTCCTCAATCTACCAAATTTTTACAAATTAGTCCTTTCATACATTCAATTGTCAAAATCTCAATGGAAAAAGACATGACCTCGTTCTGAAAAGTCGTACCTTAACAAGTAAAATTGCAAAATTAACTCTTACTTAACCACACACGGTCCTCTAGAGCATTCTTTCATCGAGATCAATTAGATAAATCGGAATCTCATTCTGAGAAGTTTTAAAAGCCACGAACAATTAGTAGGTTTGTTTTAAATTGCCATTTAATTTTAGTTGGAAACTATAAGATTTACCGAAAAAGACCATTGTTTAGTCCAAAAGCTCGGGCATTTTTCAATGTCCCCACATACACACACAACAATTACAAGTCAACAAACAACAACAACAAATGCCATTTCCCCCAAAATCATCCAAAAATAAAATGCCTCGCAACTTTGAATATTTGTTTACTTCTTATTTTTGGCAAATGCACAACTTTGACTAATATAGTCTCCATGAAAGATTTCTCCACTGACTTTGCTTAGATAGGCAGAGAATATCATCTACGATTGATTTCTGAAAAGAATTTCGATACAGAATTGGTAATTAAAAAATCAGATTAACTTAAACAATAAACAATTTTCTGTCACCATTTATAATTGTGTGTAAGACAAAGAAAGCACTGAACGGCATGCGAAAGGCGAGCAGGACTCCGGAAACAACAGAAAACGCTTTCAAAGCATAAAACAAAACAAACCCACAAGATTTTTTCCCCTATTTTTTTCCATTTTCTCGAAACCCAAACAAGAAGAAAAAAATGGAAAACCCAAAAGAAAAATGATCAGTAATTGTTACCCTCTTGGAAGGGTCGGAGAGATGGGTGACGGCGAAGCGGAGGCGGTCAACGTCGGGGCTTTGACCATAGATGAGACGGAAGTCATGGAGAGATAGATTGATGTCAGAGGAAGGAACGGAATAGCCTCTGTCCTTGAGCATTTCGAGGAGGGTTATGCGAGAGAGGTAGTACCTGTGGCTTTCCACACTTCCTTTGTCCACCAAGCTGCTCAGGCACGTCCCAAACATCTCTCCGTTCGTTTCCGCCGGTCCTCCCTCGCCCACTCCTGAACTCCCATTCTCCTCCATCTCTCTCTCTCCCTCCCTCTCTCTCTCTCAAAAAAACACACTCTGTGACTGACTGACGTTTCCGCCGTGCGACCCTGCCGAGCATGAGTGGGCTCTTGTAAATTTGGAAATTGCTTCAAGAGTGGAATTAAGAGAACTGTTGGATTTATTGGCCTTTTCGGGGGCTTGGACTTACTGTCTTGACTCTGTTGGGCCTTGGCTTTTATCCAAGTTCAGACATACCAAATTTGAGACAATTTTTAGGGTTAATTTCATAAGCACCACTTTGCGTGCCATTGCTATTCAATTTTACAACTTCTAGGAGAAAGTTTAAAACACGTCATTTTATACTATTTTTTTTAAGTATTTTGAGTTAATATTAGATAAATATATGTTATTTAAGGGTATCTTAGTCTTTGTAGCTAGAAGAAACTACATCAATCAAAGAGAGTTAAAAAAATTGATGTAACATAATAATGGTAGTAAAAAAGTGATACACTACTTAGTTTAGTCTAACTTTTATGCATGCAGCAAAATGTGAAAAAAATTATTATACCACAAATCAATTGGGATATGTTTCATGTCGTACTGGAAATATTTTGTGTCCTACCAAGATGTTTTGTGTCCCATCAGGATATTCTTTATGTCTTATTGGGATATTTTTTATGTCCTATTAGGATATTTTTGCATCTACTAAGATATTTTTGAATAAATACATCAACACACTTTTATCACTTATAGCACCAGAGATCACTATTACACCAACAACGACGGTGGCTATGACAACAATGGTGATCCCGAGAAGTGGCGAAGGAGAACAAAACAACAGCGTTCCAACAAAAAACAACAAAAAATAATTTTTTTTCTTTACCCCACCTCCAACCACGCATCGCCTATACCCAGGGCGCGTCTCTAACACCGTCCACTCCACCGTGCTCAGAATACGATGGTCTATAAAATCCTGATTTTCCCATGACAAATCTCAGCCACAAACGTTTCTAATCTCTGGCCAAACTCATGATGTCAACATTTTCTGTTCTATAACATTTGTTGCAACTCATAGATCTCATTTGGTCATAGAATTCATCGTTGTTAGGTCGTGGTCGTAGATCTCATCTTTGCTCATAGATCGCCTGCACCGTCCATTGTCATCGAATCATCTAGATTGCCAACGTACTCCTCCAAAGATCATGATCTTCCTTCGATGACGGCATGAGCTTTGATGATAAAGAAAAGCAATGAGAGAGAACATGGAGAAAAAAAGAGAGCGAGAAGAAGGAGGGATATGCTCAAAAAAAAAAAAGAAAAGAGTAAAAAGTAAAAAAGAGTTTTTTGTGGTATAATTTCTATATATATTTTACGTTCTATAGCATATATAAAAAATAATTTAAAAGATGGCATAGAGCGTAATTTTTTCTTTTACTATTATAGTGAAATAAGGTAAAATATATATATATATATACACATATATATTTTAGCATGACTTTGTAGCATAAAAATTAAAATGCAAAAATTATTATATTAGTTTCTTTGTAACTGTAGATGTTGGATCTATAATCAAACATTAACAAGATAAGTCAATTTGATATTCTGCTATTCTTAAGTTTGGGCCCTCAAATCACTATTATTATGATCTGTTTATCTTCAAAGAAAATCATTAGAATAATTTTAGAAAATAATCAAGAATTAAACTAAGCAAAATTAATCAATGCTGAAAAATAAATGACCACATACACGAATTTATAGTGGTTCAATCTGTAAAGAGAGCTACGTCTATTATTCTTCACTATGAATGATTTTGATATGTATAGATTACAAAGATGATAATGAAAAAATGAAAAGAAATTTTAGTAGAGTTTCTATATATCTGTTATTCTTAAGTTTAGGCCCTCAAATCACTATTATTAGGATCTGTTTATCTTCAAAGAAAATTGTTAGAATAATTTTAGAAAATAATCAAGAATCAAACTGAGCAAATTTAATCAATGTTAAAAAATAAATGATACCACACACACGGATTTATAGTGGTTCACTCTGTAAAGAGAACTACGTCCATTGTTCTTCACTATGAATGAATTTGATGTGTACAGATTACAAAGATGATAATGAAAAAATGAGAAGAAATTTTAACAAAGTTTCTGTACATCTCTTTTTTTTTTTTCTCTGGACAATTAAAGACGATGTTTCTTTATATAAAGGGTGAGGAGGAGTCATGACTTCCAGCCGACAGAAAGTGGAGATGATAGTGCTTGAAGCAACTATAATAGTGGGACACGTATTGATCTACGATAGGCCACAAGAATTAGGCTCTTCCTATGTCTCAGTTCATGGCTTGACACTCTCTTAACTGTCAGATTACATGAATCAATCCCATCAAATGAATACTTGGAAAACAAACTTGCAATGATAGAAAATATTATCTGAATAAACCATATGATCGATTTGTATCCAATCGAACCGATCGAATTGATCGAATTGATCGAAGCGCCAACTCGTTTATACAGTAGATAAACAATACTTCTCACGTCAAACAGCTTTGAATCAATCAATCCTGTTGTGCTCGATTCGCTCTAATCACAACTCTGAATCCTCATTTTGGGCCTTAATAAACGATTTAGGCCTGACCAAACTATACCACAACAGTTAGCCCCCACTCCTTAGTCAATTTAGTCGACTATAAGAGTGAATTAAGAACAAATCTCGAGCTTTAGTTTGATGACATGTCATCCTAGTCAAAGCTTTGCATTCATACTAGAATCATCACCTTCACTCGGGAAGCTACAATACTCAACTACCCGCAACACGTGTCACAATGCAATTGGAGGATCCCAAAATATCTCTGCAGTGTTTACGTATACGTCTAATTTGAAAAGACATTGCCTCGATTTTAGCAGGAATTCAAAAAGAAATGTTAACTCATATGTCAGATTAGCTTTCTAAAAGTCGATCCTGGCTATTGATCAACTTACCCCAGACAATATATATTTACCTATTTCCTTCTTTCTCTACCTTTGTCTTAGAAATTCTTCGAACTCAAGTGATTTCTCTCCGCTTTTTCCAACTTTCCTACAATTTTTAGGCAAAATTTTTTCTCCTTTTTCTATTTTTTTTGCAATTTCCTTTTTGTAGATTCATCTCTTTTGTTATTTTGAGCGTCTTAGCAACGTTTTCCACTTATTTTCTAAGAAAATATGTGATTTTTCCACATGTTTGGCTTTCACGAGTTTAGAAACCCTAAGAACCTCTTCAAGAACTCTTAGATTCCAAAAGTATTTAGCCCTTGGATCTTCATAGCCCTAGATTTCCTTTGGGATTTGGTTTGTGAAAAATGTCGAAGGCAATAGACATCATCTTAAGTTCACGCAAGGATAGCGATCCATGGTCCAACAGTGATGACAGAGAAGTCAATGAGTGGATCGAACCATCAAGGATTAAGTGAGACTCCAAAACTGGTAGAGCAGGATGTAGCAGAAAAGGAGAAGGGAATGCTACAA
Organism: Artocarpus heterophyllus; assembly: GCA_025403435.1. Taxonomy (NCBI): domain Eukaryota; kingdom Viridiplantae; phylum Streptophyta; class Magnoliopsida; order Rosales; family Moraceae; genus Artocarpus; species Artocarpus heterophyllus. The sequence continues at coordinate 65,432 of JAJQZP010000353.1, forward strand.
AAAGGGGGAGCGAGACAGCGAGCCTCTTAAGTCGAATCGAGCAAATTGAAATGCTCAAAAGGAAAAAATACACTTCACCTACTAAAGGAGTTAGTTTCTTCTCAAAAAATTGAAAATCAATTCTAAGCAAGGAAGACTTATCAACAATCAGGACAAAGTATGGGATCCCTTCTTCTGTCGACATTCAACTTCCTTATCCAAACGAGCGAGCAGACACGCAAGATAATAGCTAGCTATGCATGTATACGAAGTGGTTTGAGGTTGGACTTCGACTACCAATCCCAGAGTTCATGCTTAAAGTTGTGTATCATTATCATATCCCAATAACACAGCTCATGCCAAATGGGATACGATTATTAATTGCCCGATAGTACTAATCGAAGATGCCGGCATCGATTTCGATCTCCATGACTTCCTTCGGTGTTATTATTTGAAGCCAAACAATAAAAATAGAGGGCACTTCTACTTCGTATACTGACAATCAAAGCGACTCATTGTCGATTTTGTTAACACGAACAGGCACTGGGAAGAAAAGTATTTCTTCATGTCTATCAATCGTGATTCAGTTGAACTAACCACTCGATTTCCATTTCCTTTCATGTTTGGCCATATCGTAAGCACTAATTATTCGTATTTATTTTAAGCAGTAATTCTAACTAATCCTTACATTTTTTGCTCTTTAATAGATTACGAATTGAACCATCTAGCCCCTACTGGTGAAAGGTTTTGTGCAAGGCTCGAAGCCCTGATCACTTTGAAAGGACGGACTTAGGCTGAGATTTCCCACCCTATCGACTTGGAAAGTCGTCAATTTGTAAAAAGTTCAGAGAGATTCCTACATGTATTCCTATTTACTTTCCAAAACGAGTTGATTAGGTTTTTGTTTGCTGTGGTGCACTTTAGTGGCTGTACGATCCATCAAAATTCATTACTCCCTTATCTGACGAAGACGCTCTTCTTGTAGAGGCTACCATGTCGTCAATGAAGATTTCACTACCTTCAATAGAGGATGCTTTAAAGAGAAAAGCTACAGCGAGGGCAACGGCAAAAAAGAAAAAGAAAGGCGAAGCAATTAAATCTAGCAAGACTAAGAAAACGATTCTATCGACTGATACTTTGAATCTCCCTCCTCCGCCTCCATTTAATATTTAGCCCCTAATGTCAAAAAAAAGGAAGATTGTAGGGCCATCTATTATGGTTGAAGACGTCGAGAATAAGGTTGCTAATAAACCCTTAACGTTCCTGAAGATGTTAGCATCTTACAGGACAAGAAGGTAGCCCTGAAAGCATCCAAGAGCTTCAACTTCACGCTGGACAAGAACAATTTCAGTGGGAAGTCATTTACCTGATTGAATAACAAACTAACATTGGCTCTAGGGCAGGTAAGAAAAAAGTATCTTCAGCTCTTTAGTTATTCCTCAATCATTCGTATCAGATTACATTAAAATTTCTCTATTACGCAGGCTCTTCAACTCCACAACATATTTGCAAACAAAGCTACACACTGTTAGGGTACAATTTAGGAAGGCCCAAATTGTCTACAAGCCCAAACAGGCTGGTGTTAATACTAATCGAATAGATCAAAGAGAATCAATCGGTGCGAGGAAGGCTAATCAAATGGACGTTTTGTTTAGTTTGATTGGTTTGAATCTTTGTGTGTGGTAAGGAGTAGTTGGATTATATCAGCCGCTCAAGATAATTCAAATTTGTCTCGTTAGACCGAATCGATCACCATTAGTTAGTGGTTATCAACATGAATTGATGGTTACTGACATGTCTAATTGTGGACCAAAATGTGGGGGAGACATGATTCTTGCAGCCTATCATGGATCAACACGTGTCCCACTATTGTAGTTACTTTCAGTGCATTATCCCACTCCGTCAGACAGTTGGGGTCCATGGTTTCTTCTCATTCTCTATATAAAGAGATGGTTATTTTACTGTACGATATATAGAAAAACATATAGAAACTCTGCCCAATTGCTTTCTTATCTCTTTTCTGCTCTCTTGTAATTTGTACCCATAATCTTTATGATAATGCATTACAGTAGATGTAGCTCTTCTTTAACAGAGTGAACCACTATAAATCTTGCATGTGATACTCTTGTTTTTACAGTATTGTTTATTCTGTTCATTGCACTTAGATCTGGCACGTTTACTTGAGCTAATAGGTCTCATAACGGTGATTTAAGGGCCCAAGTTCCTTAACAGAATTCTAACGAATCTAAATCAGTATTTTCATATTTGATTGTAGATCTACCATCTATAGTTTGGTGCCCATTGTGGGGCCTTCAGGTCATCAACTCTAGGATCTTTAGCTCAAATATGAATGGCTGACAACATCGACAACCAGCATGCTCTTGAAACCGCAATTAAAGAGACTAAATCAATTCCCCAGGCCAATCAGCAAATGGAAGCTCTTACAACAGAAGTGGAGGCCCTAAAGAAAATACTTCAAGAGCAAGCAGCTCGTTGTCAAGAGCGCGACAGAAGATTAGACCAACTCGGCAGTGAGAATTTGGCTTTGAGCAGCCAAATCAGCTATAAAAACTCTCAGATGGCTTCACAATCCTACTATTACCTTTACTATGGGTATTCGACACTCCTCGTATCGTCAGGGCACAGTGGCAGTTTCAAATGCCATAGCCAAGAAGACAGCAGTCCTCCTATAGCCTAATTAGGAGGATGCAGCCGTTATATACTCTCTTAACTCCAACACTAGCAACAACAACAACGAACGCTCATGTGGGATCCAATTGACATGACGATGTGATTGATGAAAATGAAATGATAAAACCTACCGCTTGATCTGAAGAAGTCCCAACTCTGACTCTGTTAACTCTAGAGTCAATCCAGCAGATGATGAAAGAGATTCTTGAGCAGAACGCTAAGCTTGTAAAAGAGAAGATCGACTAGAAAGTTTCAAAAGCTACGAGCAAGACCCTAGCCTTGGATGACATGTCGAAGAACATTTGAGATACCCCGCTCATGAGGAGGATCACTCCAATCGTGCCACCGAAGTACAGAAACCTTATGTTCGCTCAATTTGATGGAACTTTCGATCCAAAAGACCACTTGTTGTAGTATAAGAACGTGGTGAGCCCTGCAAATATCCCAGATTCAATTCTTGATGAGATGATGTGCAAGTTGTTCGCACAATTATTCAAAGGTCTAGCGCTTTGATGGTTCAGTAACCTACCCTCAGGGTTGATTGATAGCTTTGAAGATTTGGCAGATTCGTTTGTCAAAGCATACTCGGTACACATCAAAACTAAAATGACGACTAAAGATTTGTGGTCAGTCATTTAGAGCCCAGGTGAGTCATTGTGGGCTAATATCAAAAGATTTAGCAAAGCACTCTCAAAGATTTCTGACTTAGAGGATAGAACAGCTTGAGAAGCACTAAAGAAGGGACTCTTGCAGAAGTCCTCCTTCAAGATTAGTATATGCTCCAACTATCCTTAGACTATCCAGGAAGCGTTAAATAGAACGAAGGGATGGATTGACTTAGAAGAAGAAAATGAGAGATATGAGCGAGAACTCGCCAGAAGTCGAGATCAGATAAGATGGGGCAAAAGAATGCAGAAGGAGCAAACTGATTAAAGATGTCAGACAAGAATGCCCTTGAAGAGAGAATGGAGAAGGAAAGAAGTGAAGTCATGGCTGAGCGGTTAGACACTCTCTCCACCAAAGTATGCCCTAAATATATCCCCAATAGAACTTGTCACACAGCTTGAGGGGAAAGATTACGTTAGATGGCCAGGCAAGATGGCACCGAGCCATTCACGTAACCAATCGAAATACTATAAGTTCCATCGAGATACGGGGAATTTGACTGTCAACTGCAAAGCATTGCAATCAGAAATTGTAGAATTACTAAAGAAAGGACATTTGAAAGAAGTTTTGTCTGAAAAGATAAAAGCATTTTAGTTGATGCCATCACTGAGAACCAAGTAGGAGATATAGAACCTTCCTGGTCAAGTCACCGTGCTCAGTTGATTCATTGCCTAGTCCGTGGATAGATGTCTACCCTTTTTCTAGTTTCTTAAGAAGAATACGAAGTTTGAATGGAACGAACGATGCGAAGCAGCATTCCAAGAGTTAAAGAGATTCTTGACTACTCGAAGCCAAAAGATGGAGAGCCACTATCCCTATACTTGGTAGTTTTAGAAACAGTAGTAAGCTCGGCCCTTGTCTGAGAAAAAGACACAATCCAAAAGCATGCTGAAACAAGGTACTCTGTCATTGAACAACTCACCCTTACACTCGTCATGTCGGCTTGAAAGCTTCGTATGTACTTTCAAGGCCACATCATTATGGTATTGTCGTCTTATCTGATATGAGCTATTTTGCACAAACCAGACGTGTCCAAAAGAATGACGAAATGGGCCATTGAGTTGACAGAGTTTGATATAGAGTACCCACCTCGGACAGTGCTAAAAGCTTAGGTGCTTGTAGATTTTGCCACCAAATTGACATAAAGGCCTAAAGGACATGGATGGAGACATGGACTGTATAAGTCGACGGATCAAGCCATGAGAAAGGATTAGGAGTAGGAGTGGTACTGAAGTCACCAACTGGCGAAGAAATCGGGCAGAGTTTTCGACTGGGATTCAAGGCTACCAACAATGAAGCTGAATACGAGGCTATGATTGTTGGTATAAGGCTTGCTGCCGCACTAGGGGCTACCAAACTTGTTTTGGAAAGCGACTCCACTTTGCTCGTTAACCAGATAAATGGAGAGTTCAAGGCCCGAGACAAGAAGATGCTTTCATACCTAAGGCTGGTTACCAAGCTCAAAGCCCAGTTTGACCAGTTGGAAGTGAAACATGTTCTGTGAGAACATAACTCAAAAGTTGATGCACTCGCCAATTTGGGCTCTTCAGTCAAAGCCAGTGAGAGAAGAATAATCCCCTTGGAACGAATTGACGGTTCGAGCATTGAGTTGGTTGAGGAGACGAATTATGTCGACTTGAGAAATGATTGGTTGACGCCCATTAAGATGTATATACACAATGGTTGGCTACCCAAAGATAAGCAGATGGCTAGAAAAATCAAAGTTCAAGCTGCAAGGTACTGCCTGATAGATGAGAAGGTTTATAGGCTTTTTTTTACAGGACCTTATCTTCGTTGCCTTGGGCAAGTCAAGATCGAGAAAGTCATTCGAGAAGTTCATAAGGGATCGTGCAGCAACCATTCAGGGAGTAGATCACTGTACAACAAAGTTAAGAGGCAAGGGTTCTACTGGCCAACAATGTAGAACGACTACAAGAACTTCTCTTGCAAATGCGATAGTTGCTAAAGGCACGCTCCTACCATTCACCAACTAGCTGAAGAACTCTCCTCTGTTAGTTCGCCTAAACCGATCATGAAGTATTCTATGGATATGGTTGGATCATTTCCTCTGGCTCTAGGACAAGTCAAGTCTTTGCTCGTCCTTACAGATTATTTCTCCAAATGGGTTGAAGTTGAAGCATTTGCAAACATTAAAGAGCATGATGTTGAAAGGATTATTTGGAAAAATATTATATGTCTGTTCGGAGTTTCAAGAGAGATCATCACCGATAATGGCTCCCAACTCATTTCTTCATCCTTCAAGAAATTTTGTCGCGATTGGGACATAATTTTGAGTTTCTCAACACCTAGGTACCCGCAAGGAAACAAGCAGGCAGAAGTAATGAATAAGATGATCGTGAAGAGCCTAAGGAAGAAACTGGAGGCTAGGAAAGGACATTGGGTCGAGGAACTCCCGATGGTGCTTTGGGCCTATCGAACGACTCCAAGAAGGGCAACTGGTGAATTCTTGTCATTCCTACAAAGGTAGTCGCTTGAGACCTTCGAGTAGATTACTCGCTCCTTAATGAAGCAAAGAACGATGAAATGATGCAGGATGCATTGGATTTGATATACAAGAAAAGGGATAATGCCTTTTATCGCCTTGGATGTTACCAGCAAGCAGCCGCCAGGTATTACAACTAGAAAGTGAAAGTCAGGAGTTTCCAGGACAGCAAATTCGTACTCAAAAAGGTTTTTCAAGATACAAGAGAAGATAACGCTGGGAAAATGATGGCTAACTGGGAAGGCTCTTATCGGGTTCAGTCTATCATTCGAGATGGGGTATATAAGTTGGAAAATTTGGAGAAATGAACCCTTGCTAAAAGCCAAAATGCACATCATTTAAGGAAGTATTATGTGTGACATTTGTAAGTTTTACTCTTTATTTTATCCTTTATGTAGTTGAACTACATTTGGCTTGATTCTACACATGGGTATGCATGCAACTCGTGGACTATAAATGAGTGCAGCCATTTTTTTAATTCAAATTTTATTTTCCTAGGATCATTGCCAAGATTTTTCTCAGGCTAAACTCACTAACAAATGTGTTCTTCAGACTCAACCATCTCAATCCGAACGCTCTAGCACTACAATCTTTATGGCTCAACTTCATACTTGACCAGCTCGATCTGAACTCTTTTGCATTGCCATCTTCATGGCTTAACTTTAGACTCAACCAACTCAATCCAAACTTTCTCACATTGCCATCTTCATAGCTTAGCTTTAGACTAGACTAGCTCGATCAAATGCTCTCGCATTACCATCTTTATGGCTTAGCTCTGAACTCGACCAGCTCCATCTAAACTCTTTTGCATTGCCTTCTTCGTGGCTTCATTGGACTCAACAAGCTTAATCCAAACACTCTCACATCACCATCTCCATGGTTAGCTTCGGACTCGACCTGCTCGATTCGAACATTTTCGTATCTCCATTTTCATGGCTTTTAGGACTCGATCAATTCAATCCAAAACCATCCTCATTGAATGAAAACTGGTGCCGTGATTAGGTCTCAAACACTAAAAGTGAATTTGAGCAATTTTCCCAGAGTTTGATCCCATATCGCCATTTTCATGGTACTGAATTCGATTAACTCTTAGAGTTTGATCTCACACTGCCCTCCTATTGGCTCAACGGCAAGTTGGATTTGATCAACTCTCCTAGAGTCAAATCTCAAATCGCCATCTACATGGCTTAATTTCGCCCATAACTTGGTTAACCCTTTAAGAGTTTAGTTTGCGCTAGAATTATGTCTCAGTTTTATATTACATTGATCTCTTTGGATCCAATTGGATACTTCAATTTATCATACATCATTAGCTTGATCACTTTTAATTTATTTAAATCGACCTAGTACTTGATCACCACACACACTATATAAGAGCACAAGCAATTTGAAGCTGAATACAAGTTAAAATTTGGTACTAAAGTTTCATTCAAAAAAATAAAGCTATTGGAAACAAACTGAGCAAATAAGGTGCAAATTGTTTAAAGTATAAACAAAAACAAAATTTTTTTTAGGAATCTCCCCCCTTTGCGGTTTCAACATTTTCATCCTCAGTCAGCTCGACAATTGGGGGCTCTATGACTTTGCCACTTGACATCAAAACAGTACTTGGCTTAGGAGCGAAAGGATTAGCAGGAACCTCTTGGCGGGCTGGTTCGCTTTGGATGACTTAAACATTCTAGTCGTCTGGCGACAGTAGTTCTTGCAATTCCTTAATCTCCTCGTCGATCGCTTCGGCGCTAAGCTGGCCTAATTTGAACTCTAATAAAGCCTCGAGTCGTGCCTTGAAGGAGGAAGTGCCATGGACCTTGAGCAGCTGCTCCTTGATTTCTTCAATATCTTTGTCTTTGGCATCCACTATCTTCTTCAGGTTGTCAACTTCCTCCTTGGAAAGTCTAAGGCTACTGGCCAAGCTCAGCACCTTTTCGTTCGACCTATTCAACATGTCAGCCGCATCATCAAGTTCCTTTTTTTGTCATCTCTCTCAGCTTTTACCTTCCCAAGCTCTTCTCTAAGCTCCTTATTTTTCAAAAGCTCTTGCTTGTATTTATGAGCAATTTTGTTTGCGAAGAGATTGTGGAGCAAAAGAGCCTGCATGACAAAAAATTTAGTTTAAAACAATAAGATTGAAGCCAACCAAATTGAACATGATTTGGCTATTTACCTGTCCCATAGCCGCAACCGAATCGTTGTAAAACCAAGAAAATGCTTCCCACCGAGAAGTTCCTCGTCCTTGCTGAAGTAAAAATTTACAGTTGCTCTTGTTGCTGCCTTTTTGTCTTGAATAATGCTAACATCCTCTGAGACGTCGAGGGTTTTTTCGGGAACCCTTGGTTTGACGTCCCTAGTTCGAAGCAGAAAGTTGTGCCCCTTTCCTTTTCTTCGATGGTGGGGGTTGTATGTCAAAGGGAGGAGGTGGAGGAAGATTGGACGAATCAGTTGGAGGAACCACCTCTTTTTAGACCAAAGGTTTGCCAATATCGGTCCTCTTTTTTGCTGCTTTGTCTACAGCTTTCTTCTTCCTCATTTCTCCAACTGAAGGCAGTGTTACCTTCATGGCTGATAGCACAACTTCTGCAACATGAACGTCTTTGTCTAATAGAGGGGTAACATATTTGGATGGACCGTGTAGCTGTTGAAGTGTACCGCAGCATACAGAGACCTAATCGACTCGTTTTGGAAATCGAATAGGAATACCTATTGGGATTTCTTTAAAGTGCTTCCAAATTGACGACTTCCCAAGTCAATCAACTTGCAAGATTTTAGCCCAAGTTTGTCCCTTCAAAGCAAGCAGTATGTCCAATCTCACTTGGAATCTCTCACTAATAGGAGCGGGATGATTCAATTCGTAATCTGCAAAGAAAGATAACACTTTGAGATCAGTTGGAATTACTACTTGAAATAAACACAAGTATTGACGCTTACCAATGTGACCAAAAGCAAATGAAAAAGGGAATCGAGTAGTTAGATCGAAATAATCGTTGTTGATCGACATAAAGAAGTATCTTTCTTCCCAATGTCTATTCGCGTTAACAAATTATGTTGTGAGCTGCTTCGACTGCTAGCACAAGAAGTAGAAGCGACCTAAGTTTTTGCTGTTTGGCTTTAAGTGGTAGCACCTGATGAAGTCATAAATATCAAAGTCGATTTGAGCCTCTTCGATTAGAACCATTAAAGCTATCAGTACCCGAACTCCGTTTGACATTAGTTAAGTCATGGAGATGTAGAAATGGCCAACAATCTCCATCATGAACTCGGGGATCGATAGTCGAAGGCCAAGTTCAAACCATTTGGTGTAAACACAAAACCAATTGTCATTTTGTGCATCAGCTCGCTCCCCCGAATACGGCAAACATATTTCGACAGAGGGTGGGACCACACTTTGATCTTAGCATGAGTAGATCTCCCTCTATCACGACGGACCCGAGGTTCTTCGTAAAAAAAGATACTCCTTTGGTGGGAGAAGTATACTTCCTTTTTTTGAGCGATTTGACTAGATCGACTCTTGTAGAGGGACCTGTTGGTTGGTTTTGCTCTTCCCCAGGGTTCGTTGCTTCTCTACTAGTCCCAGCACCACCAATTCTGGAACTTGATTTGATTATGGACTATTGGCGAATCATTTTGTCGACTTCTCTTTTGTCGCTACTCGACTAGGGATCCTCACCACTACTTGTGCCCAAATCAATGGAGATAGTTTGTGACATTCTTACAGAAACAGGTTTTCCAAAGAAGATCTAGGGTTTTGAAGATCAAGAAGAAAAAGAATGCTAAAATCTTTAAGGTCTCAACAATTCGTGAGTGTTCTAAACTTGTGATAGCTAAACAAGCCTAGCAATCGCTAAATTTCTTAGAAAATGAGGAATATTTGGTATCAAAATGCTCAAAATTGAAAGAGAAATAAGATTACGGAAAGAAAAACCGCAAGAAAATTAAAAGAAAAGAGAGAAATCTTACCTAGAAATCGCTGAGAAACTCTAGGAAAGTTAGAGAAAATCGCCTTGAGTTTGAAAAGGGATAAGTAAAATGAGGAGGAGAGAGAAAATGTATGCTACATACTGCCCGAAGGCGTCTGATCGATGGTTAAGATCAATTCAAAACCATTTGATCCAAGGGCTAGGATTTTGCATCTTTTCAAATTCCTACTCAGACCAAGGCGGTGTCCTTTCAAATCAGACGCATACGTCAGCGCTATAGAGATATTTTAGAGCCTTCTAATCGCGTTACGACATGTGTTACAGGTAATTAAGTATCGTGATTTCTCGAGGAAAGGTAATGATTCAAGTATGGATACGAGATTTCAATCAAGGTGACGTGTCGTCGAGGTAGAGCCTGACCCCTTATCACTCCTGTAGTCGATTGCATTGACTAAGGAGTGGGGGGCTAACTGTTAGGGTACAATTTAGGCGGGCTCAAATTGCCTACAAGCCCAGACGGCCTAGTGTTAATACTAATCGAATAGATCGAAGAAAATCAATTGGTGCGAGGAAGGCTAATCGAATGGACGTTTCATTTAGTTAGATTGGTTTGATTCTTTGTGCATGGTAAGGAGCACTTGGGTAATATCAACCGCTGAAGATAATTCAAATTTGTCTCATTCGACTGGATCGATTGCCATTAGTTGGCAATTATCAACAGGAATTATTGGTTACTGACACATCTGATTGTGGATCAAAATGTGGGGGAGACATGATTCTTGTAGCCTATCATGGATCAACACATGTCCCACTATTGTAGTTGCTTTCAGTGCATTATCCCACTCCGTCAGACGGTTGGGGTCCACGATTTCTTCTCATTCTCTATGTAAAGAGATGGTTGTTTCAGTATACGATATATAGAAAAACATACAGAAACTATGCCCAATTGCTTTCTCATCTCTTTTCTGCTCTCTTATAATTTGTACCTATAATCTTTATGATAGTGCATTACAGTGGACGTAGCTCTTCTTTAACAGAGTGAACCACTACAAATCCTGTGTGTGATACTCTTGTTTTTATAGTATTGTTTATTCTATTCATTGCCCTTAGATCTGGCACGTTTACTTGAGCTAATAGGTGTAATTAATAATGATTTGAGGGCCCAAGTTCCTTAAACAGAATTCTAATGAATCTAAATCAATATTTTCATATTTGATTGTAAATCCACCGTCTATACACACATGGTTGAGCGGTTAAGTTCGGCCATTAAGGAGCTTGAAGAAATGCTCGAAAAGGCTGAATCCAAAAGGGACGATGTGAGTAGGGAGAAAGATGATGCTACTACAACTTTGACGAAGTCAAATGAGAAGGTCCTCAAATTAAGCAACAGTCTTTGTCTAGAGGAGGAGAAAGTCAACAATTTGACAAAGGAAATAAAGATGAAGACTCAAGAGGTAGAAGAAATCAAAGAATAGCTGCTTGATATCCATAGCAACCTCTCCATCAACGCTCAGCTCAAGACTCTAAAAGAGCTGAAATTCGGCCAAATCAATAGCCTTGACATCGACAAAAAAATTAAGAAACTTGAGGAGCTATGGCTCTTAATGATTCTGAAGTCGAGGAGGTGGATGCGATCAAAGAAACTTACATAGAGGTCCAAGAGGAGTCTTCTTTAGCTCCTAATTCTTTTAAATTAAGGCACCGATAGTGAATGACCAAGTTATTGAACCTCCAACCATCCAAAGAGTAACAGGGCAGGAAATTGCTTAACCAAGTCGATGTATAAACTGAACTAAAGGGTCATTTTGAATCGCTTTATTTTTTTTTTGGGTTGTATTGAACAACTTTTATTGAATCAAAATGTGATTTGACTCGACTATATATATTTCTGATCTATTGTGATATTACGTGATCCATCTTTGAAGTTTAATTTATTTAAAATAATTTAAACTTTGAATTCGTTAACTGCTGGTTCGACAAGAATCAATGGGTTTTGATATTTCTAAAATCAAGCAGTTATTAAAACTGTTCTAGTCTAAATTGAACTCGAGCGAAATTGGCTCAATATTCAAACTATTAGAATAGTCTAGTGAGCTAAAGTTTAGGCATATAAGCCAAACAATGTTTTGAATAGACTTAGCCAACGATACTAGCAATGTTAGACCGAAAGTGATATTAATAGAATATCAATATGAAGTTTTTGAATCAAATTTAAAATATATCGATCTAATTAAATTTTAGATGCAATGAGCCATGAAGATGGCGAGCCGTGAAAATGGCAATTACGGATTAAACTCTAGACAAGTTAATCAAGTCCAGTGTTGATAGGAAGCTATAATGATGGCAAATTAGGATCGAACTCAGGATGAGTTGATCGAGTCCAATGTTGGACTTGATAGGAAGCCATGATGATGTTAAGCCATGAAGATGGCAATTTAGGATCAAAATCGGGACAAGTTGATCGAGTCTAGTGTTGGATTTGATAGAAAGCCATGATGATGGTGAGCCATAAAGATGATCGTGAGTTGGGAGTCACAACGTTTTGAGCAAAATGGTGGTTGTAATAATGACGTGGCTTCACCCGTTTATAATATACGAGTGTGTAGGGATAAAGCCGAATGTAGTTTAATTTACAAACCTAGCATGTTACAACCATTGCTAAAATTATGCCGAAGAATGATCTATTGTGAATTGACTTAAACGACATGGTAAAAAACCTAAAAAAGCAAAGAAAATTGTTCAGTTTTGTTACATAAAATATTTGTGTAGGTGGTAAGCATTCCATGAAACGCCCCTTAATTCGGACGTCACAGATGTCGTTACATACTTACATTCGTACATCCAAAAACTTTAAACTTATAAATGATACCAAACTTAATCGTTACTAATGATTTTAAGACTACTTAAACTTACATTACCAGGATCCATTCATACGTCCAATATATTATTTTTTTTTAACTTATCATTGTTTAGAATAACAATGTTTAACTTATTCCATATCATAATTTATTCAATTATACTTAAATTAATCATGAACTTATTTAATAATATAGGTTTATTAAATTGTAAAATCAGGACTTATAAAAAATATCACATTAAAGCTCTTTGATCATCACATCATTTGAAATCCATTTATTCCCATAGTTCGGCAGGCCGAACTTGGGACTTCGGCAGGCCGAACATCATCGGCAGGCCAGAGTTCCCTTAACCGGTAGGGCGGCAGAGGCTTTGCAATTCGGATTAAAAATTCATCCATGTTTGGCAGGCCGGAAAATTCAATCGGCAGGCCGGCCACAGAGTTCGGCAGGCCGTTTGAGACCAAATTTCTTTGGAAAACTTAACTTAAAACATACCAACTTTACGTAAAATATAGCAGAAGTTCATAATTCATTAAAAATGATGAAATATCTTATTAAACCATAATATAAGTATTCTTAAAACTTAACATAAAAATATGTTCAAAAATTATAACTTGATTAAATCATAAAAATCATTTTTCTTGGCGTGCTTCCGGTTACAATTCATCGTTCATGTTGCTCACACGCCTTCTCATGTCCTCCACCTATTCCATGACTCTCTTACCCTTATCTGCAACATGACATAAAACATTATTAAGCTAATGCTTAGTAAGTACATATATTCTCACAATTTAAAACATTTCATAAACATCATCATCATCATCATTTTCATCATATCATAAAAGTGCCTTAAGCACAATTTCATAGTAACATATCTTTCATAACGTTGACCATTTTAAAACTTATTCCATTTTATCTTAAGGGCCCAAGTGTTGCACCATAAACATCATCATAGGCGCGCCGTCATGAGAGGAGAAGGGTAGCTAATCCCAAACCAAACATGACATCATAACATAACATTTCATAACATTAGGTGTGCAACACTTATTAGGTGATACATATATACATACTTTTCATTCTTTGAAACATGTCATCATCATACATGCATATCTTTAAAATCATGAAAATCTTTCATAAGAAATCCCTTAAGGAAAATCATCATAAAAACATCATGAATGTCCTTGTAAACATATCATCAAACCATGTGTCATGTTGCAGGTGAGAATGTATATACCTTAACAATAGCTTACTTAACCTTAAAAATGCACTTGGTGACGACGCCGCGGTCTCGATGTGCTCGCTTCCTTGAGTGTTTATGCCATTTATCATTTAAAGATGCAATAAAAATCAATACTTATCATGAACTATCCATACACATAACATTCACATATACATACACTCATGTATACATTCATCACATTTCAGACATATCCCATAATCATCATCATAAAATTAAAGCATATAAACGCCATTCATAACATATTTCCTTAAAAATTAAAACATTTCATATATTGTAAACATGAAAATCTTTAAAAAAAAACGTTTTCTAATAATTTAAAAACACATATGCTTTAATTTAAAACTCCATACAATCATCATATTATCATGCATAAAATCATTTTATTATCATAAAATCATGTAAATACATAAATCGTTTGATAAAACGAAAATCCCAAAAACACCATTATCAAAACATTTCATAATCATAGAATACATTCATCATACGTACTCATACATATGCATATTTTAACAACTTTTCATGAAAACATCATATTTACCCCTTGAATGAACATTACATTTTATTCATCAAAATTAAACAGTAACATTACTATGAAGGGTAGAAGACAGAAATATCCATTTTTCATAAAAACCGAGAAGACATGAAACTTGGAAAAATCATCTCATAACATACACATGCATATCATATTAAATTCAAAACAAAAATATAATTCCTAGAGAGGATATTGTAGACGAAACGAGGAGAAGAATTTCTTTTCAAAAATACCAGAAAACTAAATGTTAGACATGTATGCCCTAAGGAGTAAAAATGTAATACGTTTTTGGAGACATTTTTATCAATAAAGAATTTATTCATTTATATATACCAAATCTTATCCTCTTTACATTCATATTTGTTGAATGTATGATAAGCAAACAGTAGTCTGAGACTGTTAGTCTAAACCTTAAGAATTGGGCATATGATAGGATGATTATGCGGTAGACACGATTCCTAAGGTGATGGTCTAAAACATATGATCCGCAATCAAGGGAATAAAGTTGGTTGCTTTATTTATGTAAAGATTGTTATGTTGTCTATATCCCTACTGGGAGATGGTTTGTCTTGACCATCGGAGTTGGACTCCGTGAATAGAAACATTGGCGCGTTGTCATAGGTGACGACGTGTTGGATCGGGACATAAAGTGAATTGATTTGGATTAATAATTCTGTCTTGGCAAATCGATTCACTTTAGACAGTCATTTGTATTATATCTTAATCCTGAGATGAATAGTGGGCCCGTTGTCTCGACTTGTGTCTTTTGATGTACCAATGGGTGACTCCCACATCTCTATAGTGGTATGCATGCCGGTACGTTGGAGGCATGACTCTTGATAGCATAGACTTGTTATTCATAAATATAGAATCCATAGCTCCTCTTTAGGAGTAATGATATCCTCTTATATGCGTTGTCCTGTAATTGAAAAACTAGAGCGCTCAACCATTTGGATACATAGGAGTAACCGAATGATATACTATCTTTAGATGGTAAGTTTTCTAATGGTGAGACAATGGAACGTAAGATAAAAATAATCGGGAAGGTAAGACAGAACTTGTCCTTAAGCCAATTATGGATTATCATATGGGGATACGATGCACTATGATATATCATGGAGACTTAGCTACACGAGCTTAGTAATTCTATAAAGTTCGAGAGTGCAGCTCCAAGCTTTTAGTGGAGTAGCGTTGGAGTTGATAATTGTGAAATGTATATATGGGATATTGGGTTTCATAATTATCATGAGGTTGAACTTTATAGGTCCATTTTGGTCCCTTTTGCTAGCTCACAAAATCCTGTAATGACACGACGTGCTTTTCCAATAATTGATGAATTATGTCAGATTTATCAGATTGGTTTAAATTTTGTAAGAATCAAATAATTCATATCTGTTTATCGGTTGAATTAATTTTGTAAGAAATTAGTTCAAGATAAACTTGTTGAATTATTGCGATCAGATAATTCTTGTCTGTTTATCGGTTGTTTTAATTTTGGACAAATTAGAACAAGATAAACTTGTAGAATTATTGTGAATTGATTTATTTTCTTAAAGATTATCTTGATAAAGTTTGTTTTGATCAGATAACTTCTCTATTGGGTTATTTGAATCAAAACTAAGACTTTATCCTTTAGAATCTCGGGTGGAAAATAAAAGATTCGCGGAGATTTTTTCTCGGGAGTTTGGCCTGCCGGATGACGTGTTCGGCCTGCCGAACTGGCCTGATCGGCCTGCCGATCAGACAGTTCGACCTGTCGATCAGCGGGAGGTAAGATTACGCGTTTCCACGCAGATCTTATTAGATACTGAGCTGAATTTGATTCTGTTTCGAGTTTTTGAGACCTAATCTGATACGGACTGACCCCAGGACCAATAGCTATATAAAGGGAGTGAGTCTCATGATTTACTCAGATCAATTTGAGAGATTAAGAGTGATACTCTTCTAGTGAGCATCTGAAAACTCCCTGAGAGCTTTTGTTCACAAATCACAAACACTAGCTTTGGGTTCTCTCTATTGGTTGGAAGGAGAGTCACCGGTGGAAGAGCTGTACGTGTGAGCCCACACTCACTCCGGTTGTGGATAGAGAATAGCAAAGCAGATCAGTTGGTTGAGGCTCTTCTAGAACGTTACTTCTCTACACAGGTTGCGGAGGTTCTTCGGCACACTAGGTTAGTAAGATCTGTCTAATTTATACATATAACATTTCAAACTTACGTTTTGGAAATTACTCTAATGAAAAATTTTAAAATTCCGCTGCGCACTTTGTTTCCAACACTAAATTCATACCTTGAAGTTTCTTCTCAAAATTCTTGAATTCACCAACGAAACAAAACTTTTTCTTTCAATATACTTAGAAAATTTTCGAGAGAGAGAGAGAGAGAAATTTCGTGAAGATAAGTAGAGGAAGATAGGGAAATCAGAAAATGTCTCAGACTTTTTGAGAAAGAGAGAGCGTGAGAGGAGAGAAAATAATAAAAGGAAGAAACGTTAAAATTTTTAACGTAATAAACACAATGAGCATTCATGGCCTTCATTAAGTCAGAAAATTCTGACTGTTGGGGGCGTGAGGCGTGGGAAGAGGAAGAGAAAGAAGGAAAGTCAAATCCAGTAGTCACACTTGCCATATCTTGCCCTCTTAAAAATGGGAAATCATTTATAATTATACAAATTAATGCAAAGTCAAACCCTTTAATTTCCTTAACTGATAGAAACATTCCATTATTATGCCAATTAATCACATTAATTCATCCAATTAACGTAATTAACTCAGCCATAACTCTAGAGAGATTTCTGCTGACTGCTCGTCAGCCATGTTTGGCCTGCCGATTTTCCCCTTTGGCCTGCCGGTTCCAGCAAGTTTGGCCTGCCGGTGGGTTTCTTCGGCCTGCCGATCTCGGCAAGAAGTTCGGCCTGCCGATCTGTCATTAAATGCCATAACATAAAACATTCATACATCATTGCATCATAAATAATCATATATTGCATCATAAATAAACATATACTTAGAATTTCACATGAACACTAGAGCACAACGATCCCATGCAGGTCGTCACCTGTCACAAAACTTGACATAAAAACTAGTAACATGCACATCACATATCATATCATATAACGTTATTTATTAATAACATTCCTTAATAACGTTACTAACTTAACGTGGTCCGTTACATAAAATAAGCGGGTGTTACATTCCAACTCTTGTTGATAGTTGTCTTGTTATATTTTCCTAGCTTATAGACTCCATTGCAAACAATAGCTCAAATTTGATATGGACCATCCTAATTAAGTTGTCAATTTCCTGGCAGCTTTTCGAAGCACAAGGTCTCCTATCTGGAACTTCCTAATTCTGACTTTCTTATTGTAGTATCTAGCAGCAACTTGCTAATAATGACCAAGGCAGTAAAGTATGTTCTCCTTCTTTTCGTATATCAAATCTAGCACGTCATACATCATTTCTTCGTTTGTTTCTTCATTGAGAAAAATAATCTACTCGAAGACCTTGAGTGACGATTTCAGCCAGGACGACTACTTTAGTTCTATATACAAGGGAAAGGGGGGATTCGCCAGTTGCATGCCTTGGTATCATTCTGTAAACCTATAAAACCATCAAGAGTTATTTCCCAGCGTCCTTTTCTAGCTTCCATCTTCTTCTTCAGGTTTTTAACAATAGCTTTGTTTGTCACCAAGGCTTCTCCATTCCCTTGCGGATACTTGGGTGTGGAAAAGCAAAAAATGATGTCCCAGTTGTGGTAGAATTTTTTAAAGGATGCGGATTTAAACTGTGAGCCATTGTCGATGACAATCTCCCTAGGAACTCTAAACTGACAGATGATATTTTTCCAAATAAATCTTTTGAAGGCTTGTTCTTTAACATCTGTAAAAGCTTCAGCTTCTACCCACTTAGAAAAATAATCTATAAGGATGAGAAGATACATAACTTGTCCAGAGGTGGAGGAAAAGGCCCGACAACGTCCATCGAATACTTCATGAATGGATATGGCAAACTGCTTGAAGAAAGTTCCTCAGCAAGCTGATGGATGGCAGGTGCATGTCTTTGGCAACTATCATATTTAATAGCGAAGCTTTTCTTGTCGCTCTACATGGTTGGCTAGTACTAACCTTGCCTCTTGATTTTATTGCAAAAGGATCTTCCCCTTGAGTGATTGCCACACAAGCCTTCATGCACTTCCCAGATGACTTGCTCGACCTTGTCTTCTCCAAGGCAATGGAGATAAGGGCCTGCTAAAGATCACCTATAGAGGTTTCCATCAATCAGGTAGTATCTTGTGATTTGCACTTTGATTTTTCTCATGATTTGGTTATCTTCAAGTAGCCATCCATCGCTTATGTACATCTTAATAGGAGTTCTCCAATCATTATTCGTGTTTACGTAATTTACTTCTCCTGCTGATTCGATGCTCAGGATAGGACTAGAGCATAACAATCGTATGACCTTGGAAGTATGGTCGTAACTTCCAAGCGGATACAACAGGAGCCAGAGCAAGTTTTTCAACAATCAACTACCTCGTCTTCCATGTCCAACATCTTATGGCTCACAAATAAAACTAGCTTCTGAGTCAAATCTTTTTCTTTGATCAATGCTAAGCTAACCGTTGTCTCTAAAACTGCCAGGTAAAGATAGAGTGGCTCTCCATCCATAGGTTTTGATAGAATATGCAGCATGGAGAGGTACCTATTTAGCTCTTGGAATAACTATTCGCATTGATCACTCTACTCAAATCTCGTGTTCTTCTTCAACAACTGGAAAAAAAAAAGGCATTTGTTTGAGGACCGAGCCAAAAATCTACTCAGAGTGGTAACTCACTTGGTGAGCTTTTGGATCTTGCGTTTAGTCCTCGGGTATGGCATCAACTGGAATGCTTTTATCTAGTCCGGGTTTGTTTCAATTCCATGTCTCATAATAAGATATCCCAAAAACATACCACTGGCAACACCGAAGGTACATTTTTCAGGGTTTAGCTTCATGTTGTACTTCCAAATCACATCAAAGCATTCTTATAGATGTTGCACATGTAGATTTTCATGCAATGACTTCACCGGCATATCATCAATATAAACTTCCATGTTCTAAACGATTTGTTCTTGGAACATCATGTTGACCATCCTCTAATACGTCGCTCCTACATTCTTCAGCGCAAAGAGCATAACCCTTGAAACAAAAGATCCCTTCCTCTATGATGAAGGCGGTCTTCTCTTGATCTTTAGGTTGCAGGAGAATTTGATTGTAGCCTGAGAAAGTGTCCTAAAAACTCAAGATCTCGTGATCGACAATCGTATCGACGAGACAATTGATGTGAGGCAACAGGTAACTATCTTTAGGGCAGGCTTTATTTAAATAGGTGAAGTCTATGCACATTCACAATTTCCAATTCTTCTTCATCATGATAACCACGTTTGCTAGCCAATCAGGGTATTGAACCAGATGGATGAATTGTAGCACCCGTTACTTCAATAGGTATGATGTTGTGAAATTTAATGTGAAAGCATGTCAATTTGAAATTTTTGTTGTATTTAAAATTACCAAGTTGTCTCCACTATTCCATTTATTTATGAAAATGCCATATTGGCATTATGCAGTAAAAGTCTTAAGAGGAGATAGATGTCACCAACTCCTACCTGCTATGTTCCCCTAATTATTGTCTACATTATTGAGTCCTTTTTTTTTCCTTCCCATGACTCATTCTCCCTTACTCTTCTCTCTTTCTTCTTTCACGTTTCTCTCCTTGTTTTTCTCTTCCCTTTTCTTTCTTTTCTTTTTTCTTTCATGAAGAACCAAATGAGAAGATCAAAAGTAAACTAATCTTTCACAAAAGTTCACAAACATCTTCTCATAAACCCAAGGATCAAGGATGCTTAAATGTTTTCAAGATCAAACCATAGTTTTGAGCTATATTTTGAGGTTAGATTCTAAAACTTTAACTTTGATTTAAAGTTTTATTTTCGTATGAGAATTGTGAGAAATGTGTTGTGGATGTTTATACAACGTTTTGAAATTCTAAACACCTTTAAAAACTGAGTTATGTTATTTTGAGTTTGACTATTTTGAATTTGAAACATGTTTTTGTTTTAGTTTTAAATGAACTTTGAATTTGTGACTTTGATTGTGATTTGGGTATGGAAATTCAAAGAAGTTTGTTTATCCACATTTCAGCATGTTTTCAAAGTGATTTAGACGAGTTTTATCAATTAAAAACTGATTTGGAGTAGAAAAATTGTTTTAAAACTAAATCTATCCACTTTGGGGCGAACTGGGTTTCACCCAATTCTAATGGGTCGTAGTCGACTACACTAAGAAGAATCAGTAGTCCGAAATAGCCGATAGGTTCGATAAGCCAAACTGAGGGTTTGATAGTCTGAACTTAACAGTTTAGGAGGCCAATGGTTGAACAGTATCGACAGGTCAAACTTGAGACCAGCAAGCTAGCAAAGGGTCCAAAAAAGTAGTTTTGTTTGGTAAGCAGGAAACAGTTGTTCTGTAGTCCAACCCGACAGTTCAAACTTGATTATTTTCAATATTTTGAGGTTAGGAAATGTTCCAAAACTTGTGTGTTTGATGTTTAAATATTAAATGTGGTTATTGTGTACGTCTAGGATGACAACGTACTTGGAACTTACGTGGTGAATTTAATTATGCAAGCTAGAAGTTATCAGTAAATATTTTGTAAAAAGGTAGAGAATCTATTACTCATCTTTTGCGAGGTTTTCATGGAATTAAAATTGGTTGTTCTATTGCAAGATATACATATATATATATATATGTTGAACTGCTATTATATGAGTATCACATATGAGACAATGATATAAACTTGTCCCGTATTATACAACGAGAAATAAATTGATTTGACATATGTTATTGTAAATTGAGAAGCATGGTTAGAAAATCTAACTCTATAAATAATGATTGATTATAGAGATTGATTATAGAGAAATGGTAAAACATGAAGAGGATGACAATTACATCCTCAGGCACAAATACCCTAAAAGGTAAAATAGGGAGGAGACGACGGAGCTCGCTTGTGTCGAAAGTCCTAGAACGTATTGTACAAGAATCGACTTGGTGAGGATCCGAAACTTGATGTCCTTTTACTGAACACCCTTGGAATGAATGTAGGGTGGTCAAGCGCACCCATTTAGGTTTCGTTGAGTTGAGCGATATGATATTCTATTGCACGGTGGATATAGATGAGCATAATTGAATCTTGAACTAATGTGTATACATATATGTATGGAACTTGGTAAGAATGATCATATAAATAATATGGCAATGACAAAAACCTAAAAGTGAGTAATGGTTTTCCCTACTGAGTATATTATCACTCATTCCCCAATATTTCTATCTTTTCATGACTCATCAAGTATGAGGTGGCTACGAGAAAATAGTTGAGGAAACTATATACCTATATAATGTTGGATTTGTTTCATTTGTTAAGAATGATCATCATGATAATGTAAGCATCATGTGTTACTTTCTGAGACTATATTAAGATATGTTGAGGGTTGGAATGATGATGATGACAGTTTTATATTATTAAATTTAAGGTGCTACGTAACACTGTGGTTTATTTGTTGTTTATATTTTTATTTGATTTGAGAGTTTTCATTTAAGTCCCAGGCAACTTTGTTTTTGAAGTTTTATGTTTGTTTTTGATCTTTATTTAATTTATTAAATATTGTTAACCCCCACTTAGGGGCGTTACATGAATCCTGCCTTAAGTAGTCACCTCACTTCTTCTTTTACAATGTTGTTTCGCTCGACTCCTAGTCTCCTCCTCTTTTTTCACACTAGACAATGATTAGGATTGACGTTAAGCTAGTGCAAAATTATGCCTGGGTAGATTTCGGGCATATATGCATGAGACCATATGAAACAATCTTTGTTAGCTTTCAAAAATTTAACTATGGTAGATTTCACCTCTAGGTCAAGTTATGAGTTAATGCTCACTGTCCTTCGCTTCTCCTCTAGATTGATTTGAACTTCATCAAGTTGCTCCAACATTGGTTTGATGCAATCTTGACTACTCAACCCACTCGACGGTTTCACCTATAGTTGCTATAAAGTTGGCCTCTTTTGCTCCACAACGTTGGTATAACAGCTCCTTGTTGCTTCTTGGCTTCCAAGAATCTCTCAAACTCCTCGCTTCTTTAGGAATCTGATTTACTGGTGGAAAGTAGATGTGATAGCCTCCATCGTGTGTATCCACGATTGTCCAAGGATAATGTTGTATCCAAATGGGCAATCCATGACGAGAAAGCTCATCATCCTATTTTCTTCGACTACATATACGGGCAATTTGATCTTTCCTAACGCGGTAGTTGCTTCTCCGTTACAACCTACTAATATGGTAGTAGAATTCTTTATCTCTGTCTCATCAATGTCCATACCTTTCAGCGTCAATAGAAACAAAATGTTAGCTGAGCTCCTATTATCAACGAGTATCCTTCCTATCTCGCAAGTAGCAACATTAAGCTTGATAATAATGGCATCATCAAATGGCCTATTGAGGCTTGATGCTTCGTCGCTTAGAAACAAAATTTTATGTTTGTAGTATTCTTCAACGGTAGAACTTGTATTTGTTTGGCTCGCTTTTCTCTGGTGAGCCTTCATCTGGTTAGCAAAGTCTTCGCTAAAAATGGAGCCCCCACAAATGGCTCTAATCACTTTCCTGACTAGTAAAAGTAATGGTGTTTTCTTCTAAAACTGGCAACCTCTCTGTCCCTCTCGCTCTCAATACAGTCCATAGGTCTTTCTTCCTCGCTCGGATAAGTATTTCATTAAGTGGCCTTTTTTCAGTAGTTCCACTATCTTTGATTACAAGGCTTTGCAATCAATTATCAAGTGTCCCGTGTCTTGATGGAGTTCATAAAGCTTCGTATGGTCATGGGATTAGCTCGTGGCCATCTTCTTCAGCCACCTGACGTAATCCTTTCCTTCCAGCTAAGCAATTGACTCGATCAGGGATATGCTTAAGGCGTACTTCTATAGCCACAGCAGTCTACTTTCGGCTTGTGGCTTTTGTTCTTCTTTCTTCCTCCATTTTCTTTTTGGCGGTGTCCTCGTTCATCCTATTCGATCTAGTCTAGCCTTCTATTGTATTTCGACCCATCTGCTCTATTCTCTGTTCCTTGTGAGCTCTCATTCGCACCATTCATTTTCTTTTTCCAGATCAATCCATCCTTTTGCTCTGTTCAAAGGCTTTTGGAAAGTTTAAGGATAGTCGAAGTAGATGCTGCTTCTGAATGAGGATTTGTGTAGGAGCCCTTTTTTCAAGGCCACCTGAGTTGTTTCGTCTTCCATATCCAAAATTTTAGAGATTGCTTTGTTGAATCCTTTGATGTAAGCTCGCAACGATTTGCCTGGACTTTGTATAACCGACCATAAATCTTTAGCCGACTTGCTGGTCTTAATCCACATACTTAGTAGGCTTTGACAAAAAAATCCGCTAAGTCTTCAAAGCTGTCAATCAACCCAGCAGGCAGGTTGCTGAACCATCGAAGGGCTGGCTGCTTGAGACTTTATGCAAACAGCTTGTACATCATCTCATCTAGAATAGAGTCTGTGATGTTTGTCACACTGATGACGTTCATGTACTGTAAGAGGTAGTTTTTTGGGTCTGACATTCCATCGAAGCGAGCAAACACGAGGTCATCATACTTGGGAAGAACAACTGCAGTAATCCTTCTAATGAATGGAGTTTCTCAGATATTCTTCAAGATATCGTCTAGTGTTGGGGTTTCACCTATTGCTTTCGAAACTTTCTGATTGATCTTCTCTTCGACGAGTTTAGCATTCTGCTCGAGCATTTCCTTCATCATCTATTGGATTGACACGAAGGTCAGCAAGGTTGGCACTTGAGTAGCCCCTAGCCGAACAGTTGGTTCAACTATCTCTTCACATTGTTCACTCACTTAAGGGCTATGCTGATTCATACCATGCCGAGGACTCGTCATTATCGTTGTCACTGCGGTCGTGGGTGCTATTGGTGTTGTGCCTGTGGCAGTTGGTGTCGGTGTAATTGTAGTCACTAGCGTTGGTGTTGGTGTGGTGTATAATAGTTGCATCCTCTCGATAGGACTAAAGAGGACTATTGTCTGACGGACTATAGTGTCTGAAACTGCTATTACACCGATGTTGTAGCCGGGAATACCGAATACCCATAATACGGGTAATAATACAAGTATTGTAACACCACGGTATTTTTAATACATTAAAAATGCATTAAGTTAAGGATTATATTAAAACAAAAACATAATTTAAGGAAAAATACTATATAATAATATGAAAAATTATACAATATAAGAGTAATGCAGTGTAAGAATTAGACTGTTTAAGGTCATGCAGTATAGAAATTAGACTATTTAAGTTAAAGTAGTATAGAAAGAATACTGCTAAGTGAAAACGTAGATATAGGAAAGGTTATGTTTGGCCTCCAAAAATAAACCAGAGGCAAGTAAAATATTTTATACAATCTAAGAATATGCTTTGCACTGATTTTACTACGGCAGTATAAGAAAAATACTGTTTGGTAAAAAATTACATAGTGTAAAGTTTGGGCCCCACCAAGTGGACACCCACTTGAATTTTATTGGGCCACCAAACCATGAAAGGTGGCC
Organism: Artocarpus heterophyllus; assembly: GCA_025403435.1. Classification (NCBI taxonomy): domain Eukaryota; kingdom Viridiplantae; phylum Streptophyta; class Magnoliopsida; order Rosales; family Moraceae; genus Artocarpus; species Artocarpus heterophyllus. Next base: position 90,450 of record JAJQZP010000353.1, read on the forward strand.
CAATCCCATGGTGACACATAGGTAACCTAAAGGATTACCATGAGTCACCTAAAGGATAAACATGCATTTAATGCAAAAATTTGCCAAAAAATCTCTCTTTCTTCTCCAAGACCCACGGTAGCCATGGATGAGCTTCCTCAAAAAATTTTCAACTTCCCATCTTAGCAAAAATAACCCCATTTAAGTTCAAGAAGTGAAACCCAAGGATTTTTAACAAGTTTTAAGATAAAAACCTTAACTTTTTTAAAGGTTTTTCATGGTTTTCTTGGGTTAAGGAAGGAAAGTTAATTCAAAGGATTTTTGTGTGAGAAATGCTTAGGAAAAAGGCTTTAATGGAGCTCTTGGAGGGCTAGAAACCAAAAGTGTTGTTTGGGGTAAGTTTTGAATTTCAAAGTTTTGAAATTATGTGATTTTTAATTTGATTTTTATTCTTTCAAAGGTATGTGGGTTTTAAAGCAAAGTTTTGCTTAAATCCCATAGATACATGAATTATGGCATGGTGATGTTGTGAAAATTTAGGTTTTATTGTGCAAAATGCCAGTTTTTGCAAAAAATGTATTTTTGTAATTTGTGTACTAATTTTGCAAAAATGATGAGTGGGCATGAAAATGATTCAAACAAGGGTTAGAACTGCCTATGCAGGGGGTAGATTTATCGTTTAAAAATGGATTTTTACAAAAATGTCCCAAGGACAAAATTGAAAGAAAAAGTTCTTCTCGGTAGAATTGAAAAATGCCCAAAAAACCCTTGTGCAGTGGGAATTTTGGAAAAGTTACAACACAAAAGTTGTAGATCTCAACAAAACTGTTAGGCATTGCGAATAGTTCGTCAAAAATCTCAATCGTTTGAGAGAATTTAATTTTACAAGAATTTGTTAAAATTGGAAAAAAAAAATTAAAGGGCAAAAATGTCATTTTTTCAAAGGATTTTGAATATGGTACTTTGAGCAAAAATGTTCCTCATGAAAAATGGGGACTAATGGTGTAAAAAAATTATTTTTGGTTTTGAGGACAAAAATGTAAATATTCTTGTATTTCATGCCAAAATTGTGAAATTATGTGAAAACTGGTTTTTTACTAAGGAACATTAGTTTCCTATACTGCTGTAGGCAGTAAGTACCATAGATGCTAAGTTTTTAAGAAAATTAAAGTTTAGTTAAGGAAATAATGGAGGAAAAAAAGTTAAGGGCAAAATGGTCATTTTATAAAAAATGGCTAAAACGGATCCGAAACGCCTGATGTTGGAAAATGCTCCTTCACTGGAATTTTTCCGTAAAGAAATGAAATGTTAAAGTTACGTAATGGGTTTTATAGAATTACGGAGTTAACGAAAAACCCAAAAAGGGGTAAAAACGTTGTTTTTACAAAAACGGCCAAAGCAAAGTCGAATACTCCGAATAAGCATAACGTCCTTACACGAAAAATGTTCCGTAATATGTTAAGTAACGCAACCATTACGTGTGACGAGAGATTTAATAAGAGATGTTTAAGTAAACGAAAGGTAACCCGGTGGGTTACAAAAGTAAGTAAAGAGAGGGGTAAATCGATAGTATACAAGTCAAGTTAAAAGAAAAGAATGGTTAATGTTTACGTTTTATTATCAATCGAGTGGATTGATAAAAAGAAATTTAATTAATGAGTCGACTGTAGTATGATCAGGACACAGAAGCCGACCAATGGAAGAAAAAGAAACGGGATAGGAACGGAATAAAGAACGTTAGAGCGTAGTCCGGGTAAGTTTTAAATCTCACCTACAGCATGAAGTAAATGATTTTTAAATGCTTATTTATATGTTTACAAATGTGTTTGCAATTTTTATGCAAGTTGTTTTTAAAGTATGTTTGTATTTTTATATGCAAAAGATTTTAAAGATTCAAACCAAGATTTGCAACAAAATTGCAACTATTATGTTTAAAGTCTATTTGTATATCGATATGCATAATGTTTTTTAAGAGTTCAAGTTTTGATTTTCAAAGTATTTAAAGTATGTTTTGCATCTTGATAATGCATAATATTTTATAGTTTAAGTTATAAGTTTATGATGCATTTGTTATGCAATAAGTTTCAGAATAAAAGTTATGATTTGCAAAATATGATTGTGTTATATGATGCATTTGTTATGCAATAAGTTTCAGAGTATAAATTATAATTAGCAAAATGTGTTTGCATTTTATGTTGCATTTGTTATGCAATAAGTTGCATTTGCTATGCAACATATTTTACAGTACAAGCTATGATTTGCAAGTGTGTTTGCATATGATGTGATTGCATTTAATATGCTCACTAAATTTAATAAGAAGGTAACGTAACGATAAAAAAAAAGTGTCATACCAGCCTCCCTGTTGTGAGCTAATGAAAGTAAAGTTAAAGTTTGACCTCCTAGATGTGAGGTACATGACCACAAAGTTTGATGGTCTTAAGTCTTCCATAAAGGAAGCATCACATTTATGATCTCATGATTAAAGATGTTGGTACGAACACTAAAGGTTATAAGATAAAGAAAGTTAAGGAACAAAAGATGAAAAGTTAAAGTAAGATACGGAAAGATAAGGAGAAAGGATAGAAAGTTAAAGTAAGATAAGGAAAGTTAAGGAACAAAGATAGAAAGTTAAAGTAAGAAGAGAACGATCATAAGACACTCATAAATGAAAGTTCATAATTGAGCATAAATGAAAACATGCATTGTGATTTTATTTATTTTCCTTGTTATGAAACATTTATATGCTATGGAAAACATTCTGAGGAATGTTTTATATTAAGTGTTTATGAAAACATAAATGATGTTTATGAAGAGCAATCTAAGGATTATTTTATGTTATTTATTTTATAAAAAGCATTTATAAAATACGTTACAGAAAGGCTTTAAAAAACGTTTATGAAAAACATTTAAAAAATGTTTTATGAAAAATGTTTTAAGAAAAAGGTTTCCATCAGAAAAGTTTCTAAAGCATGTTTTAAATAAATTGTGAGAATATGTTTGAACTTACTGAGTGAAAGCTCATAAAAAGTTTCTTCATGCTGTAGGTAGTTTGTGGGCGACCGATAGGACCTGTTAGAAGAGCTGGGTACTGCGGAGGACGGATGCGAGGATTTAGGTATGAATACCACCACAATTTGCTTTCGGTACGCAAGGAAAAGGTTTTCCACTATGTAATATAGTGTTTTCAAGTATTAAGAAAATTACAGTTTTAAGAAATATTTTCAAAGTCTTACGATATAATTACAAAATGTTTTATTTACTTATAAAGTTAAGTGTTAATTAATGGTTTAATAAGTGTTTCTTAATAAGCTTTAAGAAATGATTTGAAATGATTTTAAGGGCAAGTGTTGAGCGAGGTCTCAACCTGCATACCGACAGAGGTCGCAACAGTTTTTGAAAAAGTTTCAAAGAATGTTTAAGAAAAAAAATTATTTCAGTATTTTTCTTACTAAGTAAGTAAGAATACTTTTTAAGAACGATGTTTAAGTAAGTAAAGTGACTGCCCGAAAAGGTAGGTCGTCACAAGTATGAGGCCATCTAGGAGTTCTAGTAGCTGATCTAGCTCCTCAAAGCCGAGTTTTCACCGCTGAGTTGCTCCAATCACCTATTGCGTTCTAGGGAACACGTGGCTTGTTTCTAAAGCATCTTCTTCAAAGTGTCTACTTCAGCTGTGAGGTATTCCATCTGCTGGTTTGCTTGGGGAATGGCTTTAGTTTCTTCATTTGGAATTTCAGGTGCGTATTGGTTGTTTGAATTGTCTGCCATGACTGTTGATTAAGCTAGGAGATCCTCGAGTTGGTGATTTGAAGTGTAACACCCATTATTTTAACAGGTATGATTTTGTAAAATTTAATCTATAAAACATGACAATTTAAAATTTTTTGTTGTATTTAAAATCACCAAGTTATCTCTACTATACCACTTATTTACAAAAATGTCATGTTGGCATTTTCTTACAAAAGTCTCCGAAGGAGACATTCAACACCTAACTTTCACCCACCTTTCCCCCCTAATTATTGCTTCCTATCTATTTAGGCACAATAATTCCTCCCATAACTCACTCTTCCTCTTTCTTTCCCTTCTCCTCTATTCTTTACTTTCTTTTCTTTTCTTTTCATTTCTTCCCTGATGAAACCAAGTTAGAGAAAAACCAAGGAAAGAACGCAAATCATCTCAACATTTCTAACCTAAAATCTCCGCAAACAACTTTTTACAAACTCAAAGATTAAGGAAGCTTGAACGTTTTCAAGATCAAACTCTACTTTTGAGCTAAATTTTGAGGTTAGATTTCTAAAACTTTAACCTCAGTTCTAAGTTGTATTTTGGTTTGAAAATTGTGATTTGCGTATGGAAATTCAAAGAAGTTTGTTTATTCACATCTTAGCATGTTTTCAAAGTGTTTTAAACGAGTTTTATGCATTAAAAACTGATTTGGAGTAGATGAATTACTTTAGAACTAAATCTGTCCACTATGGGACGAACTGGTTTTGCCCAATTCTAATGGGTCATGATTGACCGTGTGTGGTATAGTGCGGTCGACTGCACTGAGCAGGTTCGACAGGCCGAACCCAACAGTTCGACAGGCCAATAGTTAAACAGTACCAACAAGCCAAACTTTGTTTGGTAGGCCAGAAACAATTGATCAGTAGGCTGATCCGATAGTTCAAACTTGACTATTTTTAGTATTTTAAGGCTAAGGAATGTTCCAAAACTTGCAAAGTGATATTCAAACTTTGGGAAATATAAATGTGGTTATTGTGTACGTCTAGGATAACGATGTACTTGGAGTTGACATGGTGAGCTTGATTGTGTAAGCTGGAAATTATCAGTGGATATTTTACAAAAAGGTAGGGATTCTATTACTAATCTTTTGTGAGGTTTTGATGAATTAAAATTAGATTGTTGTACATTGCAAGATATGTATATAATATTTGTAAAGTATATGAATATTACTCATCACACAATGATGTGGAACTCATCTTGTATTATACAGCAAGGAAAAATTGATTTGACATATGTTATTGTAAATTAAGAAGCATGGTTAGGAAAACTAACTCTATCAATAATTATTGATTATAGAGGAATAGTAAGACATGAAGAGGGCGACAGTTATGTCCTTGGGCACGAATTCCCTAAAAGATAAAATAGGAGGAGGTGATGATGCTCATTTGGGTTGAAAGTACCAAAACGCACTATATAGGAATCGACTTGGTGAGGATTCGGGGCTTAATGTCCCCTCACCAGACACTCTTGGAATGATTGAAGAGTAGAAAAGCGTGCCCATTTAGGTTTCGATGAGTTAAATGATGAATACTCTATTGAAACATGGATACCTAAGAACCTTGATAAATCATAGTGTTGGTATATATATGTATATGTATGAAACTCGGTAATGATTAATGTAAGGTATCTACAGAATATGATCATAATGAATCTCATAAGAAGAATAATGATTGAGGACTAACTAACCATGCAGGTGGAATAAAACCTAAAGGTGAGCAATGGTTTTTCCTACTGAGTATGTCGATGCTCATCCTTATTATATTACATCTCTCAGGTGACTTATCTAACGAGGAATAGGAGACAAAACTGCTGCTCTCCTGTTGGACGATCTTAGTTTTATTGTAACTCGTCCAAATCTTGTAAGATTTATAAAACTATCATGGTGGCTGTGTTGAGTTATATATGTGATTGGGAATTGTACTATAGTGCTGATGACTATATTTTTTTAATATTTAGTGCTACACTAAAACTGTGGTTTGTTATTTAAATGTTTATTCTTATTTTCTGTTTATTTCAAAGACCCATGGGCAATGTTTTAATTGTTTTGAAATGGTATTGTAATTAAATTTATTTACATTTATTCAATACTACTAACCCCCACATAGGGGCGTTACATAAAGGCCCCACAGTGGACGCCAAACTATAGATGTTGGATCTACAATCAAACATAAACAAGATAAGTCAATTTAATATTTTGCTATTATTAAGTTTGGGCCCTCAAATCACCGTTATTAGGATCTGTTTATCTTCAAAAAAAAATCATTAGAATAATTTCAAAAAATAATCAAGAATTAAACTTAGCAAAAGTAATCAATGCTGAAAAATAAATGATAATACACACATAGATTTATAGTGGTTCACTCTGTAAAGAGAGCTACATTTACTGTTCTTTATTATGAATGAATTTGTTGTGCACAGATTACAAAGACGAAAATGAAAATGAGAAGAAATTTTAGCAGAATTTTTGTATATCTCCTTTGTTTTCTATCTATACAATTGAAGGCGACATTTCTTTATATAGAAGGTAAGGGTAAGGAGGAGTCACGACTTCCAACCAATAGAGAGTGGAGATGATAGTGCTTGAAGTAACTGCAATAGTGGGACATATATTGATCTACGATAAGTCGTAAGAATCAGGCTCTTCCCACATCTCAGTTCATGGCTTGACATTCTCTCAATTATCAAATTACATGAATCGACCCCATCAAATGAATACTTGGAAAACAAACCTGCAATGACAGAAAATATTATCCGAATAAACCATATGATCGATTTGTATCCAATCGAACCGATCGAAGCCTCAACTCGTTTATACGCTAGATAAAAAATACTTCTCACGTCGAACAGCTTTGAATCGATCGATCCTATCGTGCTTGATTCGCTTTAATCATAACTATAAATCCTCCTTGTAGGCCTTAATAGACTATTTGGGCCTGACCAAATTGTACAACAATGATAATGTTGTTATTCTTAAAATATTTTAAAATTTTAGCTATATTTTAATTCCACCCTTATAAATATTTTATATAGTGTAATCTTACCAAGTTTAGGGTGTGGTGCACTTATTATCCAATTTTGCTAGTATAGAATTCAGATCACTTGCCTAATTTTTAGTATCTCAAATGATATCTACCCAACTACGTTATACCACATCACTTCAAATTGATATAAAATGAATAGTTTAGAACTTAGGGGCAACTTAACTTAAAATCTCTTGCTAATTAAGAATTAGGAAAATATTTCTTCATATTTAATCATAGTATTTACAAGCTTATATAGACTAACTCAAAATAATTAATATTCTAATTCTAATTAACCAACTACTCTAATAACACTATACAAGTACAACGACTGATTCTATTAAGGGATTTGAGCAAATTGGCCCTTGAAATATTTTTTAAAATAAATAACTAAAGTGTTTGAAAATTAGGGGAGATTGTTTTTTATATCAATGATGAACTGATTTGTAGTTCATCATTGATTAATTTGGTCACCAAATAATTTAGTAGACTAATGATAAACTAATTCATTAATGGTAAACTATAATTACTAAATGATGTACTAAAGTTAATCGATAATGTACATCAATGATGTATCAATTTCAATGATAATTACTGTAAACAAAAAAAGGTGATTTATCTAATTTACTTCAAATATCCTAATTAAATCAAATAATTTGTGTATGTATATATAGGCAATGAAATATAATAACATATAATGAAGTAATTATATATTAAAAATTATATAGTTATATATATTATTTTCTAAGATATATAAAAACAAAAGCCGCTTTGGTTTGGTTTGCTAGAGATAAAACTACAAACTAAACTAATATAATTGGTCTTTTAAAATTTGAACCATACAAAAATTTAAACCAATTGGTTTGAATTAGTTTTCCTTCAAATGGTTTGATTGGTATGGTTGGTTTAATAGAGATAAATCTCAGAAAGAAACCTAAGACTATCTCCAATAAAAATATCAATATCATTGGTATAAACGTCATTTTTTTGAGATAATGTATATTTGCCACTAAAAGGTATGAAAATAACATATTTTTATGTGCTATTTTATTTTGTCCTCTTTAGTGTATAATTTTAATTTTTTAATCCCAATGCATAAAACTACTTTTAAATGTTATATATATCTAATTTTTGTTATTATTATTAAACTTTGAAATGTAACAATAATTTGAAATGACAAAGTTGTAATGATTAAAAGAAATGGTCGACCCATCATCCAATAACAATCAAATGTTAAATTTGACATTTGTTATTCTTGGTGCCAAATTTGTGAACCAATTGTAGCATTTATCAAATTTAACCTAAAAAGTAGTATCAAAAGAGTGATTTTTGTATCAAATTCTAAAATTTAGTATTGACACATTAACTTAGCATTGTATTGGAGACACTCTTGACTCTTGGCATAGGACACATTAAGACCATCTCCAATGTATATGAAAATGCCAACGTTATTTTTGCACCAAAAAATATGAAAATAGCATATTTGATATGCTATTCTATTTTGTGCTCCAATGTATAATATTATTTGAAATGCCATATTTGTCTTTTGTCATAATTATTAAACCTTAAAACTTATAAAAGTAAGCTTTTAGTATTAAAATATTTAAAAAGTGAGAATATTATAATTATTAAACCAAAAACATAAATAGATCAACTAATAAGAACCAAATGCTAAATTTGCTATATACTAAACTTGATAGCAAATTTATCACCAAATTTATTTGCCTCCAAAGTTGACATATAACAAATTTAATATTAAAAATGGCATTGCATTAGGGAGTGTTTTTTGCACTCAAATGTCAAATTTGTCAATGACACATTATTTGATCAGATTTCCAAACATCAGTCCCCTCATACCTGCTTTGATGTCCTCCGATGGGATGACTTGAATTTCGCTGCCTCTTCTTCATCACCAGTGAATCTGCGGAGATACTTCAAGGCTTAGCCAAACAACTATGGAGATATTTAGACCAAAGCAGAGTAAGAGAAAGTAAAAGAGTAGTTCGGAATGAATGAGCTAACAGATCCTTTCTTCCTTTACAAACAATCTATTTATAGTTTGGTTATCAAAGATCTAGTGATTGTCTCATCAATCATATGATCTTTGACATGTCACCTCCTCTTTTGGGGTCTTAGGCCTCACATTCTTTCCTTTCTTAGAAAAGGCCTAAGAAAAATGTTTTTTATTCGTCCTTTTTGTCTTTTCTTGTGATTCACCATCCCACGTTTTCTCTATGATTCGCGCGCATAGTGGGCCATGTGTCATGCTAGGTGCAATCGCTCTCGACATCGACACGTGCCTCGTCGTTTATGATCCATTTTGGCTTCTTGATTCATGCAGTCACTTCAACATTCTCCCCAAAGGAGTTCCTTAAGCATTCAAAGCTCTTCGGCTTAGTCTGCAATCACTCAGTTTTTTTTTAATCAAGATATTTCAGTTGAGCACTGATGCCTCTATAGGTTGAGTGACACAGGTCGTGCTATTATTGGTGGAATGAAAAATCCCCCAACACACATCAATTTAACATTGCATTGGAGATGCTTTAATTTATACTCAAATGCAGTGGTAGAGCCAAAAAAATTAGTTACGGGGCAAAGTGTATACTAACATTATCAAGAAACAATATTAATTGAAGGAGATAATAGAATTTTAAGAGGGACAAAATATAATTTTAAGAGGAAATATAGTTTTCTATAAAAGTACATATATACTATTGAAAGAAAATAGAAAAAAATCAAAGGGACGGCCACTCACCTCATACATTTATGGCTCTGCTTCAGCTCAAATGCCAATGCTCTTGCCCTCATCTCCTATCAAGAGCACAAATGGTATTCATTTTTTTGTAATACAGATTGGGCGTTACCATTCATGCTAAATTAAACAACTTTAAAATTCTCATTCCAATCTTGCTCAGAGATACAATTGAACACCACAGACCCCTTGACTTGACTCTGTCAACAAATTAATAGACACAAAGTCTAATAATTTTACCGGAAGTCCCTTTCGATTTCTGATAAAATTAGAATTTCTGATAAAATTAGAATGATACAGAGAAGATTAGCACGACTACTGCTCGAAAAATTGATCCAAATTTTTTTTTCTCGTAAAAAAAAGTCATGGACAATGAACAACTAGTAAATTAAGCAATGATCATAACATGCTGCAAATTGATTCAGGAGCAACAAGCAAGGCATCTAATCAAGCCATTCTCATTACAATCGGAACACTTCTTCAGCTCTCCTTCTTCCTCTTCAAACACCTTTCTACTCCCATTACACCTCGGGCACGGCACGAACCTCGCATCCCCGCATCCGTCGCAGACAAACCCGGCTTCCAAAGTCGGAAACCCTTCCAAAAGACAACTCAATTCTCCATTCTCATGAAGCTGCTTAATTTCCTCCACACCCCCAACGTGCTTCCCCCTAATGAACACTCTTGGCAAACTCAATCCTCCTCCAACAGCCTTCTCCATTTCCTTCCTGAACTCCGAGTCCATCGAAACGTCTCTCTCATCGATCGGAACTCTAAACCCTCTCAATATCATCCGAACGCAGCAACAATCCTCGTACGTCTTCCTTATCCCTCGCAAGCTCGTGAAGTAAACAGTGATCTTGTCTTCACTTCCGGGAAGTTGTTTGTGTTTACACCAGTTGTCGTTCTTGGAGAGGGATGGAGTACTGCTGAAAGGACTGGAACCGAGTGATCTGGTTTTGTAGTGTTCGCAATTGTAGCCCAACTGTCTCGAAGACAAAGCTCGTCTGTACGTTAAGCCCACATTTGGGTCCATTTTCGATAGCAGAGATTCTTCGGACAAGTGTTGCCATAACGGCTTTGTCGTGGAGGAAGATGATGAATACGAAGAACAGTATGGGTCCTCCATAATGGGCTCGTAGTATCTCATTGACTCGAACGAGTTGAGCCGTTTCTTCGACGACGACCCGTCGAAGTCCGTGAAGCGACACGAACTGGGTTTGGTCGGGAATTGGATTGGCCGGTTGGAGGAAGGAATGAGGTCGAAGTCATCTAGGCCGTCCATGAGCTCCCAAGTGTTAATGACGGAGTCAGGAGAGAGAGAGAGTAGTAGTTGTTGTTGTTGTTGGTCTGGTTGTTGTTGTTGGGTTTTTGGGGTGGTTTTGTTGTCGGGGAGTTGGAACTGAAACGACGGCGTTTTGGGGGGGTCGATGAGGAGAGAGCCATAGGTGGTGGAGGTGAGAGAAACAAGGTGGTGGGTGTCGCCCTTTTTGAGGGGAGGGTGGTGGACGAGAGGGGTAGAGAGAGAAAGGGCTTTTGGGAAGGTTGGATTTGTTGGTGAGGAGGAGTTTGAGGAGTCTGATGGGTAGATTGGTGTGTAGTTTGAAGAGCGGTTTTGGTACTGATGATGTTGGTGTTGGTCTGGGTTTTTGGAGTGGAGAATTGTGCTGGGTTTTGAAGCAGAACAACCCATGGAGAAAAAAGAGGTGGAGTTTGAGCGTTGAGAAAAACAAATAAAAGATGGGGTAATTTGTGATTCTCTCTACTGCCCTTGTGTTTCTCTCACCTTTATTTGTGGGGGAAATTTGGTTGGTTTTAGAGAGAGCAAATTTGTAGTCTTAAGGAAGAAGAAGAAGAATAGGCCATGGAATGAAACGATTCTAAAAGATGCCTATTTCATACACTCTTTCTATAGGGGTGAGGTAAGGTTTTTTGTGGGAGATTTGGTTGGTTTTAAAAAGAGGGAAATATGGGCTTGAATGGGAAAAGACTGGGTAATGGAATGTAATATATTTAACACTCTCTCGCTATAGTCTGAAGCATGAAACTTCTGGGTTTTATTCCTTGTATCTTGTTAGAGTGGCTTTTGTGGGAATTTGGTTGGTTTTAGAGAGAGAGAGAGAGAGATTGTGGTATTTTGGAGGTGGGTTTGGGAGACTTTGGAAGCTTAGATGAAAAGGCTCTGAAAAAGAGTGAGCTTTGTTATTGGGTGAAGAGGAGCTTTCAAGGGGTTTGGAGAGGGGAAGATGAAGGAAATGAATGCCTTCAACTGCACAGGACCTTTTAACATATATTAAGGAAACGCGGTTTTCACTCATGTGTTTTGTAACTTGTTTGAATTGAATTGAGAAATTCTCAACCCCCAAAAAAAAAAAAAGAAAAGAAAAGAAAATAGTAAAATGATGGAAATCAAGCTACAGAATTCAGAGTAGAGACAATCTCTACGACATGATTTCTTTTTTTCTTTCCAAATAAATTTTAAAAAAATACCACACGACAAGTCATAATCGCACGGTGATACCTGATCAGATTTTACTGCGGCTGGCAAGAATAATCAGAATGGCAATCTTGGCTTGAACCTAGAAAGTTGCCAGAAAAGTTTTAAAAGTGAATTTCATATTTTTTACACTTGGTTAAAAATACTGGAATCAAATTTCAGTCACTAAACAAAAAAACATAAGATCTGTTGAACTTTGTACCCAAGACTTGAAATTGCAGTGCATTAGATCTATCACAGATTCTTCCTTTACATAAAAATTGCCTCTTTTAAAATGTCATTTTTACATGGACCATTTTCACTCTTTTACTCTAGAAATAAGGACAGTTTTGTTTGAACTTTCGCAAATTAATTCGGTTATATGGTTGATTTGTTCCATTTGAGAGCATCTCTAATACAATGTTAAATTTATATGTCAATTATAAATTTAACATTTAAATGTAAAAAAAACACTCTAATACAATGTATTTTCAATGTTAAATTTGTTATATGCTAAACTTTATAGCAAATTATATAACAAATTTGCCACAAAGTTTAGCATATAAGAAATTTAGCATTTAATTTTTATTGGTTAGTGAATTAACTTTTTTCTTTAATGATTACAACATTCTTACTTTTTTAATTATTTTAATATTAAAAGTTTACTTTTATAAGTTTTTAAGTTTAATAATTATACCAAAAGACAAACATAACATTTTAAATAAAACTATGCATTAGGACTTAAAATTAAATAACACATCAAATATGTTATTTTTACATTTGTTGGTGACAAATACAACATTGGTATTGATATTTGCATTGAAGATGTTCCGAGTGCTTAGTTTGAGAAGAGAATTGTGCAAAAGGATCAGCAACTTCAACTTTCAAGTTATTTTATTTAGTCTGGGATGTGGTTTTGAATGAGTGATGGGAACCACTTTTTCAGTTATAAACAATGTAAAGCTCTCACATGTTACAGCAACAATAAAAAAATTTGCTACAATATAAAACTCTCACATGCTACAATAAAAGTTGTTCTAAGCAGCAGTTTCTACCCCCCTTACAAACACCCTATAAGAATTGAGTTGTTAATTAATGCGACAATTAATTGCGTGCATATTATGGGTCGGTCCAACTGAGCATTCTGCTCAACAAATGTGAACTTTGATGGTCTGAAGTTTGAACTACCCTACCGTTTCTTAAAGCGATCAAAGGCTAATAAAGCCAAGCATGTAGTTGTGTTGCACATTATAATTGCACATAATTGGAGTTTTTCAATGCCTTATAGTGATAGCTGTCGTTTTAGTGTTTTTTTTTTTTTTTAACTTAACCTTTGTTATTAAACTTTGCCTTTATACATATCTTATTCCTTCAATTTCAACTTTTAATGGAGTGATAAATATTGTCCGTTTGGAAACTTAAAATCAAAAAAGTTTAGTCCAAACCTAATTTGTTATAGCATTTTTCTCTCATAAAATTTAAATTATTATAAATTCAAACTAACTTTGCAAAAGCCTTATAAATATCTTTTTTTAAAAAGTGAATCTATTTTGAGAAAAATAACCTTTTGTTAATAAGTGAAAAGGCGACGTTTTTGTTTTTTCCCTTTTTCCATTTGTCTTGTTTTATTTTTGTTTTTGTCTTTTGTTTTGTTTTGTTTTTTGTTTTTTTTTTTTCTTTTTCTTTTTCTTTGGGTGGGGGTTTCTTAATGCCAATCAATCGGTTCTAGTACTTACTCTTATAAATATCAATTATTAGAGTAAGTTGTCCCCAGCTGTTGATCCTCAAATTTTTTTCTCAACTATAGAAAACGACATTAAATTTGGCACCGAATATACAAGTGATGAAGTGATAACCTTTAAGTTCATATCAATAGGAATGAAAGTTCTTTATACACATACACACATATTAATGAAAGCAGAAGCTGCAAATTAGGTAAGCAGAATTTTTTACCCTTATGTTAATGTAGGTAGATTCAAATCGCCAATGAAACTTTACTACTTTGCTTCTGCAAACAACAAAGGATTATTCTTTTTTTTTTACATAAAAAAAGAAGTAAATCTTAAAAAAAAAAAAAAAAGATTTCCAAACGACAAAGTCAGTTATTGAAGATTGTTTTGCACTAGTTTCACTAAACGCATGTTTAACTTCCAATGCTTTTGTTATTTTCAGAAAGCAAACAAAATTCTTAAAGATTAAAAGGCCACAAAAAGGGGGTTATGGGAATTTTCATTGGAACAGCCAAGAAATAATGAGAGGGCCTTTGGAATGAAAGCATGTGAATAATGAATACAGGCAAAGACAGAGAGAAGTTGCCATCAAATGAGTCCTCAACAAGCAGGTTGAGATGGACATATGATAAATGTACAGGGACCACTTGTAAAGTCGTAAAATCATTTCTACAATTTGAGCCTAAAAAATCCAGAGAGACACTCCATTTTGTTATTATGTGGACTTTTTTTTAGCTGTTTGTTCTTGGCCTTGTTTCTTAAGTTTTATCTCATTTCAGAGCACAAACTATGCTCTCAGAGCCAAATAAATCAGTTACTTTGGCAGAAGGGCTTTGATTTGTTGGAAATTCCTAATAATGAGGGTGGTCAAGAACTGCTTGACTGACTCGTTCATTCATTCAACTAGGAACAAATAAATTAAAAGAAGAAGAAATCAATAAAGAAATAAAAGAAATAAATAAAGAAATAAAGGAATTTTATGTGTAGAATGGTCCCCAAAAGACCATAATGCAGATTCTGAATGCTGTGGCTTACCTTCAATAGTATATTATTCATTTCACCAATTTGATCAAACAAGCAAAATTGCCACATGTTTAATTACTTTTGTTCCCCTTTTCTTGTAGAAACTTGATAAGTTATTGCTGAGCACTTGGAAAATGTCGGTGATATTGTCTCCTTCACTGTCTTCTTTAATTGAAATGAGCATTAATGGGGCTGAAATATTGGAAATTAATTTATTTAGGAAAAAAAATAAAAGGCAACTACATATATATATATATCAACCAGATTCATCCATGATTCTGATATTTTAACTCAAGCCCAAATCAATATCAGTCTTTAATTAGATGTTTCAGACAAATGTTCAAGGAATTGTGTCCACAAGTATACGCCCTATCAGGGTCTTTCTGAGAAAATTAGAGAACTTGTCCCTGTAACTCACTTCATTAGTTTTGTTAAGAACTGTAAACTTCTTAAGTTGATATACAATAGGAGCGAGAGAAGAAATCCCAGAGTGTTTTAAGAAATGGCATAAATTTTTATGCCCTTCTATTATGTGGATATTCCTCTAGATTTTCCATTAATTACAATCACATTTCCCAAGTAGAAGCCTCTCATTTGATGAGCAGCATTAGAAGAAATAGAGCCATGATCATGATGAAAATAAATTCTGCCCAAGTCTGTGTCCAGAACAGATTCAAAAATGGTGGAAAATACTGTACATGTCGGCTAAAAACATAAAAGATTTAGCTCAGATTAAGAAAACAAGTACAGCTCAGTTGTTATCATTGTTAATGTTGTTGTTTCCTCATATGCAGGCTTGTTCTTATGACTGACATTGAATGAAAAATGGAACAGGACTGAAGCACGGCTATATTTACAACACTTTTGTTTACTCATGAAGTCAAAAGAATCAAACTTCCATTGTGTTAAGCATAGATAAAGAAGAAGAAAGTTGAAAACCATGAAGAGGCCAAGGCATATCCTCGCAAAACCTATTTGCCATTTCAGAAAATGACTCATGTTACTTGTATATCTTGATCCAATGTCAATTCATTATTTGATATGTAGCCTATTTTCTTCATCTTTTCATGAAGATCACAAAGTAAAGAATAAATAAGGCTAGATTGACTGTGAGACTTATCCCCTACTACAAATACATGCACCATACTCCCTACTTCTATCCAACTGCAACCAGGCTGCTTCTTCATCCCCTTCTCCTTCATTTTTAACCTCATTTTTGCAGCCTCCCTCCATTTCCCGGAGGAAGCATAGACGTTAGACAACAACAAGTAAGTGCCTGCGTTCTCTGGTTCACCTTGCAGAAGCTTCTGTGCCGCCAGTTTCCCAATGTTCATGTTGCCATGAACATTACATCCTGCAAGAAGTGCCCCCCAAACTGTTGTTGATGGCTTTGTCCCAAGCCTCTTGATAAAATCATAAGCTTGCTTGAGCTTACCAGCCCTACCACAAAGATCAACATAGCACGTATAATGATCTTCTCTTACTTGTACTGATCCATCTTTCACCAGCTCATCAAAGTACTGCAAGCCCTCGTCCACCAAGCCAGCATGGCTGCACGCCGAGAGCAGTCCTACATAGGTGACATCATCAGGTTTAAATCCTAATGCTTGAAGTTCATTGTACAAGTTGATTGCTTCCGAACCACATCCATGATGTGCATAGGCTGCGATCATGCCATTCCAAAAGACCAAGTCCCTTTGGCTTTTCAACCCGTCATCAAACATCTTCCTCGCATCACTCAACTCCCCACATTTAGAATACATGTTTATGAGTGCTGATACCAAGATTTCAGAGTCCTGAAAGACTGACTTGCATATCATTTGGTGTATTTGTCGACCCTCACCAAGACCAGCCAAGTTACTACAAGCACTTAGAACACTTGCGAAAGTTGCTTCATTAGGTTTTACACCATCTGCCACCATTTTCAAAAGAAATTTCAGAGCTTCTTCATTTTTCCCATCTTGTATATATCCCGTGATCATTGTTGTCCAAGAAATGGAGTTTTTTTGGGGCATGTTGTCGAACAATTTCAACGCCCTCCTTAACTCTCCATTCTGAATAAAACCAGTAATCATTGTGTTCCATGAAGACAAGTTCCTTTCTGGCATCTTCTCAAACAACTCTAAAGCCTCATCCAACCTCATATTCCGTGCATAACCTGTAATCATTGCATTCCATGACACCACATTCCGCACAGGCATGCGATCGAAAACCACCCGAGCTTCATCAATCCTCCCATTTCTCGAAAGTCCTGCAACCATCGTCGTCCATGAAATCACATTCCGTTCAGGCATCAAATCAAAAAGCCTCTGAGCATCCTCCATCCTCCTGTTTTGTGCCAGCACCGTTATGATTGTATTCCAAGAAATCACATTCCTCTCTGGCATCCTATCAAACAAATTCAAAGCGGAATCAACACGACCACTTTGCGCATACCCTTCAATCATCGTGTTCCAAGACACCACATTCTTCACTGGCATCTCAAAAAACAACCTCTCCGCTTCCTTAATCCTTCGCAACCGCAAGTAGCCGTTAACCATAACAGTCCAAGTGACGACATCCTTCTTCGCATCCACTTGATCAAACAACTTCCTAGCCTCCCCCATCATTCCACACCGGACATACCCAGTGATCAACGCTGTCCAAGAGATAACATCTCTTTCAGGCATTCCATCGAACAGCTGGCGTGCTTCGCAAATTCTGCCACCTTTGCTTAGCCTCGTAATCAGACAGTTGGAGCGTGCAACATCAGTATTGGCACGGTAATTTCTTCCTGGAAATACAACGTTAAGGGCATTATTATGCTTAATGGAATGGCATAAATACACAGTGGGCTTGTATCTAAAAAAGAGGTGCTTTGGTCTCATTCCCAACATGTTTTAGAGGGTTGTTTCTGAAAACAATGGCAGCTCTTGGCCCTCTGTTTGGGTAGCCAGAAAAAGACCGGAACATTTTCTCCATGAACGGAATGACAAACAAGGGTCATCAACTGTAGTTGGAATTTCTTGTGGGACGAAAGGCGACGCCATAAAATATGAATTTGATTATCTTACAAGTTCAGAGCAAGGAACGACAATGTCAAAACCGCCAACTGTTAAACTTCAGAACGACGTTTAGTGCCTGAACGCCTGTTTCTCAATTAGTCATGCATAAACGACAAGTCGTTTATTCAAGCTAATCTCTTTTTTTCGCTTTCCCTTTTCTTTTTAATTTCTGTGTTATAGAACACTAGTTGTCAATTTTTATTATTTTTTTTTTTTGAAAAGGCAATTGCATTTCAAACTAGAAAAATACAAACACTAATTTAAATATGAAAGACCACAACAAAATTAACACTCAACCCCAAATACAAACCGAAACCAGCATCAGGTTCTAATGAAACGCACAAAGGGTCAATATGTACTGAGTTTCAACGTAAGGAACAAAAGAAGCACACCACTGATCGAGCATACAAAATGCTCTTTTGAACACACCACTATAGACGGTAAACTACTTCCATCAAACAAAATACACCTTCGTTTGACATTTTGGTTAAATCAATTGGTTTCAACCAACAAATATTTTCAGTTATAACTGTTGGGTTTGGTGCCCTAAAAGCTGTGACATTGTATATATTATTAATAAATAAATAAAATGAAATTTATTATTATTTTGGTTGATTATATGTATTATGAATACATTTATAAACATCAAGAAAATTTCATGATTATTTATGTGACTATAAATTTAGCATATAAGTGTTATTTGTTTAGGGATAAATTTTATAGATAATAATCTAATAGTCCGTAATAATTAATTAAAGTTTGGGATCTTTAATTTAAAATTGCAAGTACGGTACAATCTCATCTAAAATGAAATAGTCATTATCCAGACTATTAATGTAGAGACATTGGATTGGAGGTACTTTATATAATGAGATTATATAGGACTGGACCAGATAAATTATGAATCTCTAATAATCATCCGTTACAAATAGAGTATTCAAATTTATCACTATAATGATCATATATTTGACAGTCTTAATCCTGAGTATTTATCAGACTCCTATTTATGACATTATGTTTTTTGACTTGCATGGTAAGATTTATCTAAGCACATATTATAACTTAGCATCTTAGAAACATAAAGTAATAAATGGCTGGGAATAATATTATACAGATATAGAATCCATTCCTTCCTTATGGAAGTTAGAAAAATAGTTCTCTTGAGTGATAATTCAATATTTGAACAGTAGAGCGCTCGTTCATAATAAGATTATGAATTAATTGTTTATTAGAGAATTATTGGAACTCAAGGATAAAGATGTAATAAGAGAGGTGAACAAAAATTGAACCTAGCTCTTATTATGAACTATTTATGGAGGACTGACTTATATGTAATGATTATATCAATGGACTACTCGCTAATTTTCTTTGAGTAATTTCACTATAATCTCAAGAGTTTAGTTTCAGGTTTTTAGTGGAGTAACACTAAAACTAATAAATTTGGCACATTAATCAAAGAGTTTAATTAATTGTCAAATTTATTGGAGCTTGGGTTATAGGTCCATAGGTCCCTAATACCACCTCTGTAACACTATATTGGATTTATGCATAGAATGAATTATACATGTGTAGTTTAGAATTATTGAATTCTGAATTAATTATTTCACACTTGAATTATTAACGTGACACAGAAAAATGTTCTCTGTGACACATAATGTAATGTGATAAATGTTGTCACATTTAACTAAGCATTAGTTAATTAATTAATTGATTATTTTTAAAATCTATTGTTAAATAAATGTGATTTGTTTTTGAATTTAGATTTAGATATATATATATATATATATATGGTTTTGAATCAAATCTTTTTATATATAATATTTTATAATATATTAATATATATATATATATTAATATAAAACAAAAAAAGGGAAATATAAAAGTTACGTTTCACCTTCTTTTCTTTCTTTAATATATATATATATATATGTTAAACCGAATCACATTGTGATTCAGTTAAATTAAGATAAAAAAAAAAGGAAGCAAAGTTTACTTTACGTAAACTTTCCTTATATATATATATTATATGAATCACGTTAACGTGATTCGGAAAGAAAAAAAAAGAAAAAAAAAAGAAAAAAGGAAAGTAAAATTACTAATGGCTCAGATATAAAAAGGAGAAATAGCAGTTATCTCAGTAGAATTATTCACGTAATTTTTACAAAATACTTAGAGAGAAAAACTGAGAATTCTTCTCTGAAAAAAGGGTCTGCTATCTCATGTCTTGAGTACATAGCAGATTTAGAAAAGTGTGAGGAAAATTCATTCTTGCAGTTTGATGTCCACTCG
Source organism: Artocarpus heterophyllus (assembly GCA_025403435.1). Taxonomy (NCBI): domain Eukaryota; kingdom Viridiplantae; phylum Streptophyta; class Magnoliopsida; order Rosales; family Moraceae; genus Artocarpus; species Artocarpus heterophyllus. The sequence continues at coordinate 110,546 of JAJQZP010000353.1, forward strand.
TCTTTCCATTGGTGTGAAGGCCTGGATTGAAAGATCGTGGTGTCAAAGAGGAAAGCTAGAATACTCTGATAGTCTTCAAAAAGGTTTGTAAAATTACCTAAAGCTTTCTATAATTAAAATTATATATCTATTCCCAATGAACAAAGTTTTCAGAAAATTTTTATTTGTCAACGATCCGTTCCTTCCGCTGCATTTCATATTTTAATTCCAACAAATGGCATCAGAATGGGTTATAGCATATATAATTTTAATTAAACATGATTTTATTTTGATAATATCATGTTTTTGATGTATGTTTGTGGGCACTTTGCATCTTTGTTAATTTTTATTCATGAGATGAATGGTTGTTTAATGAAGTGATTTTTTGTCGTTAATTATATGGTCCTTTTGGATTAATAATTTTATTTTCAGTTTGATTAGATCAATCTGTGTAAACCCATAAAAAGGTATAGGCTTTTTGCAATTTCTTATTATTATTTTTTTCTTCTCTCCTCTCCTTCACTTGCTACACATGGACCGATGAAGAAAAAGATGTCCATTGGATTTTTTTTTTGGCCCAGTTGAGAACTTTGGGCCTATCAAATTTCAAAGGTAATCTAGCAGATTGTTGCATAATAAACCACCTGATGAAGACTGCAAAATTGGAGCAGAGAATTATGTATAAATTACAAGAAGACCCCTGTAATTTTTTTTCTCTCTTATTTTTTATAGGTTGTAATTTAATTATCCAAAAGGACCCGATCAAAAATACATTATTTATTTTCATGTGATGATTGTGATAACATGTTCATGCATGATAACATGTCATCTAGGAAAATGCCCACTTATAGTTATTGTAACATGACATGCATACACTTAGCATATAATTTTTTATAAAGGAGTTTATAAAATGATTTAATATGTTGTAGAGTTAATTTAATGAGATTAAATTAATTGGGTTGGTTTTATTGAATCTTAATTTATTAATAAACCAATAATGTGAATTTAGTTTTAATACTTAAGACTTGTAAAATTCACATTAATTCTAAGTTATCTAATTTCAAATTGTTTAATATTCGGTACCTAGACAATTCATAATAAATTTAGATTTTTAGAAAATCTGGTAATTTATTTACATGTAAATAGAATGAGATTCTATTAAAACATAATATAATTTAGTAATTAAAATTTTTTTTATCTACTAGAATTATGAAACATATGATGTTTTATAAAATAAAACACATCTTTTAAAATAATGAGTGGGAGAATGTAATATAATAATATAATCTGCGGTCTCCACTATTAGTATAACACCGTGAGATTTAGGTGGCGTCTCGCGACGCTTTGATTTCGTCCTCCCTATGGAGGGTGTCCATTTAAATCAATATCAAGGTTGGCTTCCTTGAGATAGGATTTTATAATGTATTTCAAAATTGACCTATCCTATGATGGTAATTTTGAGTTAAGTTGTTAAAATCTAAAATAGTGGGTTACACTCATAAAGATATAATTAAATTGTTAATTATATCTTGACCAAAATAAATGGTTATTAATAAATATAGAAAATATGAGATATTTTGAATATATTTTTTAAACGAGAATGTCTCAATTCAATTCATAAATAATTTGACATACCCTACGGCGGCACTTTATTTATTAAAATTGAATAATCATGGAATTAGTAAAATATTTTTGTGCATCATGCATCACGTTTATTATTCCAAAACATATATTTATGATGTTTATGCAACCATTTTAATTTATGATGTTTATGCAACCATTTTAATTTATGCTATTTTATTTATTTATTACAGCAACAATGTCTAATCCAATCATCGCTATTCTCTCAACTGAAAAATTAACCGGAGATAATTTTGTTAAGTGGAAGAGTAACATGAACATTGTACTAATTTGCGAAGTTACAAGTTCATCCTAATGGAGGAATGTCCTCCAGAGCCTGCTACCAATGCTCCTCGTAATGTATAGGAAGCATATGATTGTTGGATCGAGGCGAACAATAAGGCCCGCTGTTTTCTTTTGGTTGGCATGTCTGACGTGCTTAGAATGAAGCACGAAAGCATGGAGACCGCTTATGAGATAATGCAGTATCTGCAAGACATGTTTAGTAAACCTGTTGAAAAGGCACACCACGAAACCGTTAAGGCAGTAATGAATGCCAAAATAAAGGCAGGGATTTCGGTCAGAGAACATGTTCTCAACATGGTTAATTATCTCCATGAGGCCGAGGTCAACGGGACTGTGATAGACGAAGCCACACAGGTGGGGATGATTTTGGAAACCCTCTCCCCTACGTTCCTTCAGTTCAAAAGCAACTATTTCATGAACAAGCTGAAATATAACATGACTGAGTTGCTTAATGAACTTCAAACCTTCAAGTCTATTTCGAAAGAAAGACTAAAGAAGCTGAGGCAAACGTTGCAGAAGCTCAACCCTCCTCTTCTACACAAAAGAATAAGAAGAGGAAGATGACTGAAGGAAGTGGTAAATCTAAAAATGAAGGGCAACCTAAGAAGAACAAAAGCAACAACAACAAAAAGAGCTCAAACCAAAAGAAGCCCAAAGGAAAATGTTTCCACTGCGGCATAGTTGGGCATTGGAAGAGAAACTGCAAGAAGTATCTTCAGGAGCTCAAAGAAAAGAAGAACAACAGTAAATCAGATTTACTCATTTTAGAAGCTTGTTTAGTTGAAGATGATACTTCACCTTGGATAATTGATTCAAGGGCAACTAATCATGTTTGTTCTTCTTTGCAGATGCTTAGTTCTTCAAGAGAGCTTGCCGACGGGGAACAAACGATGAGAGTGGGAACGGGAGAGGTTGTTTCGGCAAGAGTAGTGGGAGTTGTTAAACTTTATTTTAGAAATAAGTTTTTAATTTTGGACAATGTTTATTACATTCCTTGTTTTCGTAGAAATTTGATTTCTGTTTCCAGGTTGTTTGAACAAATGTTTAATGTTTCTTTTAATAATAATTATGTTAATATTTCTAGAAATGGTTTGAATATTTGTTCTGCGCATCTGGAAAATGGGCTTTACACTTTAAGGCCCAATGAAAAATCATTGCTTAATATCGAAATGTTCAAAGTTGAACAACCAAAACCCAAGAAGCAAAAGATTTCTTCTGATAATGATACATACCTATGGCACCTTAAATTAGGTCATGCTAACCTTAACAGAATTAACAGACTGGTAAAGGAAGGTCCTTTAAAAGAGCTAAAAGTTAGTTTTCTACCAGTTTGTGAATCTTGTCTTGAAGGTAAAATGACTAAGAGGTCTTTCTCTGCAAAAGGCGAAAGGGCCAAGGAACCACTTGAGCTAATACATTTAGACATCTGTAGTCCATTGAATGTACAAGCACGTGGTGGTTACGAATATTTCGTCACATTTATTGATAATTATTCAAGGTATGGTTACATATACCTAATGCAAAGGAAATCTGAAACTTTTGGAAAGTTCAAAGAATTCCAAGCGGAAGCTGAAAAGCAATTAAGAAAGACGGTGAAGAGTCTTCGATCTGATCGAGGAGGAGAATACCTTGATATTGAATTCAAGGACTATATGATAGAACATGGTATTCTATCACAACTCACCGCATCTGGAACACCACTACAAAATGGTGTTGCAAAGAGAAGAAATCGAACGTTGCTTGATATGGTGAGATCCATGCTCAACTACTCATCATTACCCACTTCATTTTAGGGATATGCACTACAAACTACAGTATATCTTCTAAACATAGTTCCATCTAAGTCTATTTCAAAAACACCTTTAAAGTTATGGAATGGTCGCAAACCTAATATGCGACATATCCGTATATGGGGGTGTCCAGCACATGTGCTCAAAAGGAAAGACCGAGAAGTTGGAACCACGTTCTAAAGTATGCTTATTTGTGGGATACCCAAAGGGAACGAGAGGAGGTTTGTTTTATAGTCCACAGGAAAAGAAAGTACTTGTATCAACAAATGCCACTTTTCTCGAGAATGATTATATGAAAAACTATAAACCTCGTAACAAAGTTGTACTTGAAGAGTTACTTTCTGATCAGATCAGACCACAACCGACAACTGTTGTCGAAGGACAAAATGAGGAGACCACATCTCCCTATCAGAATGTCATACCACCTCGACGTAGTGGGAGGGTTGTGAGACCACCTGCTTGCTACAGGAAACTTGGAGAAGCAAATGTTACTATCTCTGATAATGGTGAAGATGAACCATTGACATATCATGATGCAATGGAAGTTTCTGAGAAGAAAAAATGGCTGGAGGCTATGAACCTTGAAATGGAGTCCATGTACTCCAATTCAGTTTGGGATCTTGTAGACCTACATGAAGGGATAAAACCCATAGGGTGCAAATGGATTTACAAGAAGAAAAGATGAGTGGATGGGAAAGTTGAGACTTTCAAAGCTTGGCTTGTGGCAAAGGGTTATACCCAAAAGGAGGGAGTTGACTATGAAGAAACTTTCTCGCCTGTAGCTATGCTTAAATCCATTCGGATTCTTTTATCCATTGCTGCTTGTCTTGATTATGAGATATGGCAAATGGATGTCAAGACTGTCTTTTTGAATGGCTATCTTGAGGAAAGCATCTATATGGTGCAACCAGAAGGGTTTGTAGTCAAAGGTCAAGAGCAAAAAGTTTGCAAGTTACAGAGGTCCATCTATGGACTCAAGCAAGCTCCAAGATCTTAAAACTTGAGATTTGATGAAGCGATCAAATCTTATGGTTTCGATCAAAATATTGATGAACCTTGTGTTTACAAGTGCATCAAAGATAAGAAGGTGGTCTTCCTGGTTCTTTATGTAGATGATATCCTACTCATTGGGAATGATGTAGGCGTATTATCTGATGTAAAGAAATGGCTCGCCAACAATTTCCAAATGAAAGATTTCGGAGAAGCAAGTTATGTTCTTGGAATCCAACTCATAAGAGATCGCAAGAACAAACTGTTGGCGCTGTCTCAGGCATCATATATCGATAAGGTGCTTATCAGATTTTCGATGCAAAACTCCAAGAAAGGTAATTTGCCGACACGTCATGGAGTTTATCTTTCAAAAAAGCAGTGTCCTAAGACACCTCAAGAGGAAGAAAATATGAGACGGGTACCCTATGCTTCTGCAGTAGGAAGTCTAATGTATGCCATGTTGTGTAAAAGACCTAACATTTGCTATGCGGTGGGTATAGTCAGTCGGTATCAATCCAACCCAGGATTAGATCATTGGGTAGTGGTTAAACTTATTCTCAAGTATCTTAGGAGAATGAGAAACTATATGCTAGTTTATTCTGGTGAGAATTTGATTCCCATTGGATACACTGATTCTGATTTTCAATCAGGCAAAGACACACGTACATCTACGTCTGGATCAGTGTTTACTTTTAGTGGTGGAGCTATAGTTTGGAGAAGCATCAAACAATCTTGTATTGCTGATTCAACTATAGAAGCAGAATATGTGGCTGCTTATGAAGCAGCTAAAGAAGCTGTTTGGCTCCGTAAGTTCTTAAATGATTTGGAAGTAGTTCCAGACATGGATAAACCACTCACACTGTGTTGTGACAACAGTGGTGCAGTGGCAAATTCAAGAGAACCTAGAAGCCACAAAAGAGGAAAGCATATAGAAAGAAAATATCATTTGATAAGAGAGATAGTGCATCGAGGCGATGTGAAAGTTGTAAAGATAGCGTCGAAAAACAACCTTGCCGACCCTTTTACCAAGACGTTACCTGCAAAGAGCTTTGAGGGACACTTGGAAGGCTTAGGTCTTAGAGACATGTCTCACCTGCTCTAGGGCAAGTGAGAGATTGTTGGGTTTGGTGCCCTAAAAGCTATGACATTGTATATATTGTTAATAAATAAATAAAATGACATTTATTATTATTTTAGTTGATTATATGTATTATGAATACATTTATAAACATCAAGAAAATTCCATGATTATTTATGTGACTATAAATTTAGCATATAAGTGTTATTTACTTAGGGATAAATTTTATAGATAATAATCTAAATAGTCCGTAATAATTAATTAAAGTTTGGGATCTTTAATTTAAAATTATAGTACGGTCCAATCTCATCTAAAATGAAATAGTCACTATCCAGACTATTAATGTAGAGACATTGGATTGGAGGTACTTTATATAATGAGATTATATAAGACTGGACCAGATAAGTTATGAATATCTAATAATCATCCGTTACAAATAGAGTATTCAAATTTATCACTATGATGATCATATATTTGACAGTCTTAATCCTGAGTATTTATTAGACTCCTATTTATGACATTATGTTTTTTGACTTGCATGGTAAGATTTGTCTAAGCACATATTATAACTTAGCATCTTGAAAACATAAAGTAATAAATGGCTGGAAATAATATTATACAGATGTGGAATCCATTCCTTCCTTATGGAAGTTAGAAAAATAGTTCTCTTGAGTGATAATTCAAGGTTTGAATAGTAGAGCGCTCGTTCATAATAAGATTATGAATTAATTGTTCATTAAAGAATTATTGAAACTCAAGGATAAAGATGTAATAAGAGAGGTGAATGAAAATTGAACCTAGCTCTTATTATGAACTATTTATGGAGGACTGACTTATATGTAATGATTATATCAATGGACTACTCGCTAATTTTCTCTGAGTAATTTTACTATAATCTTAAGAGTTCAGTTTCAAGTTTTTAGTGGAGTAACACTGAAACTAATAAATTTGGCACATTAATCAAAGAGTTTAATTAATTGTCAAATTTATTGGAGCTTGGGTTATAGGTCCATAGAGCCCCAATACCACCTCTGTAACACTATATTGGATTTATGCATAGAATGAATTATACATGTTTAGTTTGGAATTATTGAATTCTGAATTAATTATTTCACACTTGAATTATTAACATGACACAGAAAAATGTTCTTTGTGACACATAATGTAATGTGATAAATGTTGTCACATTTAACTGAGCATTAGTTAATTAATTAATTGATTATTTTTAAAATCTATTCTTAAATAAATGTGATTTGTTTTTGAATTTAGATTTAGATATATATATATATATATGGTTTTGAATCAAATCTTTTTATATATAAGATTTTATAATATATTAATATATATATATATATTAATATAAAACAAAAAAAGGGAAACGTAAAAGTTACGTTTCACCTTCTTTTCTTTCTTTAATACATATATATATATATATGTCAATGTGATTCGGTTAAATTAAGATAAAAAAAAAGGGAAGGAAAGTTTACTTTACGTAAACTTTCCTTTTATATATATATATATATATATATATATATTATATAACGTGATTTGGAAAGAAGAAAAAAGAAAGAAAAAAGAAAAAGAAAAGGAAAAGGGAAAGTAAAATTACTAATGTCTCAGATATAAAAAGGAGAAATAACAGTTATCTCAGTAGAATTATTCACGTAATTTTTACAAAATACTTAGAGAGAAAAACTGAGAATTCTTCTCTGAAAAAAGGGTCTGCTATCTCATGTGTTAAGTACATAGCAGATTTAGAAAAGTGTGAGGAAAATTCATTCTTACAGTTTGACGTCCACTCGTCTTTTTATTGGTGTGAAGGCCTGGATTGGAAGATCGTGGTGTCAAAGAGGAAAGCTAGGATACCCTGATAGTCTTCAAAAAGGTTTGTAAAATTACCTAAAGCTTTATATAATTAAAATTATATATCTATTCCTGATGAACAAAGTTTTCAGAAAATTTTTATTTGTCAACGATTCGTTCCTTCCGCTGCGATTCATATTTTAATTCCAACAATAACTACTCTCCAAGACATCATATATATAAGAGATGAAGACACCAAGGCTTAACACCAGACCGTAAAGCATAATGACTTACAAACTATACTTAAAAGCTAGATTGAAAAGTGGGAAAACATTGTCGTTATTACAACATGAAAACCAAACAAGAACACACATGGTGGAAACGTCAATGACTTTATTTGACAACAACAAAAACTAAAATAATAGGGTACAACCCAAACCATAACTATAAAATTCTCAATGATAATCCAACCTTGGCCATTGGAAAGAAGCCTATGCCATGCTCGAGGTCTGAAAAGAAGCCAAGGGAGAGCCAATCCATTGGCACATAAGGTCCATATGTTGCCTGCCTCTACCAGCCAAACAAAGCGCCGCTTCAAAGACCCTTTTCCCTTCAAAGACAAAAATCTTGAAGAAGTCGAGGTCTTCGATCTGCAACATACATCCAACCCACGAGAAGAAGGCTCATGGACCCCTATGGCCACTTTCAACCACCGCATCACCCAGCACATGGGATTCAAAGCCACCGATGCACAAAATTACCTAAGACAATGACAATTTGTGCACCAGAGCTTTGCCTCACAAGCACAACAAAACTTCCCTCCATAAAGTACTAAGCAAGAAACTACAAGAGATGTCAAGCCATCATCATTTAGAAACCCTCCCATAGGGCCTGAAGTCCAGAGGCCAACCTAAGGTTGGGGCAACGAAGGACGGCGACGAGTAGACAAAAATCTTGAAGAAGAAGCCGAGGTCTTTGGTCTGTAACATATGTCCAGCCAACAAGAAGAAGCCTCATGGATCTACCCTTGTTGCCATTTTTGACCACCGCATCACCCACCCACATGGAATTCGGAGCCGCTAATGCACAAATACGACTTGAGATGATGAGAATCAGCTAACGGAAGCTCTATCTCCCAAGCATAGCAAAACTCCCTTCCAAAAAGCACCAAATGGGAAACCACAAGAGATATCAAGCCATCATAATTCAGAGACCCTCCCATGGGGTTGGGAGTCCGAAAGCTAGTTAAAGGCTAGTGCCGAACTCCGGCCCATCGAGGCCTCTCACAAAGGCAGCGCAAAATAAAGAGAATGGAGAAAAAGGGAAACCTACTTGTTCCCATGATTTGAATAGAGGATGTCATCTTAATGATAATATAAACAACCTATCATGTAATTAGGATACTACTTCCACCCGTCCGGGTGGAAGATACACCTATTTATTAATAACCATTCAGATCAAAATCTATGGATATGATTACAGCAAAGTGTAAGTAAGAAATTGTTAACCTGCTTTCACCTGTTACTGGTTAATAATGCTTTGGTGACCTGTTTGTAAATTTTTTATTCTTCCGATGCTTTTGAGAAACAACTCTCGTTCTTGGCATATATATTGACTTTATTATTAAAGATCAAAAAAACCAAAAGAAATAAAATTTATGTCTTCTTCCTTATTGTCTCTCCAGTCGCAGACCAAAATGGCAGCCCCAAATTTAACATCCCCCACACTCAACCAATAGGCTAGATTCATAAGAACTGGTGAACTTATTATTTTGTTTGGTTGCTATTAAAACAAAGCAAATGAAAGTAAGAACATTTTGGTTTTACTATTAAAAACCAAAATAATCTTTGCACTTGATCAAGGCATAATTCAGCTTCGTTTCTGTCTTTTTTTTCATTTATTAAATGTAACATTATAAAATCAATTTGCTTAGGTTTAACTGTACAGATTGTTCTTTGGTTGTGAAATAAGAAATGGTTTTTTAATCTAACAAACGCATAAAAGGAAGGGGAAAAAAAACTTGCAGAGGAATAGAGAAGTAGCAGCCTCATAAAGCCCGATTTGTCAAGCCTGTCTTCTTCGTGAGCGGCCATGAGCCCGAATCTGTATATTGATGTCACGCCATTATGCTAGTCGCTAGACCTTCCCTCTCCCTCAAACCGTTCATGAGCCAACTGTAGAGGCATGGTCTCTTCCGTAAGCCAGGCACCACCATTGCAATCTTTCCTCCTCCTTCAGCATTGCCCAATCATAAGCCCCCTCCCTCCATTCTCTGTTGCTTGATCTTTGAAAATGAGCAAAAAGAAACCACTGGTTTCTCGATTGCTACAATCCATAGCCATGGAAGAAAGTCCTGACTCTGACATGAGTTTCGAGAAGAAAGCCTATAGCTTTCGAAGAACGATTTTCTTTATCTCTTTTACACTAGGATTATTAATGGACAATTTAATTTCATTATTCATGATGTTCACATAAAAATTTTCGATCAATAGACAAAACAAAAAAAAAAAGTTACGTCCTCACTAAAGTGTCGTTACTTCTTCTTCCACTACGTTACATCATCGTTGGCACATTTTGGACCGTACAAAACACATTTCATAAATAGGCCTGACTTCATCAATAAATTACAACTTTTTGTCAATTGACTCATCAAATACATAGCCTAAACTCAGTTTCCACACCTTTTAGTGTCATTAATGCGATAAAATTCTTCCAATTTGGCCCGCTTAACAGGCGGGCAGGTGAAATTTTAGCCCAGACGAACCGAAGTCATCTCCCATGTGATTATACTCTCAATTAAATTTATAATGTAGAAGATAAACGTGTAATCTTAAAAATATACATATATATATAATATATGCAGCTCATGCGGAAGATGAACATGTAAACATATATATAATGGCACGTGCCACGTTATTTCCGCAAAACATAAAAAGAGTTTTACAGAAATTAAAGTACTCTTAATCAGTCTGGTTTGGTTTTTTTCTTTTACCGTTGTTGTCGAACAAAACCAAGAGTGCGGTTCGCAACGAAACTAAAACTAAAAGTTAGAACGGTTTAATAATGTGTTTAAAAAGTGTGGTTAGAACTGAAACTTTTTAACTAAAAATTTTTAGTTAGAACGGTTTAATAATGTGTTTAAAAAGTGTGGTTAGAACTGAAACTTTTTAACTAAAAATTGTAGCATGTTAGAGCTTTATACTATAGCTTTTTTTTAATTGTTGTAGGATATGAAAGCTTTACATTCTGACAACTAAAAGTTTTGGTTAGAACTGATTTTACTAAATACTTTTTTACCATAGCATATAAAAGTTTTATACTGTAACTTATTTTTGCTTTGTACTTTTTATTGCAATAGTTAAAACATTTTTATGAAGGACGTTGCAAAGTGAACACACGTTTGGGGTCCTAGAACTCATGAATTTGGGCCATGTATTGGGCCATCGCGTTCAGCAGGCCCATCAAAAAAAACGAATGAAAACAAAAATCCTACAACTCTTTTGAAGAAGGTTACCGAACGTTCAAGTTTAGTAACGAACAAATCCAAGCATACTGCAAAGCGCACACCTACACATTGCACCCTTTGACTCTTTAGTTCAACGGCAAGGTGATAGACAGAGGCAAAGCGGAGGTGAAGGAGCCAAGAGGGAGGGTGAGGAGAAAATGGCAGCAACATTTGCGTTTTTCTCTTGCTTCATTTTCAGACAATTCTACTCGACATTGAAACAGATAGTTTAAAGTATGCAAGCAATTCAATTGTACAAAGAAAACCATTCTACTAATATTCAAGTGAAAAATAGATAAAAGTCAAAACTCGAACCAGTAACCAAGCTAGAAAACTGAATCTAACCTGTAATTTGCTATTTTTCCCTTTTATTTGACATTCACACTTTTATTTGACATTTGTAGACCTTACCGTGGGGTCGGGAGTCCAAAAGCCAGCCAAAGGCTAGCATCGAACTTCGGCCCTTCGAGGCCTCCCATAGAGGCAGCACAAAATAAAGAGAATGGAGAAAATAAGAAAGCTACTTGTTCACATGATTAGAACTGAGGATGTCATCTCAATGATAATATAAACAACCTACCATGTAATTAGGGTACTACTTCCACCTGCCCGGGTGGAAGATTCACCTATTTATTAACAATCTTTAGATCGAAATCTACGGCTGTGATTATAGCACAAGGTAAGTAAGAAATTATTAACCTACTTTCACCTGTTATTGGTTATTTGTGCTTTGGTGACCTTTTTGTAAATTTTTTATTTGTCCTATGCTTTTGAGAAACGACTCTTATTTTGTTGGCATATATATAGACTTTCTTATTAAAAATCAAAACACCCAAAAATAAAATAAAATTTCCGTCTTCATCCTCATTGCCTCTCCAATGGCAGACTAAAATGGCAGCCCCAAATTTAACATCCCCATACTCAGCCAATAGACTAGATTCATAAGAATTGGTGAACTTATTATTTTGTTTGGTTGCTTTTAAAATAAAGCAAGGTAAAGTAAGAATATTTTGGTTTTACTGTTAAAAACCAAAATAATCTTTGCTCTTGATCGAGGCATAATTCAGCTTTGTTTCTATCTTATTTCATTTATTAAATGTAACAATATAAAATCAATTTACTTAGGTTTAACTGTTTAGATTGTTCTTTGGTTGTGAAATAAGAAACAGTTTTCAATTTGACAAACGTATAAAAGGAAGGAAAAAATGTTGTAGAGGAATAAAGAAGCAGTAGCCCCATAAAGCCTACCCCTCCGCCACACGAACAGGTCCATCGAGCTTGCCTCGCCATTGCAACCCTTCGCGAGCCTAACCCTTGCCGTGCGAGCCCTATCGAGCTCACTCCTCCGTGCGAACCTAGATCCATTAAGCCCGTCTTCTTTGTGAACGGCCATGAGCTGTCATGCCATTATGCTAGTCCCTAGACCTTCCCCCTCCCTCAAATTATTCGTGAGCCAACTACAGAGGCAAGGTCTCTTTTGTGAGCCAGGCACCACTGTTGCAATCTTTCCTCTGCCTTCACCATCGCCCAATAACAAGCCCGCTCCCTCCATTATCCGTTGCTTGATCTTTGAAAATGAGCAAAAAGAAATCACTGGCTTCTTGATTGCTACAATCTGTAGCCATGGAAGAAAGTCCAGACTCTGACGTGAGTTTTTAGAAGAAAGCCTAGAGCTTTCAAAGAACGATTCCTTTTTGGACTAAAAAAATCAGAATAATGCAATGCACTTTATCTCTTTTACACTAGGAATACTAATGGACAAGATTTAATTTCATTATTCGTGATGTTCATATTAAAATTTTCGATAAATAGACAAAATAAAAAAAGTTACGTCCTCTTGAAAGTACCGTTGCTTCTTCCTCTGCTATGTCACATCGTCGTTGGCATATTTTGGAGCGTATAAAACACATTTCAGACCTATTTGGTTTGAGTATTTGAATAAAGTATTTAAATAAAGATTTAAATTTTTATGAGAGAAAATACTGTAACAAAATAATTCTTGGTTTGAGTATTTGAATAAAGTATTTAAATGAAGATTTAAATTTTTGTGAGAGAAAATACTGTAACAAAATAATTCGAACCGTTATTCAAGTATCGAAACAAACGGGCCCTTCATAAACAGGCCTGATTTTGTCAATAAATTACAATTTTCACCAGTTGGCTTATCAAACACACGGCCGATACCCAGTTTCCACACCTTTCTATTGTCATTAATGCAACAAAATTCTTCCAACCTGGCCCCCTTAACAGTTTAAACCGACCCATTATAACGGAAAAGAGGTGCCACGAGGGCGAGCGAAATTTGAGCCCCGGTTGACAGAAGTCATCTCTCAAGTAATTATATTCTCAATTAAATTTTTAATGTGGAAGATGAACATGTAATCTTAAAAATACGTACGTGTGTGTCTATATATATATATATAATATGCGGCTCATGTGGAAGATGAACATGTAATCTTTCAAATAAATAAATAAATATATATATATATAATATACGCGGCTCGTGCCAAGTTACTTCCGCAAAACATAAAATGAGTTCAAAGATACCCTTAATCAGTTCAATTTGGTTTTTTTTTTTTCTTTTACCATTGTTGTCGAACCAAACCAAGAGTGCAGTTGGCTACGAAATTAATACAAAAAATTAGAACGATTTAATATTATTTGAAAAATGTAGTTAAAACTATAGCATGTAAAATTTTTTTTTTAACCATTGTAATATATAAAAGCTTTACACTACTAAAATTTTTGGTTAAAACTGATTTTGTCAAACAATTTTTTACTATAACATGTAAAAACTTTACATTATAACCTATTTTTATTTTATATTATGACATGGCTGGATAGTTAGAACGACATTTTTATAAACGACCTTGCAAAATGAACACACACTCCGGTTCCTAGAACTCATGAATTTGGGCCATGTATAGGGTCATCGCGTCCAACAGGCCCATCTAAAAAAACGAATGAGAAAAAAAAATCCTACAACTCTTTTGAAGAAGGTTACCGAACGTTCAAGTTCAGTAACGAACGAATCCAAGCATGCTGCAAAGCGCACACCTACACACTGCACCCTTTGACTCTTTAGTTCAACGGCAAGGTGATGGCGAGAGGCAAAGGTGAGGAGAAGGAGCCAAGAGGGAGGGTGACAATATAATGGCAGCAATATTTGTATTTTTCTCCTGCATCATTTTCAGCCAATTCTACTTGACATAGAAGCCGATAGTTTGAAGTACGCAAGCAATTCAATATTGTACAAAGAAAAACAATCCACCAAGATTCAAGCGAAGACAAGAAAAAAATCAAAACTTGAGCGAGAAACCGAGTTAGAAAACTGAATCTAACCTGTAATTCGCGATTTTTCCTTTTTATTTGACACTCAAACTTTCAGATAGTAATCAGTATATTGGGACAGTAAGTCTTGTTGGCCAAGACAATGGCCGGTCAAACGTTACACACCAGCAGAATAACATTACAACATTGTCACAACAAACTGAGAATACCGGCTGTACAAATGTGGCCAACTTTACAAGTATGATTTCAAAACTACCTCATTGAAAAAACACAGACCATATTTCCAAGTTTAACAATTCAACCCAGAAGGATCTAAAAACCTAAATTAGGGACAGATTTGCATGTCATATAGTCCTCTCACCTTTATTTCATGTTGTTACTTTTAGCCTCTCCCAACCTGCATAACATGCACAAAGATATTGAGCTTTAGAAAGATGGTTTTAAGACTTTTAGGCAAGAATCTAGTCTAATCACCAAAATAGAAGCTACTCAGTAAGTATTCTATAATACAAACAACCATATTGGCAGATTGGTGATCTGCATCAAAGACTGAAGCTGATAAACTTGGAAAGATGCACTTGTAACAGCAATCATATTTAGACAGACACTCAATTTGAACTTGCAGCTCAGGAGAGCATTCCCTCCTTGTCCCTCACAAGGATTCGTGCAGTAGAGCCGCAAGGTAGATTTTTCATGAAAATTGATGCCATCTCATACTGATGAATTTTGGTGTGTATAGACTATAGGGAGAGTAAAATTTACCAAATTTAAGGGTACTTGTGATTCAGGAAGATAAAACGTTTGAAAGAAAAGCACAAAGGGGCATAAAGCTTTTGTTTTTCCATTGTAAAAATTAAAAAAAAAAAATGAGGGAAAAAGTAAAGGAAGGTGGTAATTTTGGATACAGAGCAAAGTTACTCAAATTAAAGAACTTCATTGATTGCTTTGACCTAAAATTTGGTACAAGGACAAAACCTATGATGTTATTTGTTTCTCCAAGTACATTCTATCTTTTTCAGTTAACAAGACATTTAAATTTGACTACAAAAAACATTCATTCGAATATGGCCTGGAATCATCCATTAACAGCTCAACCACATTTAAGCCACAATTTCGCCAAGTTTAAAAGCCCTTTTAATTTTCTCTTTTAATGATCTCATCATTTCTCATCATTCCATCACTTTAGATATTTGCTTTTCTTTCTGATCTTGTGTTAACGGATGGCGAAATTATCCCTTGTTGCTCTCACTTACCCTTCTTTCCCTTGAGCTAAGCTAATTTGCTCATGTAAATATCAAACTGAATAAGGTGCAAACTAAGCCCTGAATCGTATTGTTTTGCTTTTGTATAAAAATTTTCATCTTCAAATTTATAACTTCTGTTACTGCAAACAACTACTGGAGCCTTTTCCTTTATATTATCATTATTGGAAACACATTTTTCAAAAGAGCAAACTATCATCCTGACAAACAACCTAACAAACGAGCACTCAACTCTCATAAACCAAGAAAGTGAGTATTTGGATAATAAAGTTACTGAAATCACATACCAATCAAAGGGAGTTGTTAATCAGATAAGAAGCTATCAACCAACTCATCAAAGCCTATGAAAGTTAGAACCTTATTATAATTGTGTCTAGTAAACAATGATACTTAGTGAGAAAAACAATGTAAATCACAATTATAGTATGACAACAATGTTAGAATAACATTAATAACAAAACATTGCACAAAGAAGTAGGAGGTAAACCAATATAGTTTTAAAAAATCTCATTTATTAGCCAAAAAAATATCACCAATTCTCAGAGCCCAGAAAGCTTATAAGACACAAATCAAACAAACCCATCACAGGAAAAAATATATATATTGTGAGGAACAAACCATGGTTATGGGGTTGGTGAGAGAGAATTAGCCAACATGAAAAGGGCCAATATCGCCGGTTCGGAGAGAAGAGGCGACCTCATCGGCCACGATCAAGCAAGAGGAAACCCAGCCACTGAGAGCCAACCAAACCATCCTTGCCATCCACAGAGTCATCCCCCATGGCACCGCCATTGTTTCTTTTTTTTTTTTTAAGTCTTTCTCTTCTCTTCTCTCTCCAATCGAAACCCGACAACACAACACAAACCCCCCTTGGACTTTGGGACCTAAGGCGAACCCATTTAAGGATCTGACCCCACTTTCTCCCCCTCACAAAGCGATCAGGAAAAAGATTCAAAAGGCTAATGTGGAAGCAGAAGAAAATTACAAGACTTGTCCCGCCGTAGTGTTTTCAATAGAGTAAAGTCATAAATGAGAATCTATACCTGGTTTGGTTTCGTGTTTAGAATTTTTAAAACTATTTTTATATATATTTTTATATAAAAATTTTAAAAATATTTTTAATATAATTTTAAAAAAAAATTATTGTTAAAAATAAAAATATTTTTATTTATTTTGAAAATAATATTAAATGGCCCTTATAGCACCGTTTGTTTTTGTTCTCAAAATTTATAAAAATATTTTCGTATATTTTTTGAGGCAAAAATTTTAAAAACACTCTCAGTATAATTCTAAAAATAATTTAATTTTTCAAAGCAAAAACATTTTCACATATTTTAAAAATAATACTAAACGGCCCCTATATCCTAGAAACTTATAAATAAAAAATGTTAAACAACAACACAATTAAAAAAATTATATTCTACTCGCATCCATGTTCCTTTGCCACCCTTAAATAAAAATAAAAAATTCTTTTCCCACTTACCCGCAAAAATAAGTGCAAACTAGGGGTGAAAAAAAATTCAATCCGACGAATTCAATTTAACTCACCTAATGAAATCTAAAATAATCTGAATCTGATGAATTTGAATAAGAATTCTATTAGCCTACTCAATTCGTTTTTTTTCATTGGGTGGATTTGGGTTGTGTTTTTTTATAATCCGAGATAATTTGAACCTATGCAATATAAAAATATATGTAAAGTATTTACTATAAATATTATAATTTTAATACAATCTTATACTTAAAAAACTATTTATAGTAATATAGTTTATAAAGACTTCTTCTTCTTTTTTCCAGACTTCTATTTTTTACTTTCTACTTTCTAATGCAACAGTTATGGACAAGAGAATGCAGATGGACTTAGGTGTGGCTGCAGGCAAAAAGGTTTCCTCGTTATCGATTTCTTCCTTTTGCATGTATCCCTTAGCTATCAGTCTAGCCTTATATGTTTTGACCTTTCTATCCATTCCTCTCTTCCTCTTATAGAGCCACTTAAACCTTATGGGTTTTGCCCCTTCAAGAAGATCCACAAGTTCCAAAACCTGATTAGTCTCCATAGACTTCATCTCTGTGTTCATGGCCTTTGTCTAGAGTTTCGAATTAACGTCCTCCATAGCCTGTTCGTAAGTATAAAGATCTCTGTCATGTTCATCTAGTTCAGCCAAGAAGTCCTCTCCATTGAATATATACCTCTCGGGTTGACGTCCGATCCTCTCACTACAACGAAGCCCCTTAGGTTGTTGTTCAGGTTTGGTTGGTTTTTCTACACTAATTGGAATAGTTTCATTCAGAACCCCTGGAGTGATAGAATCACTCGCCAACTCCTCGAGCACCACTTTGCTTTGAGGCTTAAAGTCATCCATGTAACTTTCCTCAAAGAAAGTTGTATTAGTTGAAACCATGACTTTATTTTCCTTTGGGTTATAGAAATAACCCCCTTTATTCTCTCTTGGATGTCCCATAAATACACAAACTTCTGAACGTGCTTTCGATTTATTCGCTTCTTTAAACAAGACATGAGCCGGACATCACCATATGGGAATATAGTTTAAGGATATCTTTATTAATCATCATGGACCTAACCATGTCAAACAAAGTCCTATTTCTTTTCTCAGTTACACTATTCTACTGCGGAATGCCCGACGCAGTCAAATGGGATAAAATCTTATTCTCCAATAAGTGTCCCAAGAACTCATCAGAAAGATATTCACCACCTCGATCAGATCGAATTGCCTTTATGGGTCTACTCAATTGCTTTTCCACTTCAGCTCGAAACTCCCTGAATTCGTCATAAGTTTCACTTTTGTGGTGCATTAGGTACACATACCCATACCTAAAGTAATGAGAATGGCTATTCTTCTTTGTGATTGTTTTTGTCTGGCAGTGTTTTAGTGATTTGTTTTGTCTAGGTTTATGATTATTTATGCAGGTTGGGTGGCAATGTTGTAGGGGTGGCCGCCAATGTATACGATGATTGTTGGCATCAGGTTGTTTGGCGATAGTTTTGGGTGACGGTTGGGAGAGGGATGATTTTGTGTTATTGGGGTTTGTTTTATTTTTTTAGATTTTTTAATAAATTTGTTTTAATTTTTATTTTCAATGTATCAATTATTCGAAAGGTAATTTAGTAATTTCAAATAAAAATGATATTTAGCAATTTTTAACGGTCAAACTTACCAGTTTGACTATTAAATTGGATCTTCAGTAATTAAAATCAAAGGTTACGTTAGTTCAATAAAATTAAAAAAAAAGTTGGGGATCAAATGTTCATTTTCATAAAAGATTGAAGACTTTTGGAGCAATTTACCCTTAAAAAACCACTTTATAATAAATTAAAAATTTTGAGAATCACGAATTTGATTTTGTATCTTTACTACCTCTCAAGATGAGGTTCTGGAGGGAAACTAATCTTGACTTATGTTGGAGGAAAAATGCTAAGGTCACCATTTTTATCACTCCTTGTGTCAGTTTCTACCTTCTACAATTGCCACATGTTGTCTCATTTTTCCCATAACAAGAAAACCCAATTTATTCTCCTTCTTATCATTAATTACAAAGGATGTCATTCTTTTTTTTAATAGTACACAAAATTTTGAAGAGATTTATATGTTATTACAAAATTGTGATTTATTAGTTATCACATCAATTGAAAGCTACGTCCAGTAGGGTTTTCTCAGGATGAGATATTTCATTATAAGAAAACTGCTTCCAATACTAAAGCTAAGGTTTGTGTCAAGAATTGGACTTCAAGTTGCTCTAGAGTTGGCCTTTATAGTTTACTAGATTGGTCATATTTCGATTCTTTTGTTACAATTTAAATTCAAATACAATAGAACTTCTTATCTAATTAGCTTGATTCTGATAAGACTTTCTATTGAGCTTATTTCTTTTGCGAATTTGAAATCGTGTGGATTCTGATAAGGTTGAATGTCTATTGCCATTTGGAGATCAATAATCTAAATAATAGACACAGTTTTACTGGTTTACCATTTTCAATTATCATCCGATAAATGCGGTTCCAGGATATCACTGAGGCCAAATGGGTCGAGATACATCTTTGGCCTTTCTAGCCAGACATCGACTCGGGCCTTCTTGATGACTCGACAACAATACATACATAAGAAGAGAAATTGCATGAATTAGTAGATTTTATTAGCTCTGGTAAATAATGTCAAATGTTTTAAAAAAGTATAAAAAATAACATGTTTGGAATTAACCCGATTTTTGAGCTAGCAAAAACCCCTAAAATACCATTATTTCTAAAACACTTGTTCAATTTCTCTACTTTCTTTTCTCTCTCTCCTCTCTCTCCATTGTCTCTCTCTCTCTCTCTTCATCAATCTTCTGCTCTAAGTCGACGGAAGCTTCACGGACATCAAGTTCTGTCATTTTCACCAACGTTGAACTCTGGCGTCTCCAGATAGCGATGATCCTCTTCACCATCTCGTTAGGTGGCTGACCTCAAGTTCTGATGGAGCCAAATGAAATCTGAGGACGCGGAACCAAACGTGATCTGAGGATGGTAGAGATTTCCACCTGAGAAGACAGACTCATGATTTTCTCTAGTGTTTATGTCGTGCCAAATAGGAGAAAAATTTGAAGCATCTTGGAGATCGCAACCACAACGCCTAGCTTTGCTAATCTATTATGACGAAGAAGATCACCGATCTATTGCACCGAAAAGGTCACTGAGGATCGCACTAGAGAGAATTGACATAGAGCTTCTCCGACGACGGTTGGGTTCTTGGCCAGGCATGAAGGATCACGCCAGAGAGGATCGCGACCAGATTTGGATTTGTTGATTGTCTTGGCTTGCCATGAGTTATTATTGTATTTGAGGTTTTTATTTTCTATGCTTGATCTAGGAAATTACCTGAGTTATTAATTTTTGTTTGTTTTTGTACCTTTTCTGTTTTGGTTTTTGATCTAAAAAAGAAAAAGAAGAGAAAAACATTTTGCTTTTTAATTTTTTTTGGTTGTCTCGTTGTAGTTTTATGGATCTTTTTGTTTTTGTTTTTGTTTTGTTTTTTTTTTTCGTGATCAGGTTTTTTTTTTCAATGTTTATGTGTTTTTGGTGGTAGCAGCAACAGCTATTGGCAATGTCGTTAGTGTAGTATTTACATGGTAATGTAATATTACCAAAGTAATTTTATATTTTCTGGTCATTGGTGGTGTCGATGAGGGAGGATGATAGAGATATAGGGAAGAAAGATGTGGAGATATTTTAGTTTTTGTTCTTAATTTCTCATCGTATGTTATTTACTACACATTTTGAAACTATATAACATTATTTACTAATAAGGTGTTTGGGAAGTGCAGTTAGAACCAATAGTTAAAGCCAATTTTAATTAAAACTATTGTAGTATATGAGAGTTTTACACTATAACAATTTTTTGCTTTTTACTCTTGCATGTGAGAGTTTTTTACTGTTTGTTAGTTAGAACCAACTAACCACAAAACACCCTAGAAGTTTGAACCTAAATATGCTATTTTGCTCTAACCGTCGGTGATGACGGTAAGGAAGGATGGTGAGAGATATAGAGAAGAAAGATGTGGGGGTATTTTGAGGTTTTTATTCTCAATTTTTTAGGAAATATTATTTAATGTCTCAAGATATATTATTTACTATACATTTTGAAATTATATGACATTATTTACTAATAGGGTGTTTAAGAAGTGAGGTTAAAACCAATAATTGGAACCATTTTGATTAAAAATATTGTAGCATATGAGAGCTTTACATTGTATCAACTTTTATTTTTAATGTAGAATGTGAGGGTTTTTTACTTTTTGTTGGCTAGAACCAATTAACAGCCAAACACCCTATAAATTTTAACCTAATATGCAATTTTGCAATTTCCCTTATACACACACATATAAAAGGTTTTTTTTTATATTTTAACTATTACAATTTTAAAAAAAATATTACAAGAAAAGAAGTGAACAAAAAAAGGGAAAAAAAAAAAGAGGACAAAAAGTTGCAAATTTGTAATAACAATTAAAAAATGACATAATTAGGCTTTACTATTTTTAGAAAGGTAAGTCTATTGACAGCGCTCACTTTAATTTTTACACCTTTTTTAATAAAATTTTTTATGACAATATTATCTATTAATAAAATTATTTTTAAAAAATACTTATTATACATCCCATTTTGCAAAAACAAAATTATTCCTTTTGAAAAATAATCATGCCTTATTTTTTAAAAAATGAATAGAAATCATAAAAATTTCTTGGTTTCTTTGTTATTCAAAATTCTTGTTTTTTCATTCATATTTCATTGTTTCTTATAAATGATTTATATAAAGTGTTGTTGTTTATGAACTTTTTAACTTTTTTTTATAAAAAATTATGAATCCTAGACTACATAGAGAAAAAAAAAAAAAAAGCTCTTGGGAATCGTTAGACTACATTTGAAAAAAAATCTTATAAATCGTAGACTACAAAAAATTATTGTTGTTATGAACCGTAAACTACATAGAAAAAAAAAAACTTTTTGAATGAAGTATTTGTTGACTACATAGAAAAACGTTTGGAAAAAACCGTAGGTTTGGTTGGCTGGTGGGTGAGTGGAAGAAGAAAAAGCAATATCATTAATATATTTGGACTTTTTTAGTATTTTAAAAGAGATATATAGCATGTTTGACATTGGTTGATTTTAATCAATTTTTTAATTAATAACAATGTAAAGCTCTTATATGTTACAGTTAAAAAAAAGTTACTACAGTGTAAAATTTTCATATGCTATAACGTTTACAACTCTAACTAATAGTTTTAACAACTATCTTAAACACCTTAGTAACAAATAGAACATGAGGTGGTTTAAGAAAGTATTAGAAGCGGAAAAGTAAAATGAAAAGTGTCAAAACTTTTTAGACAAGTGGATGTGGTCCCTAAAAAAAAAAACATGTGGCAATTGTAGAAAATAAAGAGTTGACAAATTATGTGGCCCAAACATTTATCTTATTGGGGATTTTGGTGCGTTTAGGATTTAGTCCAGGCATAATCAATTAGTTGGCAAATGAAACACGAGAGATACGAAACACATCACTTTAAACTTTGTCACGTATAAAATAAAAATCAATTATCATGTGAATTTTTTCTTTTTAAAGAATGAATAGCCATGTGATTCATTTTGGAGTAAAAACATGATTCTAAAAAGATATGTGATACCAATATTATCACAATAGATTGCCGATAGAATATTAAAAAATATAAAATACTTTTAAAAGGCAGTTGCCACCCCAAGAATTTTTGTCACATGACGATTCACCCCTCAAACAGAACAACCACCATATGCTTAAAGAAAATTTCGTTTTGTTATCTCATGTTTTATTTTTTGTTTTTACTTTTATGGTTGTTTGGTTGATTGATGGAAACCATGGTTCTTACCACAAATTTAGTTATAAATAATATAAACTCTCACATGTTACAGTAACAATAAAAAAAATTGCTACAGTTTAAAATTCTCACATGCTACAATAAAAATAATTTTAACCAATAATTTCTATCACCATTCCAAACACCACAATAACAATTGAATAAAAAAAATGAATAACGATCACCTTCTAAAGCCTTTGATTCCTTTATTTATTTATTTATTTTCTCTGGCATTTTGGCGTACCTTTTGTCCATGTTTTGTATTGGATTCTCTCCTTTCGAAGCTTTTTGTCTTATCCTTGATTTTGTAATAATAAACTTTAGCATTTGTTTTACTGAGAGATGTTTTCTAGGCATTTTAGCGAAAAAATAACTTTTGATGAAAATTAAAAAAAAAATGATGGTACTGCTGCACTTTGTTTCAATGCGATTGATAATTGATCTAATATTAGTAAAAAAACCACGTCACAAAAAAAAAATTAAACTCATTAGTTCATAATGTAAAACTCTCAGCAGCTATAATATAAAACTATCGTATATTACAATATAAACTTTTTTTTTTAGTTCAAACTAATTTGTTAAAACAAAGTATTTTTTAAACATTTCATATTAGACCAAAAAATTGCTAGAAATTGAATTTACCTCTAAAGTATGTGAGTTGTATAATCTTTAAGGGTGGGGTCATTTATTCACATTTTGATGGTTATAACTATCATTTATCCTTTTAGGCACATTTGAAAATTCAGACAGTCTCTCCCTCT
The DNA here is from genome assembly GCA_025403435.1 of Artocarpus heterophyllus. NCBI lineage: Eukaryota > Viridiplantae > Streptophyta > Magnoliopsida > Rosales > Moraceae > Artocarpus > Artocarpus heterophyllus. The sequence continues at coordinate 134,311 of JAJQZP010000353.1, forward strand.
CCCTCTTGGTCAGAGTCTGGTGTGGCTCTTGGTCTGGCTGTTAGTACTGTAGCTTGTGAGAAGGAACTGGAGCAAGGGAAGGGGTCGGAGTGGGAGAACACTAAGGGTAAAAAATGGGAGGTTTGTTACTTGGATTGGTGGTAACTAGTAGAGCTTGATGCTGAAGAGATCTATAGAGGATAGTATGGTTGAAGACAGAGGGTCCAAGGTTGGCGGGTTCCAAGGGTTTGGGAGTACGTGGGTGGGCATGGATCTGTGGGATCTATGGCATGTCAAGAGATGCAGAGGCCAAAGATGCTCTTCGCTAACACGTGGGTCTCGAATCCGAGGGAAATGAGGGGCGGTGGGATTGTTTTGTGGCAGGTTGGCTAAAATGTTGACTGGTGGGTGGATGCATATATAGAGAAAGAGGTATGCAGCTTGACAAAGAAGCTATTGGAGGAGGACACCTTGAAGGAGCAGACTTGCAGTCAGGGGTTGTAACGCCCCCTTACGGACATCACAGATGTCGTTACATTCATACATTACATACTTTTACTTTGAGTTCAACCATATAGCTTGAAGATAGTTTGAAAGCATACATTGAGAAAACATACCCTGATCCATGCAAACATTTTTTTTTATTCCATCTTAAACAATTAATTACTTGATCATAAACATCCTTTGAATATTTAATCAAACCATTGAAAATTAGAAACAAACTTTTTGAACAACCTTGGAAAACATTCTTACAGTTCGGCAGGCCGAACTTATGGGTTCGGTAGGCCGAAGATGTCTGGCAGGCCATTTGAGACTCTGCAAAAATAGGATTTCAAAATCAAGATGACCGACAAGCCGATACAGACTAATCGGCAGGCCGTTCAAGACTTCGGCAGGCCGGTCAATAACGTTCGACAGCCCGACCGACGATTATAAAAATAATTTTTTTTTTTAATTTCAATCTCCATAATTGAAATGTGGAAGACAATATACTTAAAAGAAATAAGATAAAATAATAAAAGATAGTTCATATGTATTAAAAAAAAACTTAACAATTAATTATGTTCAAAATATCAATCATAATTTTAATCATCAACAACTTCCTTCTTGGCGTTCTTCCGTTTGCAATTCATCGTTCTTTATGCTCACACGCCTTCCCATGCCCTCCGTCTAATCCATGACTTTCTTACCCTTATCTGCAACATGATATAAAATTGAGTAAGCAAATGCTTAGTAAGTACATATCATTTCTCACAACTTAAAACATTTTATGAACATCATTATCATCATCATTATCATTATCATAATAGTGCACAAGGCACATTTTCATTGGAACATATCTTTCATTTCATTGACCATATTAAAACTTAATTCATTTTACCTTAAAAGGCCCCAGTGTTGCACCATAATCATCATCGTAGGCGCGCCGTCATAAGAGGAGAAGGGTAGCTAATCCTAAACCAAACATGACATCATAACATATCATAACATTGGTGTACAACACTTATTTAGGTGATATATATATATATATATATATATATATATATATACATATTTGAACTTTCATGCTTTGAAACACGTCATCATCATACATGCATAACTTTTGAACATAGAAAATTTTCATAAGAAATCTTTAAATAAAATTATCATAAAAATCATCATAGAATAAACATCATTAAGAACATAATTTCAAACCTAATAAAATATATCATGTTGCAGGTGACAATGTACTTACTTGTGTAGCTTACTTAACCTTAATTTCGTAGGTGACAACGCTGCGGTCTCGATGTGCTCACTTCATCATGTGTTCATGTCATATATTCATAAAAATAGCAATCAACATATATTTTCAAGGGACCGTGAAATCATCAAACTTCATAATCTCTTCTACTAACATACTCCATCACATATCCTTTCCTTTCTTGAAAATATAAATTTATAAAACATTTTATTACCATAAGAACATTAGATTAAAACTATTAACACAAAATACATCACCAACCTCCACGAATTCAATACTTAATAACTCAACATTTATACATAATTTGAGTACCATACTCGACAGGGATAAAGTCAACACATAAACATATTACCATGATTTTTCTTTAGTCATAAAAATTACATTTAGTATCTAAAAACAAGTCATAGATCATACACACAGAATCTCCCAGAATAACTAGGCAGTGAACAACTTTAATCTCAGGTCCGTTTAACACCTTTTGACACCATAGAAAAATCTACAAAAATTAACATATACTTTAGACATATAGAACTCTAACATATCCAAATATTGGCTTCAAGAAAAATCGGAGTAGGTCAAAATACACATTTGAAATAAGTGGTCAAACTAACCTCCATTAACTTATACAGTGAGCTACATGGGTTCATTATTTTCAAACAATTAAAACACATTAATTTAAACTCTAAAATTCTTACTAAAAACTTATTAACATACATCACAATACCACAAAATTATCTCAATACCAATAAAATCATTTAATCATACAAAACATCACATAACCAAAAAGTCCAACCATTTTACTGTTATAGCAGTTTCCTGACCTAGTCTTACTAAAAATTCCATAACACATAAAATACTGATCAAATCATTACCAAACTTTCCAGTTCATAACTTAACATATATATGAACATTCTTGCCAAATTTTGTAGCAAACAAAGCACGTATACCCCTTGAACAAAAATCACATTTTCAAGCATCATGACCAAATAGAAACATTTTTTACTGTGAGTGGCAGTGGGTAGAAAATTCATATCTTAATGTAGAAAAATTGAAATAAGTTGAAACTTGGAAGAACATTACATAACATAAACATCATACTAAAATCTCAAAGAAAAATAAGATTCCTAGACAAAGTTATGGCTGTCAAGTAAGGAGGAAAACATATTTCAGAAATACCGAAAAAGGGCTCTTACTTCAAAATGAAGCTTCTCTAGTTTATCTTTGAATTTGGCTAGGTGGAAAGTGAGATTTCTTGGTGTTCTTTTAGGTGTTTGCACCAGTGAAATGAAGAGAGAAGATGGAGAAGAAAATGTAGGAAGATAGAGTCAGAGAGAGGAGACGTGAGAGAGAGAGAGAGCAAAATTATCATGAAAAGAGAAATGGAAGTAACGTACAAATAAGGCCTGTCTAACCTGTTATTATCAAAAATTTTCTGATTAAAAGTTGGCTAATTGACATGGAGAAAGGAGAGGATTGGGGGAAAGCCAAATTGCCATCTCATCTTATCATATTTTAACACTTCAAATAGGGAAACTATATCAATTACATTCAATCAATCAAAAGTCAAATGTTTTATTTCCTTGAATGAGGAAATTAATCCATAAATATGCCAATTAATCACATTAAACCATCCAATCATCGCAATTATCTCAATCACAAATTTGAAGAGACTTTTGCTGACTGCTCATCAGCTGTCATCGCCCTGCCGATTCTTTAGGGACAATTCGGCCTACCGAACTGTCCTTACATACATGAATACATCATACATTTAAATCATTAAGGAATCATAATTAAACATACAATGTAAATAATATGAACACTTGAGCACATCGATTCTACGTGATCGTCACATGTCATAGCACTTAAAATAAATGGTTAGTGACAATAATATCATAAATAAATATGGAAAAACTTAACGTCGTCACTAACATTACTTAATCCATTACATAGAAATAGGTGGGTGTTATAATTCTCCCCACCTTATAAGAGTTTCATCCTCGAAACTCAAAACAGTTGCGGATACTGTCATCTTCACGTTCCCATGTGGCTTCTTCCACTTGGTGATTTCGCCAAAGCACTTTGACCAATGGAATTTCTTTATTCCTCAAGGTCTTGGTTTTACGATCAAGTATCTCTACTAGCTTTTCTTCATAACTTAAGTCATCACGGATCTCGATCACCTGTGGCTCAATCACGTGCGTAGGGTCTACGACATATTTCTTAAGCATCGAAACATGGAACACATCATGCATTGTAGACATTTTTGAAGGCAACCTTAACTGATAAGCAACTTTGCCTATCCGCTTTACAATTTCATAAGCTTCGATAAACCTCGGATTCAACTTGCCTTTCTTCCCAAACCTCATAATCCCTTTCATCAGTGCAACTTTCAAAAACACATATTCGCCTACGGCGAATTCTAAGGGTCTTCTCCTCTTGTCAGCATAACTCTTCTGATGGCTTTAAGCGGTCTCTATTCTTCTTCTTATCAGTTTTATCATCTCAGAAGTTTCGTTAACAAAATCAGTCCTTTCAGCATCGACGCTTTTTATCAACTTCTTCTCACCAGCTTCATGCCAACATATAGGTGACCTACATTTTCGCCCATACAGGGCCTCATAAGGTGCCATTCCAATCGTCACCTTACAGCTGTTGTTGTAAGCAAACTCTGTTAATGGAAACATTTTAGACCAGCTTGTCTTGAAGTCGAGAGTATAGGCTCGAAGCATATCTTCTAAAATCAAGTTCGTCCTCTTCGTTTGGCCATCTGTCTGAGGATGAAAAGCTGTACTGAAATGCAACTTGGTCCCCATAGCAGTCTGTACGCTTTTCCAGAACTTGGATGTGAACCTGCCATCACGGTCTGAGATGATAGACTTAAGGATTCCGTGAAGTCGTATGATCTCCTTGACATAGAGTTCTGCTCACCGTTCCATAGAGTAAGTGATCATGATGGGAATGAAATGTGTCGTTTTCATCAATCGATCTACAACAACCTAGATAGCGTCATAACCATTCGTAGTCCTGGGCAAACGGGTAATGAAATTCATTGCTATATCTTCCCATTTCCATTCCGGTATCTGGATAGACTGTAAATCACCACCAGGCCTCTAGTGTTCAGCTTTAACTTGCTGGCATGTCAAGCATTTCTTCATATACATGGCAACATCACGTTTCATTCCAAACCACCAGAAGTTACCCCTTAGATCATTATACATCTTTGTTGCACTTGGATGAATTGAGTATGGAGTGTCATGAATTTTCGCGAAAATCCTTTCCCTTAAGCTATCAACATTGGGAACACATAAGCGGTCCTTGAGATATAGAGTTCCGTCATCCACAATACAAAACTCTTGACATTTCCTTTCTTTCATTTCCTGCTTAATCCTTGCGAGGCTTACATCATCATTTTGTTTACTCCGAATCTCATCATATATCATCAGAGCAAGAGTGAGTGCTGACAGCTGGCCTGCTATAAGTTCCAATCTGAAGTCTAGAATTTCCTTTCTCAAAGGTGGAGACATTGCTTGCATTGACATTAGCGCAGCCGCAGCCTTCCTACTCAAAGCATCGGCCACTCGGTTGGCCTTCCCAGGATGATAAAGGATTTCACAATCGTAATCCTTCACCAACTCTAGCCATCTCCGTTGTCTCATGTTCAGGTCCTTCTGAGTGAAGAAGTACTTCAGACTTTGATGATCGGTGAAGATTTTACATTGGACCCCATACAAATATTGTCTCCATATTTTCAGCGCAAAGACGATAGCTGCTAACTCAAGATCATGAGTAGGATAGTTCTTTTCGTAATCCTTCAGTTGTCTTGACGCATAGGAAATCACCCTGTCATTTTGCATTAGAACAGCTCCAAGGCCCATTTTAGACGCATCGCTATAAATTACAAATCTGTCGTTTCCTTCCGGAATAGCCAAACTGGAGCTGTTGTTAGCCTCTTCTTCAGTTCCTGGAAACTCTTCTCGCAAGCATCTGTCCATTCATACTTCTTTCCTTTGCGAGTTAAATTCATGAGTAGAGCTGCTATCTTGGAGAAGTCTTCTACGAATCTCCGATAATAACCAGCTAAGCCCAAGAAGCTCCTTATCTCGCTTGCATTAGTTGGTTGTTTCCAGTTGAGAACTGTCTCTACTTTAGTAGGGTCTACCATAATTCCTTCCTTTGATATAACATGCCCCAAGAAAGACACTCTATCAAGCCAGAATTCACACTTAGAGAACTTTGCATATAACTTGTGTCTTCTTAATGTTTCCAGCATAATTTTTAAATGCTCATTGTGTTCCTCCAGATTCTTTGAATAAACAAGAATTTCATCGATAAATACAACAACAAATTTATCAAGAAAATCCTTGATTACCCTATTCATCATATCCATGAAGGCCACAGGTGCATTCGTTAGACCGAAGGGCATAACCACAAACTCATAGTGACCATACCTCGATCTAAAGGTTGTCTTGGGGATGTCTCCTTCTTTAACCTTTAGCTTGTGATAACCCGACCACAGATTAATCTTCGAAAATACCGAAGCTCCCTTAAGCTGATCAAACAAATCATCGATTCAAGGCAACGGGTACTTGTTCTTGATCGTCACCTTGTTAAGCTCTCTATAGTCGATGCAGAGTCTCATCAAACCATCATTTTTCTTAACAAATAAAACTAGAGCTCCCCATAGAGAGTGACTTGGCCTAATGAAGCCTTTGTCGAGTAGTTCTTTTAGTTGCATATGAAGCTCCTTTAACTCTGCCGGGGCCATTCTGTATGCTGCCTTTGAGATCGGGTCGGTGCCTAGAGCGAGCTCAATCTCGAATTCGACTTCTCTTTCTAGAGGTAGACTTGTCAGGTCATCGGGAAACACCTCAGGAAATTCTCGTACAACTGCCACTTCATCAATCCTTATCTTTTCCTCTTAGCTTTTATCTACTATGTTGGCCAGAAAGCCCATGCAGCCACTTGCTAATAACTTCCTTGCTTTCATTACAGATAAAAACACACTGGGTTTCTTTCTAGACTCGCCAACATACACGAACTTTTGATCACCTTTAGGATGAAAGATCACTTTTCTTTTCCAGCATTCGATAGAAGCATTGTACTTGCTTAGAAAATCCATCCCAAGAATTATATCGTAGTCATACATGTCGATCACAATGAGGTCGACGAAAAGTTTTTCATCAGAAATCCATAGGGGTACTGTATGCAGACAGTGCGTAAATAATATCACTTCCCCAGAGGGTAGTGTCGTAGTGAATCCCTGTCTCATAGGCTCCAAACGAACGCCTAACTTCTTAGCAAATAATGTAGATACAAAAGAATGTGTAGCACCCGTATTGAAAAGAACATAGGCATTAATAGAAAGGCTTGTTATCTGACCTGTGACCACATTTGAGGCTTCAACAGCCACTTGTTCCTTTGTCATGGCATATATGTAGGCATTCATAGGTGGAGCTTCAAGTCTTCCTTGACTAATCAAGGGCCCTTCTAAGGAAGCTTGCATCTGATGATGTTGGGCTAGAGGAGGAGCTCTTTGCTGGGCCTAGGCATTCGTCTGATTGGGGTAGTTCTTAGCAAAATGATCTTCTCGCCTACAAATAAAACATTGATTTGTCCCCAAGCGGTATTCTCCTGGATGTTTCTTTCCACATTTGGCGCATGGTTGAAACTACCTGCTATTGTTGTTGGGCTGGCCACCATTGTGCCTCTTGTGGCCTTGGCCTTGCTGGTTTTGTGAATTGCCCTTCCTTTTGTTGTTCTTCTAGTTCTGGTTGTTGTTGTTGTTGTTGCTACTGTTGCTGTTGTTGTTGTTCCTATGAGGAGGGTGGTTCTGGTTGTTTGCATTGTTGGCTTGCTAACCAGACTAAGGCTGATTCCTTCTTAACTTGGACAAGTGAAACTCAGCATGTTGGGCCCTCATAACAACCTGTTCTTGCGTCTTGGGTGGACTAGCTCCATTAACGATTGCAGCAATTTCTGGTCTAAGAACTTTGATCAGTCTTCTGACCCTTTCACTCTCAATGCTAACTATCCCTGGACATAATCGGGCTAGTTGATCAAACTTGGTCACCACATCTGTAACTGACATATCCCCCTAGCACAGATTCTCAAACTCCTCGTAATGCTTCCTTGTGATTTTCATGTAGAAGAACTTCATGTTGAACTCGTGAACAAAGTCAGCCCATGTCATCTCATCAATGTTCCTACTCAATTCTATGCCATCCCACCAAATTTTTGCCTCCATGGTGAGACAGTACAATGCACAGAGAACCTTTTCATTGTCAGTGAAATTCATGAGTCTTAGAGTGGCCTTAATTGTCTTCAACTATCATTGAGCGACTAACGGATCCCTAGAACCCTTGAAATCTGCTGGCTTAACTCTCTTCCATCTGACTAGAAGGGGTTCCTGATAGGCCGCTCTAGGTTCAGCGGCAAGAGCTCGAACTTCGTTAACTTGTGGCTGTGGAGGAGGAGGAGGAGGCACATCATTGCCTCGTCGTTCGTCGTTCTGACCGTTGGCCCTTAATTCGACAATCTCTCTTCCTTGATCCTCCAACTGCTTTTGCAGCTTGGCGATCATCGTCATAAGCCTTTCATTGGTCTGGGTGCGTGTTTGCATTCTTCTGTGGCCATCCATCAATAATTTCCTAAAAGAATTAGGAACTTAGAAATAATCTTCTAATATGAGACAGGTTTTCACTACGAGAGCATTAATCATTAGGAACTTAGAAATAATCTTCTAATATGAGACAGGTTTTCACTACGAGAGCATTAATCATTAAACTTCTAAACCTTATCCTTATCATCATACTTGCATCATATCATAAAACTTTAAAAACATACTTACTTGGAGGACTTAGACTAACGTGTGGCAATAAGAATTGTAAACGAAAATTTGATCTGATACCAAAGCCTGTAACGCCCCCTTATAGATGTCATAGATGTCATTACGTTCATATATTACATACTTTTACTTTGAGTTCATATATTACATACCAAAGCCTGAAGATAGTTTGAAAGCATACATTGAGAAAACATACCCAGGATCCATGCGAATATTATTTTTTTATTCCATCTTAAACAATTAATAACTTGGTCATAAACATCCTTTGAATATTTAATCAAACCATTGAAAATTAGAAACAAACTTTTTGAACAACCTTGGAAAACATTCTTATAGTTCAGCAAGCCAAACTTATGGGTTAGGTAGGCCGAAGATGTCCGACAGGCTGAAGGTCAAACCTTGATAGGCCATCGGAGGCTCTGCAAAAACAGGATTTCAAAATCAAGATGACCGGCAGGCCAGTACAAAGTAATCGGCAGGCCGTTCAAGACTTCGGCAGGCCAATCAGTAACGTTCGGCAGCCCAACCGACGATTATAAAAATAATTTTTTTTTTAAATTTCAATCTCCATAATTGAAATGTGGAAGACAATATACTTGAAAGAAATAAGATAAAATAATAAAAGATAGTTCATATATATTAAAAAAAAAACTTAGCAATTAATTGTGTTCAAAATATCAATCATAATTTAAATCATCAACAACTTCCTTCTTGGCATTCTTCTGTTTGCAATTCATCGTTCTTTATGCTCACACGCCTTCCTATGCCCTCCGTCTAATCCATGACTTTCTTACCCTTATCTGCAACATGATATAAAATTGAGTAAGCTAATGCTTAGTAAGTACATATCATTTCTCACAACTTAAAACATTTTATGAACATCATTATCATCATCATTATCATTATCATAATAGTGCACAAGGCACATTTTCATTGGAACATATCTTTCATTTCATTGACCATATTAAAACTTAATTCATTTTATCTTAAAAGGCCCTAGTGTTGTACCATAATCATCATCGTAGACGCGCCGTCATGAGAGGAGAAGGGTAACTAATCCTAAACCAAACATGACATCATAACATATCATTAAATTGGTGTACAACACTTATTTAGGTGATACATATATATATATATACATATTTGAACTTTCATGCTTTGAAACACGTCATCATCATACATGCATAACTTTTGAACATAGAAAATTTTCATAAGAAATCTTTAAATAAAATTATCATAAAAATCATCATAGAACAAACATCATTAAGAACATAATTTCAAACCTAAAAAAATATATTATGTTGCAGGTGACAATGTACTTACTTGTGTAGCTTACTTAACCTTAATTGCGTAGGTGACAACGCCGCGGTCTCGATGTGCTCACTTCATCATGTGTTCATGTCATATATTCATAAAAATAGCAATTAACATATATTTTCAAGGGATTGTGAAATCATCAAACTTCATAATCTCTTCTATTAACATACTTCATCACATATCCTTTCCTTTCTTGAAAATATCAATTTATAAAACATTTCATTACTATAAGAACATTAGATTAAAACTATCAACACAAAATGCATCACTGACCTCCACGAATTCAATACTTAAAAACTCAACATTTACACATAATTTGAGTACCATACTCGACAGGGATAAAGTCAACACATAAACATGTTACCATAATTTTTCTTTCGTCATAAAAATTACATTTAGTATCTAAAAACAAGTCATACATCATACACACAAAATCTGCCAGAATAACTAGGCAGTGAATAACTTTAATCTTAGTTCTGTTTAACACCTTTTGACACCATAGAAAAATCTACAAAAATTAACATATACTGTAGACATATAGAACTCTAACATATCCAAAAATTGACTTCAACAAAAATCAGAGTAGGTCAAAATACACATTTGAAATAAGTGGTAAAACTAACCTCCATTAACTTATACAATGAGCTACATGAGTTCATCATTTTCAAACAATTAAAATACATTAATTTAAACTCTAAAATTCTTACTAACAACTTAAATATACATCACAATACCACAAAATTATCTCAACACCAATAAAATCATTTAATCATACAAAACATCATATAACCAAAAAGTCCAACCATTTTACTGTTAAAGCAGTTTTTAGACCTAGTCTTACTAAAAATTCCATTACACATAAAATACTCATCAAATCATTACCAAACTTTTCAGTTCATAACTTAACATATATATGAACATTCTTGCCAAATTTCTTAGCAAACAAAGTACGTTTACCCCTTAATCAAAAATCACATTTTCAATCATCATGACCAAACAGCAACATTTTTACTGTGAGTGGTAGTGGGTAGAAAATTCATATCTTAATGTAGAAAAATCAAAATAAGTTAAAACTTGGAAGAACGTTACATAACATATATATGAACATCATACTAAAATCTCAGAGCAAAATAAGATTCCTAGACAAAGTTATGGCTGTCGGAGTAAGGAGGAAAACATATTTCAGAAATACCAAAAAAGGGCTCTTACCTCAAAATGAAGCTTCTCTAGTTTATCTTTGAATTTGGCTAGGTGGAAAGTGAGATTTCTTGGTGTTCTTTTAGGTGTTTGCACCAGGGAAATGAAGAGAGAAGATGGAGAAGAAAATGTAGAGAAGAGAGAGTGAGAGAGAGGAGACGTGAGAGAGAGAGAGAGCAAAAATATTGTGAAAAGAGAAATGAAACTAACGTACAAATGAGGCCTGTCTAATCCGTTATTATCAGAAATTTTTTGATTAAAAGTTGGCTGATTGACGTGGAGAAAGGAAAGGATTGGGGGAAAGTCAAATTGTCATCTCATCTTACCATATTTCAACACTTTAAATGGGGAAACCATATCAATTACATTCAATCAATCAAAAGTCAAATGTTTTTATTTCCTTAAATGAGGAAATTAATCCATAAATATGTCAATTAATCACATTAAACCATCCAATCATCGTAATTATCTTAATCACAAATTTGGAGAGACTTTTGCTGACTGCTCATCAGCTGTCATTGGCCTGCCGATTCCTCACTTCGGCCTGCCGATTCCTCAAAGTCTGACCTACCGATGATTTCCATCGGCCTACCGATTCTTTAGGGACAATTCGGCCTACCGAACTTGAAGGTTTGGCTTACTGAACTGTCCTTACATACATTAATACATCATACATTTAAAATCATTAAGGAATCATAATTAAACATACAATGTAAATAACATGAATACTTGAGCACATCGATTCCACGTGATCGTCACCTGTCATAGCACTTAAAATAAATGGTTAGTGAGAATAATATCATAAATAAATATGGAAAAACTTAACGTCATCACTAACATTACTTAATTCGTTACATAGAAATAGGTGGGTGTTACATGGGTCACCACATGTAGAAGAGGAGGTCGGCCTATTTGGAGGTCTAGTTACGAAGTTGTTAGTCAAGAGGTTGTTAGATGGTCACAGCAATGGGATTCCTTTTACCATGGTGTTATCTCCTATATTTTATTTGGTTTTAGTTTACGCTTTTATAGAATAAATGTGTCGATAGCGATGTTGGTGTCATAACAAAGGTGGTCTTTCCACCATCGGTTTTGTTTTGATGTCACACCTTTTGGTGAGCAATGATATGTATTTTGTTTTTTGGCTAGATTTTGTTCTATTCTAAGTCTTTTGTTCCCTTAGTTTGGAGGGTTTGATCTCCATCGACTGGTTTTGTCCATTGACTTTAGTGGTCTCTTTAATGAGTCGTAGTTGAGTTCTAATGAGTCGAAGAAACATGGATAAAAGAAATAGAAGTAGAGAGGGAAGAGAAAGAATTGTGGCGGGAGAAGGAGGAGGAGGAGAGAGAGAGAAACAAGGTCTGATCAAAGTGACATGGATTGAACTCAATGATGCCAATGAACACAAATTGTGGCTTTGACCTCGTAAATAGTGACACAGACGTTAATGTCGGCGAATGGGTTGGGCAGTCACACGGCAATGGCAAGCTCTGTTGCTTGCTAGCATATAGAAAGAGGAGGGAGAGAGAAATGGGGAAAAGAGAATACAGAGGGAGAGAGAGAAAGAAGAAAAAAAGATCTGATTAAGGGGGTATTTTGGGGCTTTTGTTTATTTTAATATACAAATATACTTGAACATGATATTTCCATTATGTTTTTAAAAATAACGACATATTACTTAGTGAATCATAAAACCTACTATTTGCCTGGCTTGGCCCGTTTGACATATATAGATGCTACCTTCTCCAATAGAGTAGCATTGTTGGAGAAAGAGGATGATCATACAACAGGAACTTGGGTTGAAAAAAGGGAAAAGATAGCATGTAGGGAGAATATATGAAAGAGAGAACACATAGAAAGAGGCTAGCAAGGATAGGTCGATGGAGGGGGAGAGGTTGGCTTACAAAGCATAATGGTGTTGCCATCAGGTCCAACATTGCAACGACATCTCCAATCACAATGCTTTCCAACAACGTCCCATACGTTGATCGCTAGGGGCACTTTTGACATTTTGGAAATGTTTTTTCTCCTAGAAAGTTTTTGACTTTTGTTACAAATTCTCTAGAACTAGAGGCAAGATCCTTGTTAGGGGTGAACAAAAAAACCCAACAATTCGACAAACTCAATTAACTAATCTAACCTAAACCGAGATAACCCAAACCCGTTGAACCCGACAAGTAATTAAACCCAACCTAGCCTAACTTGAGGTTCCATTGGGTGGGTTAGGATTTTCTCAACCCATCCTAACTTGAACTCGTCCAATCTATTTATATATAAATATTTATATTATATTTTTATAATTTTAGTATACATATTACATATACACAAGCTGAAAAATGCATTTTGAGTTGTATTATTTCTAGCATCTGTGTGTTATTTTAATTCTTATTTTTTAATTTTTTTTTGATAAATGCTATTGCTCACATATGCGAGAAGTTGACATGTGCATCTTAACAAAAAGTATAAGTGTATTATTTGTTTTATATTTAAATTAATGAATGGAAGCTTGTTATGTTTTATTTTACGTGATATATCTTGCATTACAATATAGAAGATGTTTGAGCAAAGATGCTTGGAATTGGAGATTGACAATTATGCACTATATTGGTTTTTTTTTTTTTTTTACTAATTTTGTTGTATTGGTTTATATTATGGTTTATTTGTTAGTTCATGACTTAATGTATTTGTTTTGAATTTATGTTGCAAAGTTTTATCTTTATGTTTTAACTTAATCATACAATTTTGAACTTTTATAAGACCAATATTTTATGAATTTTAGTTGCTTAGTTCATTTTGAGTTAATTTGTTAGTTTTGATTTTTTTTCCCTTTTCATACGACTCAATCCAACCAATCTACCTAGACTTTAATTGAGTGGATTGGTCTTGAACTTTGAGTCGATTGGACACGTTAAATTTAAAATCAGCCTATCTAAACTTTGATTAGTTGGGTTGAGTTTTCAAAAAAAAAAAAACACCAAACCTGCCCGACCCTTAATTATGCAATGGGCTTGCCTGCGCCCGGTCCGCATAAAACCATATTTTAATCACTCATTCCCGCTCTTCCAAAACTTTTGAAAATTCAAACCCGCCCGATTACCGACAAACAAATCCAATCTGCAGAAAACTGCAAAACAAAAGAAAACGAAGAAGAAATTAGGGAAGAACCTCTCTCTCATGGCTCCTCACTTCGTCTTTCCCAGAACGCTTCCAGATTTGGAAGAAGACCACCAAGACAATCGTCTTTCCGCTCGGAACCCCGTCGACATCTCATCTCTTCGCCCTTCCGAACTCGAAGAGTTCGTCAAAGGTTCGATTTTCAGCCCCTCTTTCTCTCTCTAAATCCTGGAGCTCTGTTCGGTTACAAAGAAAATGCGGGAATTTTGGAAAGCAGAGGAAACTTTTGAGAGAAATTGTACTGTTTTTTGCTGTCTCTTGATACCTAACAGAATGAATGATAATCTCTGGAAAGAGGGCGACTTGAAATTAGTTGCATTTCGCTTCACGATGGTCCATCTCTCTTTTCCGTCTTTCTCTAATTTACGAGTTTAAAGGATTTTCCACCTAGAGCTCTGTTTGATTACCGAGAACATGCGGGAAACTTAATGAAAGGAAAATTTTGGAAGACGTTTGGGAAAGAAAAATTTTGAAAAAGATTAGCATCGGTGATTCGTCGGTTTTCGCTTAATGAAGTCAATTCTACTTTTCTCGTTTGAAATTTATTTTTTTAAATAATTTTTTCCCTTACTGTGAGAAAACCTAGGAAACCGTTGAGTGGGAAAAGAATGAAATTTAACTGGAAATGCACACACACACACACACACACGCATATATGTATGTATATATGCTGTGAAGCTTGGAAATGAGAACGACATTTATCAATGAATAGGCGAAGATTGCTGTTCGTGTTGTTGCTTGCTGCATTTTGCTTGCAGCTTAGAGAGGCGTTTCTGTATATAGCCACAACTTTCCTCAGTAAAGCTAAAAATTGGATTTTGTAACAATTTTATCATCCTATGCTGGAGACGAATTGGTTTACTAGATAGTCAACTATCTTGTGATTTTAATCTGTTCCCGGAATTTTGTTTCTGATAGGTGTGTCATTTGACCTGTCCGACAATGAGCTCTTTTGCGTGGAAGAGCAAGATGTGTTTGATCGCGTATACTCATTGATCCGCGGTTACTCTGGTCTTCCCCCCTCCTGTAAATTCAACCTGGTTGAGAGTCTTCGATCGAATCTCAGTGTTCTTCTCCCAAATGTTGATTCGATCTCGCGCCTTTCACAAGGTGAGGATGGTGACTCTCAAGTTCTTGATCGAGTTGTGTCACACCGTAATGCTTTTAAAATCTACACGTTCTTCCTCTTCAGTGTCATTCTTGCCGAGGAGTCGAACATCAGTTCCAATAATAACTCAAAGGTGCTCTCTCTAAATACTTATTATCACTGTTTGTTTGTTCATATGATGTATAATGTACGTCTAATAATTTAAGTGTAATATATTGATTATTTTATTCTTAATATGATTGAGTTTTGTGGCCATGGCCGCAGGTGGTTGCAAGTTCAAGAAAGAAAAATCCTGTAAACTCATGGAATTGGGAACTACAAAGGGGCCGCATACTCAGTTTAATTGCCAATTCATTAGAGATTAACCTCTCGTTGCTCTTTGGTTCATCAGACCTAGATGAAAATTATGTTTCTTTCGTTACGAGGTAAGTTTATGTAATTAGTTGATTATGTTCACTTTGCTTGTGTTGTGTTGTGTTTATTTTTTAGCAGAGAGATTTTAATTCAAGTTCTTCCAGGAATGCATATTCTTTGTTCGAGAATGCCACGCTTTTGAAAGACTCCGAGACAAAAGGTGCTCTTTGTCGTATTATTGGGGCTTGTGCTACTAAATACCATTACTTGGCACAATCATGTGCATCGATCATGCACCTAGTTCATAAGTATGATTTTGTTGTCACCCATATTGCTGATGCGGTTGCTGATGCGGAGAAGAAGTATGCTGATGGGAGCCTGGCCAGTTCTCTCATTAGAGAGATAGGAAGGGCTAATCCGAAAGACTATGTAAAGGACACAGCTGGGGCAGAAAATGTTGGTCGTCTTATGGTGGAACTTGCCGATCGGTTACCGAAGTTGCTATCTGCTAATATTGGACTCCTTGTCCCACATTTTGGTGGAGAATCTTACAAGATAAGGAATGCTCTTGTTGCAGTCTTGGGGAAGTTGGTTGCCAAGGCATTTAAGGATGTTGAGGGTGAATTGAGTACTAAATCTGTTCGTCTTCGAACCAAGCAAGCCATGTTAGAAATATTACTTGAGCGTTGTCGAGATGTTTCAGCTTATACTAGGAGTCGTGTTCTTCAAGTTTGGGCTGAACTTTGCGAAGAGCATTCTGTTTCAATTGGCTTGTGGAATAAGGTTGCTGAAGTTGCTGCTGGAAGGTTGGAGGATAAGAGTGCAATAGTCAGAAAATCTGCACTAAATTTGCTTATAATGATGCTGCAACATAACCCATTTGGTCCACAACTTCGAATAGCTTCATTTGAAGCAACTTTGGAGCAGTACAAGAAGAAGCTGAGAGAGCTTGAACCGGATCTTACTTCGGAAAGTGTTCTAGATGCGATGCCATTTGAAAGTGATACCAGCAATGGAGATGGTGAGATTGATGATGAGAATTCTGGGGTGACTCAGGAGCAACAAGAGAGTTTAACTGATAGTTGTGTGGCCGTTATGGAAGAAAATGTTACTCAGAAGGATAGCACTGTGCCAGATGTTGGGAACTTGGAGCAGACAAGGGCCTTAGTTGCATCGCTGGAGGCTGGCTTGAGGTTTTCCAAGTGTATAGCTGCCACCATGCCCACCCTTGTCCAATTGATGGCATCTTCTAGTGCTACTGATGTAGAGAACACAATTCTCTTGTTGATGAGATGCAGACAGTTTCAAATTGATGGCTCAGAATCGTGTCTACGTAAGATGTTGCCACTGGTATTACATTTCTCCTTTTCCTATAATGCCTTGGTGTTAAAAAGACAAAAGTTAGAATTTTCCTTTGTCTTTTTTCTCTGCCTTTCTGTCCCTGTCTCTTCAATCTCAAGAAATGTATTCGGTACTTGTAGTCAAAACGTGAAGTTTAAATATCCTTTAATTTTCTTTTTTTTGTGCAGGTATTTTCTCAGGACAAATCCATCTATGAAGCTGTTGAGAACGCATTTATTACAATTTATATAAGGAAAAGTGCTGCGGAAACTGCTAAGAATCTTCTGAACCTTGCCATAGAATCAAATATTGGAGATCTTGCAGCCCTCGAGTTTATAGTTGGTGTATTGGTATTCAAACGTGATATAACTACTGCTGCAGTATGTTCCTTTGCTGATGTTCTGACTAAGATTTTGCGTTGATTGCCTCCTCTTTTTGAAAGATTCAGTCACTCACTGGAAAAGATGACTTTTCTTGATAAATTCAGAAGTTTTCACAGTTTTGTTTATTGCCCTGAAAACTTGAGTTTTATTGGGTTATGTCTTGTGATTGGAGGCTTGAAACTGTGTGATTCTTTTACTGATTAGTGGCGTGGATGCGGTATTCCTATTTCCCACTGAACACTTCTGAACTGGGAAGTAGAAAGGCCTTTTATGGTGAAAACCTAATAATGATTTTTAAGGATTTAAAAGCTACCAATTTAGACTATAAAAGGCTGCTAATTTCATTAATTTTGAAATATGTTTGGGTTCTATCTTGTATGCTTAGGACGCTGCAGCTTTATTATTGTAGAAAATTATTCTTTATTAGTACATTATATTTAATAGCTTTGCTTCTATTATTCATTGCAGAATAAAGGCTAAATCATTCTTTTTGCAGATATCTGCGTTATGGGATTTTTTTTGCTTTAATGTAAGTGGAACCACTGCAGAGCAAAGTCGTGGTGCATTATCTGTCCTTTGCATGGCTGCGAAGTCTCATCCTGAGATTCTGGGGTCACACTTGCAAGACATTGTAGACATTGGGTTTGGTCGTTGGGCTAAAACAGATCCTTTGCTTGCTAGAACAGCTTGTATTGCTCTTCAGAGATTATCTCAAGAGGACAAAAAGAAATTGTTGTCTAGTGGCGGTAGCAGGGTATTTACTACTCTGCAAAATTTAGCTACTGGGTTTTGGCTACCAGAAAACATATGGTATGCCGCTGCTGATAGAGCAATAGCTGCTATATATACAATTCACCCCACTCCAGAAACTATAGCTGCAGATCTGGTTAAAAAATCTCTCAGTTCTGTGTTTGATTCTAGTGGAGGCGAGGACTTGCACAATGAGATTGATGGTGGCAACGCCACTGTACTTACCACAGTTCAAGTAGCAAAGCTTAGTAGGTACCTGTTTGTGGTAAGTCATGTTGCAATGAACCAACTTGTATACATTGAATCCTGCCTTCGGAAGATCCAGAAACAGAAAGTGAGAAAAGAGAAGGAAGTTGAATATCAGACAGCACAAGTTAATGGCACAAAGCCTGGTGAAACTCCAAAGGTGAAAAGGAATTTTGTTTACCTCACTATGATGAATCATAGAAATCTTTGTAGTTAGTGTTTCTGTGTGTATTTTTTTGTTTATTTATTTTTGTATGTATCCATTTTTCTTGGTCATAATTCTGCCTCTGTCTGTCTGTTATTTACAACTCTTCTACTTATAAATTGCAGGAAAATGGTATCAGGGCTGAGCTTGGCCTTGCTGCCTCTGAAGATGCCATACTAGATGCACTATCTGAACGAGCAGAAAAAGAAATTGTTTCTGTTAGTTTTGATGAGAAAAATCTAATTGGGCATTGCGCACCTTTCCTTTCGAAGCTTTGTAGAAATTTCAGCTTGATGCAAAAGGTGATCATATAAATTCTCCTCTAAGTAATAAATGCATTAAGTGCTTCTGAAAATGCATGGAAATATAATCTCTAGTTTGGTTTATGCAACATTTCGACAGTTGGTCGCCGTGTATTTCATTTTCATTTAATCAAGTAATGCATCATTTGAGGCAGTTACGAGAGTAGGAAAGAATATTATTTCAATTACCTTATGACGAATATATGCATATGATTATGCATTGACAATTTATTCTGCAATATCGCTTTCTTCATAAAGCTGTAGAATGTGCATTCAACGTTTTTTATTCAACAAATTGACTGTTTTATCTTCCTTTCAGTATCCAGTACTACAGGCCTCAGGAATGCTTGCTTTATGTCGATTTATGATAATTGATGCAAATTTTTGGTGAGATCATAGGACCTATCTCTCTCTCTTTAGTCTCTGAAGACACAAATGCACATTTACATATACAAGAACATATGAAATACACAATTGTCTACAGTCCATGCGATGGTGGCTAACTTTTGGATTTACCAGTGACGCAAATCTCCAGCTTCTCTTCACAGTTGTGGAGAGTGCTCCGTCAGAAATCGTCCGTTCTAATTGCACCATTGCTCTTGGAGATTTGGCTGTTCGATTTCCTAATTTGTTGGAACCATGGACAGAGAACATGTATTCCAGATTACGAGACCCGTCGGAATCTGTTAGGAAGAATGCTGTTTTGGTGCTTTCACATCTCATACTAAATGACATGATGAAGGTCTGCAGTTCTGCTAAAGTCGGATTGTTATTTTTCTTCTCTTGTAATTTTCTAGAGGACTGATTATGGGTATTGGCTAATGGCTATTTCTTAATCAGGTGAAAGGTTACATCAATGAAATGGCCATGAGGTTAGAAGATGAAGACGAGAGGATTTCAAGTCTGGCTAAACTCTTTTTCCATGAGCTATCTAAGAAAGGCAGTGTTTTTCGCCCATCTAGTAAATTGTTCTGATGCTGTTGTTTTCCCAATCTTGAGCCATTGCTTCTTTCAAGTGATAATCAGTTCCTTTTTTTTGTTTTTGGTTTATAGGAAGCAACCCAGTGTATAATTTGCTTCCAGATATACTTGGCAAGTTATCCAATCAGAATCTAGAGAGAGAACCTTTCTGTAACATCATGCAGTTTTTAATTGGTTCCATCAAGAAGGTATAATTCAATTGATTAAGTCTCATTAAAGATGATTCATATGATCATCAATTTAATTATTCATCTTGATTCTTCCAGGACAAGCAAATGGAAGCTCTTGTTGAGAAGCTTTGTAACAGGTTTAGTGGAGATACAGGTATGGTTTCAAAGCTTTATGTTGCAAAAGAAGTTATCTTAACATTCAGCCTTTTTCCATAAGTCAACGCAATTTTATATTCTAAGATGGAGTACTCTCTACTATGCAGATACTAGACAATGGGAACATATTTCTTATTGCCTCTCTCAGCTTGCGTTCACTGAAAAGGGAATCAAAAAGCTCATGGAATTATTCAAAACATACGAACATGTCCTATCAGAGGATTCTGTGGTGGACAATTTTAAAACCATAATAAACAAGGTATTGAGTTCTAAGCTGTACCTTTATTTTCTGATTTATGTTGGTAATTTTTTTCATCTGTTCGCTTATTCTTAACGCTAAAATTGAACAGAGCAAGAAGTTTGCGAAGCCAGAACTCAAATTATGCATTGAGGAGTTTGAGGACAAGCTTAACAAGTTCCATATGGAAAAGAAGGACCAAGAAGTGACTGCATGGAATGCCCAGATTCATCAGCAAAAGATTGGTTGCATGGAAGATCCTTCTGTGACTCAGAATTCTAAAGAAGATAGAGCAGAATCTGATGCTACTGAAGGTCGATGCAAGAAACTGGTTCTATTGTTGTGTAATTACTGTTGCTTAGCAGTTTCCCCTCTTTGACTCACTTGGGCTTTCACTTAGAATCTTAATGCTATGATGGTAATTTTTAAGGTTAAAGACATCTCTAGGAACCTTCTCGATTCACAGAAAAGGAAAAAAAAAACTTAGCAGTGCTGTAATTTTACTATTCATTTAGAGTCTAACTTCTAGTTGTTATCCTCTTGGTTAATGTAGAAGGTGAAGTCTTTGATCCGTCATGTGAAGGAATTAGTCCGTCCAAGAGTGACATGTCTAATTCTGGACACGTCGACTCTAACGAATGCTCTGGTGCTTCCAGCGAGCTAACGGAGGCAGAAGAAGACAATGACGAAGATCAATCACAAGAAGTTAGTACAAGAGGTAGTTAAGCACCGTATCATTCTATTGCTTAAACAAATGTTCGATATGTCAATTAAAGGGCATGTCGTTGCAGGGACCTCCAAATTGAGAGCTAAGGAAAGCAGCTTGAAAGCTCAAAAGACTAACATTTCTGCATCCACCAAAAGACAAAGAAATGCAAGGGCAAATCGAAGGTAAAGCATCTTATCTTTTGTCATGGCTATGGTACTTCGTTACTGCAATACGCCAGTTCTCTTGAAAATATTGCTTTTGGTACTTAAACTCTCTCTTTTTTCTTCTCTTTTCTCTATAGATACTGGAAATATGATTGTCAAATACATAGAATAATTGTTTTAACCTTCTTGCCAGTGTTTCTAATTGCCATATATAGCTACTGTCATGCTTCTATGCTAGGAATGGGTTCTCTTTGTTACATAACCCTGATTTTTATGATTTATGCAGGTAGCTTAAAACTCAAGCCTTGAGAAGATGTGTCTTTTTATTCTTCTTATGTGGAATCAGATATTTTGTGTTATAAGTGAATATGTGGCGTAATGTGCTGCTTGAAAAGGCTTTGACCAAATAGTATATTGATGTGTGAGCATGCAATGTGTGACGAAAAAAAAGGTGCTCTCTCTTTTGTAGAACACTAAAGTCTTTTACAAAAAAGGGCAAAAAAAAAAAAAAACCTAAAAGGGTCCACTACAAATATATTTGACTTGTATGTGTATATTCAAGATGAACAATGTTATTTGGCTTCGGTGGTATCAGTACTACAATTGACGATTGGTAGGCCACGCGACTGAGTCCCACGCTTGACTTTTTTTTTTATTTTTAAATCATGACACTAAAAAAGCAAAAACATTGTCTTGTTAAAAGTCCTGTCGCGCTTGAAGGGTTAAAGGTTAAGTTCCATTCGCTAGACTGGACAGTGGCCCTGTTTTTTGGAGAATTTTTATAAAAGTAATCCTTTAAGGATTTATTTTTTTATGAATGTCATATATGTTTATTTTTAGTATATTTTAACATGTAATATGAATAATAATATGGTATAAATTTTTTTAAATATAATATAAATAAATATAATTTTTAAAAGTGTGACGTAATATGTAATTTTTTCTTTTTTTTTTGGTTCATATAATTTTGGCTTTTTTCTTTTTCTTTTCGATGAATACGAAGGAGATAGATATAGATGTTACTTGTCTGGTGTTGAAGCCTTGAATTGTATCAAAAGTCAACAAGATGTGGCGCTTTTCTTCTCCAAAGAAAGGGTCAAGATTTAGTGCCTTTTGGTGAATGAGTGTTGGAATAAAGCAGTTAGCAGGTTCTGAGTGTCTTGCCTTATTTGAGAAGGGCATTTCATTCAATTCAATTATTACTTAGATGGGCACGAGGATGGCCCAACCGTTGCTTTGCAATAGGGTCGACAATATAAATCATGATATGATAATATAACATAAAATTGATATAATTTTTTTACAAGTTACGGTAAAAAATTAACCACAAGTTATTTTAATGTTAATATAAAACTGACCTATTCAAAAAAGGGGTCATGTTCAAGTTAAATCACATGACATTAAAATGACCCATGATTTATTATTTAAATATATTTTTTTATAATCAAGTATTCTTATAAAACAAAATCTTAGCTCATTTAATTTTAGATCAAGTTTAAAAATAAATTGATTTTAACTCTTGAGCAATAAGAAGATTATTTTAGCTTGATTACTTGAGGTTTTTTTTATTTTGCTGGATTTGTTATTTTGTTGGTGTTGTACTTGTTATTTTATTAAATGTTTTTAAAATTTTAGGACAATTTTTTTTTGTCGTAGTATGAAACTCAGTTGATTTTAAGAATTTTTTTTTATGTTATATTAATATAAATTCCAAGCTAAAAATGTTATGGGTTAGTATGGATTATTACGGGTTATTGCCGGGTTGTAGGTTATTGGTATTTCATAGGTTACATAAGAAAGGGGTTAATATGGGTAGTATTTGTATCAACCTATGTCAAAATGGGTCGTGTTAGTGTTGAAAATTTTCAAACTATTCATGTCACGGGTCATGTTAGTGTTGGGATAGTTTATGTAAAAATTGACTATTAACCCGACCTGTCAACACGAATTGTTACCCCCCACTCTGCACACGTGAGCTCTGTTTTGAAGTGACAATGTTAATTTTGTATACTAGTTGAAAAGCATGTGTGGAGTTTGTGTTAAGCATCTTAATCAAAAAAATTAAGCAGAAAAAAATAAATATGTATGAAAAAAAAACAAGAATGAGAAAAAATAAATTTGTATGAAAAAAAAAAATACAAAAATTAGAAAGAAAATAGAAGAAGGGAGAAAGAGAGAGAAAAAAAACCTAAATCTAATTAAAAAAAAATTCGTTCTTTCAAAGGCAGGATATCTTAAGACGAAGCTTATTCTTCTTTTCAAGACTTAAGTCCGTTTAGAGTCGAGGGTAAAACTGTAAAGAAGACAGAAATTATGAAATTTAGAAACGAAATGAGTGGAATATAAAAAAAACACAAGCAAAGTATGCTCAAACGATAGAATTGACAGAAAGGTGCTGGCCCCAACAAGAATGGTAGGTGGGTGGCTGTTAAATTGATTATGGAAATAGGACCGATTAATATTTGCTTTTTATCTTGATCCGTTCTTTAAACCAGATCTCTATTTTTGTGATTCCTGTCCAAAAACTTTACATTAAAACTTATTTTTAAGTTCAAACTTATTTATCAAACACCTTATTATTTAAATATAAAAATAAAAAATTACCCGAATTTTGCTTTTTAATTCTCAATGAATTAATTGAAATTAAGCTTTGATTTATAATTAATGGTCAGTTGACAGGTTATATCTTTGTCATGCCATATATTTCAATGTCAAAATCTCATGCATAGTTTTCACAATTTTTTTTTTTTTTGACTTGAGAAAATTGCAATGCAAAGCATAACATAATGCTACTCTCCACCACTTGAAACTCCTCTTTGCCCTTTCACATTATTAATTAGTTAATACTATGGGTCCATAAATTATTCAAAAAAAAAAAAAAAAGGCTATGCGTCTATATGTCGCACAAATGGAACCAAAAAAAAAAAAAAATATTAATACAAATACATCTATGTTTTCCTTGCCACATATAGCAAATGGTTTTATATCAATGTTCTTATAGTTGCACCTTTTGAAGCCTTCTGAGGGCAGAAGTTGGTGAAGAGCCAAATAATTCACTTACTTTTTTAAGCTAAACAATCTATGCATTAAATAAAAATTAAACTTCTAAAAAAAAATAAAAATTGAAGGATGAAAACCAAGTCTGATAATTGATCAACAAAGAGGGGCTCTTCTGTGATTTCACTTACCTGTGTCCGTACAGGTTCTTCCTATAAGAGTAGGCATACCGGTCCAGCTTTGCTTGCCCGCCAAAAATTTTGCTCCCCAACTAACAGCTCTCTCTCTCTCTCTCATAACTTGTGTGAGAAGATATCAATGCAAGGAGGTCAAATGGTAGTTGAGGAGCCCATCAGGCTCTCTTCAGTTCTAACTTCTTCTAAACTAGTAAGCTTTCTCTCTCCTCTCTCTCTCTCTCTCTAAAGATTTTTTTCCTCTTTTTACAAGACTCTAAATGTTTTTTTTTGTCATTCTTTTTTTTTCTTGGAAGATCCGCCTAAAAAATGTTTCTATATTTTTATTTTTTTCCCACCAAACACAGCATTAACAATTCTACACCAGAATTCAGGCGATGTTTGGTTTGATCGAATGAAATAAAAATGCAGATAAAATAGAAGAATAAAAACAAATTGAGTGGTTCTTTCCAATTCTATAGTTCACTTGAACATTGAAATTAATATTAGAATCATGAATATCCTGTTTGGTTGGTGATTGGAATGGGGTGAAATAACATATTTGAACATTTGAAGGGGATTATCAGTTCTGGATTGTAAAAATCATTACACTGTCCATTTTAGGAATATAAATTCAATGCAAATCTTTTATCTCACCAAACATAAAAAATACCGGATTTCAGGAATTTTCATTTTAATTTAATGGTTATTCCATCAAAACAAACGTATTTATAGCTTCAGTTTCTTTCTTAACATGCTTCTTTTATTCCCTTATGAGATTTTTAAATGCATTGCCTTCTAATCTTCATTTTGAAACTTCGATCCATGGCTTAGAGCCTCATACCATCACTAACCAAAATAGTTGGCACGCTTGGACCGAAATCGCGCTCCATTGAAGTAATTGAGGCATGTCTAAAGGCAGGAATGTCAGGTAAGAATCTCTATATGTGATCCTCAGCTTTTGTGTTTCCTGGACCTGTTTTTGTCCTGTTATTGAATCTGTTTTCCTATTTTACCAGTTGCACGGTTCGATTTTTCGGGGTTCGATGGAGAGTACCACCAGGAAACGATTGATAATTTGAAGATAGCTATGAGAAACACAAAGAAGCTTTGTGCTGTAAGTCAAATAAGGTTTAAAACATTTATGTATTAATGTTTAAAACATAATAAACCTTCAATCTAAATAAACATAACGTTATCTGGCTATTAAAATTGAAATTTTGGGAAGACTTGATTTCACTCCAAAATTGCTTAACTTTCAGGTTATGCTAGACACTGTTGGCCCAGAAATTAAAGTTTGTAATAGGGGTGCCAACCCAATAGAACTGAAGGCAGATGACCATGTGACCATCACTTCAGATGTTGACATAGAACCATCAGCAGAGATGTTAGCTGTCAATTATGATAGACTTGCTCAGGTGAGAATGTCAAATAGAAGCTTTGAATATATGCTTTCGCGTTCACAAATAAGTACATGCAACCGATGGGGTGGTGTAGCGGTTAGAACGCCTTTTTTAGGTTTAAGATTCGATATTTTAGAACTCCACTTTAAGGTCCCTGCCCGGTCAATAGACTACGCAGTGTTGGGCTTGTGGTGGTGTGAGTGTAACTGAGCCCATCCTTTAAGTATAATTGGATTAAGTAATTTCATTCTAGTAGTGGGACCTGAATTTTTGTTATTTTTGTTGGTGAAAAAAGAAAGAAAGAAAAAGTATGCTGACAAATTTTTGACTACTTTGTTCCTCAATGATCCACTTCAATCCCCACTTGACATGACTTTGAGAAATTTCTTAAAAATGTATTACAAATTTATTCACTGGTTTTCTGCCTGTAAGTCAATTATTTACCAGGGCATTATTGATTTCCTTGATCTAGTAAGAGTTATAATGGGTAAACTGAAACACTGACGCGAATCACAATGAAGTTCTGTGGACATGGTTTGGAAAGGGGCAAAAATTTTGGCCATGTCTGGGCGTATTTCGTTTGTGTAGACAATACATAATAAACCTTAGCATGATATTTGCATAAGTGTATTTATAAACAATCTTGTTTATTAATTGTTGATCTACCAATCCTTTTCTTTTTTGATGGGTTGAAGATTGTGAAGAAGGGAGACACCATTTTCCTTGGTCAGTACCTCTTCACTGGGAGTGAAACCACCTCTGTGTGGCTTGAGGTAAAAGTTAAAAATTACTTTATTATTTGTTTATTATACTGATACATTAATATATTAAGAAGCAGATTCTTAGTTTTCATTTCTCTTCTTAATAAATAGGTTTTGGAGACAAGAGGTCAGGATGTAATTTGTCTGGTGAAAAACAGTGCTACACTTGCAGGCTTTATGTTCACAGTTCACGTTGCCCATGTCCATATCGAATTGCCCACGTTAACTGACTATGATAAGAAGGTAATAGTTTGTTACATAATGAGATATGGAACTTTATTATTCTTTAAACAATTACTTTCTTTTGACATGATTATCAAACCGTAACGGAACAAAGTAGGGAATGTGATGGGTTTGGAAGGAAAGGACAGCGAAGGAATATGAAGTACTTTGATTCTTTTTCTAGTGTTTATTTCTCTATTAACAAGTAGTGTGGAGAATAATTCAAATTTGTTCCTAGTGTTTACTGAATTCTAGAATAGGAATCTTATCATTTAAACAATAAAACATAGTTTTTCATGATTAAATAATTTTTAACTTACAATATGTGAACTGAACTTACTAAGTATACATAGTAAATTTGACATTTAAACCCCGTTTAGTAGCAGGGATGCGGAGTAGGAAGGAATAAGAGAGTTGGAGGAATGAAGAGTAGAAAGGGTGGAGAGGATTGCAATCCTCTATATTACTTGGTAGGATGGACAAAGAGTTGAAAGAATGGATGATAGTTATTTGTTGAAATTACTATTAGGATGTTTGGAAGAGTAGTCAAACCAATGGTTTAAATTGCAGTGTAAAGCTCTCACATACTATAGTAAAAAACTACAGTGTAAAGCTTTTACATGCTACAGTTTTTAAACCCAAATTGATGTATTAAACTACTTTCCCAGCACCTTATATATAGTACATTTATAATTTTTGTTAATAATTTATTTAGGGGGTAAAGTAGTCTTTTTAAAACTTAATGTGAAGCGATTGCTTGGATCCTTTTGTTAGTGGAATGATCCAATTTGATGGGTCAGGGGGAAGACCACATCCCTCCAACTCTGCTCTCCCTACCACTCTCCCTCCAATGAAACAAAGGATTTTACTTCTCCTGCCATCGCTCTCCCTTCACCCCTCTCCCTCCCTCGATCTCTCCCTTTTATCAAACATAGTGTTTTCCTTTAGCCAGTAATCAATACTAAATGAGTGCTAGAATTCATTCTATTTCATCCTTTCCTATATCGCGTGGGACAACAAAATTATTCTTCTTGATTTTGTATGTAAACACATGGTCAATTATGAAAAGAAAACATTTCCCTTTCTCTTTTACCCATGCGAAGTAAACATGCCTTTGGTGTGTTAATCATCTAATTGCTAGAGAGATCTAATAAGTCCTGGTCTAAAATTTCGGTTTGGTGCTTCTAGGAGGAATTTTGTTATAATATACATATATATCTCTCAAATTGGTGTTCAAGCTCTCTCTTTTGTACTTGGGAAACAAATTTGTTAAAGAGTTACGGCTGACTATGTCTTATGATTAAAGAAGAATCCAAATTTACTGCACTCTTAAATTTATTTTTCTTCACTTGTCAAACTCAAAAAACTGAGTTCCTATATGTCTAGCAATTAACTTCTAACTCCTTTTTCATGCTTCACACCCTGAACCTGTGATAGATGATTTCAAGCTGGGGCTCTCATAACAATATTGACATTATAGCTCTCTCACACACCCGCCATGTCGAAGATGTGCAAGAGGTCAGTTTATGTTATGATTTTTACTTTTTTGGTTGCTGTTTTCAACCAGGGATCATATTCTGCTATAGTTGCCAATGGTACTTTGCATATGCGTAGCATCCAAGTCATTCATCAGGAAAACTTGATGTGATGCTTTGCATGGATTGTAACATTCCATCTTTTACTTTCTTATGCAGCTAAGGGCCTTCCTTAAGGCACAAAATTTGAATGAAACTCAAATATTTGCTAAAATTGAAACAGCGGAGGTAAGCTATCAAAATTGAATTAATTTGTCTTTTTTTTTTCAGGTTAATTATTAATTTATTGCTCTTTCTTTATTTATAAGGTTCTTGTGGTTATTGTTTATCTCTCTATCAATTTCCTTTTCTGTAGGAAAATTAGTTCACACTATGGGCTTATCAACTTTTTTTTTTTTTTTTGGTCTATATCTTTGCAGGGACTGAAACAATTTGATGAGATTCTCCATGAAGCAGATGGCGTTATCCTTTGTCGCGGAAATTTGGGAATTGACTTGCCACCAGAAAAGGTGTTTAGTGAAGGAGATACGATGTTTTAATATATTATTTTGCATACCATTACACTGTTTCATGGACATTTTAGTCTTGATTGAGTCATGAACGATAGAAAGGTTTCAGAAAATCTTAAAGAGGTGATAGTGTCTCTATGTCTGCATTTTTTGGTTTCTCTTTATGCAGGTTTTCTTGTACCAGAAGTCGGCTTTACAAAAGAGCAATATGGTTGGAAAGCCTGCCATAGTTACTCGGGTCATTGACAGTATGACTGAAAATCTACGGCCAACTCGCGCAGAAGCAACAGATGTTGCTAATGCTGTTCTTGATGGTCTGTAAAGCTTTAAACTTTAAATGTTCCTGTGCCAGTATTCTCACTTATATTTCTGAAACAGTCTATTTCTTTTGTATTTGCAATCAGGCACCGATGGTATCCTTTTAGGCGCAGAGACCCTTCGAGGCCTATATCCTGTCGAGGCAATCCAAACTGTTGGGAGAATATGTGCTGAAGTAAATTAAATATCTTAACTCAAGAATTTAGCTTTATCATAGTAAAAAAAAAAAATCTACTTGTGCAGCCATTCCTGTCTATAATTCTTATTTGGCTTTGCATTAGAAATTTATTATAGCAAAATGAATATAGCGACTCCCTAGAAAGCGATATACTTGTTATGCCTGCCATTTCTACTGATTGATTTGAGCATTTGAGAATTACCTTTTCCGACTGTTCTTAGAGTTTACTTACGCTGAATGCATTGTTATCATGTTGTAGGCTGAAAGTGTATATAATCAGGCTCTTCACTTTAAGAAGGCTCTAAAATATCTTGAAGAACCGATGTCTCATGCCGAGTCTGTGGCCTCATCAGCAGTATGAAAATTCTCACGTTTTTACAATTGCAGATTCTTTCCAAACAAACGCTGACATAACAATTTTCTGTGCTTTTAAAGGTACGTGCAGCTATTAAGGTCAGCGCTGCAATCATTGTAGTTTTCACTTCCTCTGGTGGAGCAGCAAGGTGCTCTTCTACATCTTTGTGACCAAACGCAAAAAATAAACTTTTGACACTGTCAACCCATTAATTTTAATTGACAATTTGGGGCCTGAACTTTTATTTTTTTGGCAGCAGTCTTCAAACGCGTAAATTTTTTGGCAGGTTTGATCCTTGACAATGAAATAGACAAAGTTTAAACATTAAAATGGTGGCAATCGTGTACCCATCACATAGAAACATAAAATTTTACAAACTTGTTATGCCAAAATGTTTTAATTTTCAGCGTTTTTATGGGCAGTGATAGTACCGTTGCTCCTTTGATATTGCTATTGTAGAATTTCAAGTTATCACGTGATGGGCATGTGTATACCTTCATTAAATTTTAAAGAACTATCATTACTGTCAAGGATAAAGAGTGCCAAAAAAATAAGTTTAGGAACCAAAATGTCATAATAATTATAGTTTAAGGACTAGCAGCGACAAAATCCTAAATAAATTATCGAAATAGGAAGTTGGTAAGAGTGGAAAGTTTGTATCTATAGGTTGGTTGCGAAGTACAGGCCAACAATGCCTGTGTTCGCTGTTCTTAGCCCTCTTCTCCAAACAAATTCACTGAAATGGGCTTTCACTAGTTCATCACAGGTACACTTTTCTTACTTTATCTTGTTTGATCACACAAAGCCAAGTTCTCTCCATTGCTTTAAACAACTGACTATCCCAGTGGAATTGAGCGATTCCTAGAATGGTGCAGGTTAGGCAGCTGCTTGCCGTAAGAGGAGTTTATCCAATTTTAGCCAGCCCCATTGTGGTAAGCAGTTGCTCATTTGACGGGAATTGCTTTGTTCATAATGTGCTCCGTTGTTTGACCACAAATAACTTGAATATATCAGTAAAATTTCTATTGGCCAGTGAAAATGTTGATATGGAATCACCTCATATAGCACAAGGATATGTAGCTTTCTTTCCGTCCAACCTAATGCTATTACCTTCCATTGTTAAAGAGCTTGATTGATCAACAAAGAAAATTCATTTCATTTCTTTTTCGCATGAATTATTCTGATAGAGTACAAGAATAGAATTGTGAGAACAATTTTTTTTAGTCATCTCTTTTCATCTCTAGGATTATTAATGATTGTAATTTCAATATAGTTGATTCATTAATGAATATTGAGTTTTTTGTTTTCTTCCTCCAGTTCTTGTTCTTCTCTAACTTTAGTTTTTAATGTAGCACTTTTGTTCAATCATATGCAGGTTCCTTCAGGTGAATCTAGTGAAGAATCTGGCTTGAAACTGGCCTTTGCTCATGGAAAATCTCTGGGATTTCTGAAACCTAATGACCAGGTGGTGATCTTCCAAAAGAAAGGAGATTCTTCAGAGGTCAAGATAGTTGAATATGAAGGCTAAATGAACCCTCCATATCAATTTATTTTTGCACTAGATTATACTGTAGTAACTCCACTTCAAAAGTATGACAATAATTAAAAGTTATACCCTGGTTCACTCCTTTTTTTTTCCTGCCTGTACATCCACTTTCCATTGTCCGGAATTTTATATATATATATATTCTGGTTTTGGTCGGCAGAAGGTTGATAAAAGTTAAATTGTGCATTTACAAATTACTTGCCTAGAAATAATTTTGGCTAAAATTTAAATGGTATTACCAACTGGCAGTTGCTTGCTTGTTTGACACACTGCATTGTATTGTATTGCATTGTATTTTTTATATATAATGTAATACAATACAAAACAATACAATACAATATAATATAATACGGTATGTCAAGTAGCATCTACATGTAAATGTCTAAGGTAGAACGACACCCCCATCATTTTGCCCAAATTGCATATACAAACCGCTTTGACCGAACAGTTTACGTCGACACCCCTAAACTCTTAACTCTGTCAATAATCACACGGGTAAAAACTATCAGCCACATGTTGCCGTATGACTAAATAACTATCAACTTATTGAATTAGGAGATGTCATGTGGTGAAAAGAAAGTTTTGGTTCATTTTGAAGCAACGCAATAAGCCTTCTGCTTCTTAAATAGCTTATAATAGAACCATATCTACTTCGCAAATTTCACTTGCAAAGTAAAAATGTATATTTCAGATAGAAAAAGCAAAGAATCGTGGTTGGAAGGAAATCGAATCACGCACTTGTACCACAAATAACCTTTGTTCTTAAATGCTGCTTCCAAATTTTTCAACATGATCATTTCTGTTCACACATCTCTCTAGCTTCCAAATAAGCACACTAACCTTCAAAAGTAGCAGATTTGTTTAGGTTTAAAAGTGTAAGTCCAATATAACTTCAAGTATAAGGTTGTCTAACTAATAATACTCGGTGAATCTGAGATCGATTCCACAAGGAGAACATATTGCAAAGGTCTAATATATCAATTATATTAATTCTAGCTAAAAAATTTGAGGATTAATGTTAATTATTTACAATTTATTTACAATACACGTTTTTATATTTTTTGTGATTTTTGAAATTTCAACAACAAGAAATATGACTTAAATTAGAATGGTAAATGGAACTTTAATATTAAGTATAATTAACCAGAGGATAAAACTTTAACAATAAGTGCAATTTTACTTGGAAGAAACAACAATTTTAATAACGTTGAGAGTTAAAGGTTCTATTTTGGCAATTAAGTTAAATATGTTTTAGTTTTTCTAAAATTATTTATTAAAATGGTTTAAGTATGCAATATGCTATCTTTTGTCTATAATAAATCAAAAGTTACTAAGCATTTAATGTGCTAATTCATTTCTATAATGAATCAAAAACTCATTGTAACAATATGTATAATTTCAAAATTAACTAACTAAAATTACCAACAAAATTTACAGTTAAGCATTTATTATATCATTTCCTATCTACGAATAATCAAAGTATTTCTAAGTATTAACCGTGTTAGCCTATGTCTACAATAAATTAAAACTAAATTTTGCAAGAGTTTTAGCTAAGTTAACAGAAAATCATAAGTTTTCAAAAAATGATTTTGACATTATCATAGCTTAAAAAACATTGAAAAACTAAAAATATTTACTTCAACTTTGCTAGAATTTCCCCTTATTTCCATAGTAAAAAAGGAAATTTAGAAAGAAATGTTGAAGATAGAAACACGTAATTTTACGAAGCACAACTATTTTACAACATGAAAACTAGAAATATTTTACAAAAACATGAGACTAAAATTTAGAAAAAAAACTAACCTTAAAGGAGAGAAAGAAGAGAATTACTCCAAGATATAGAAAATGGTGTGAATTACAATGTATGAAAAGTGGTATTTATAGTAGAAGAAAATCTACAATTTTTAAAATTTTTTATTTATTTTTATATTATTTTTATTATTTTATTGAGATATTTTTAGATTGAAAATGAGTAGGATACCATTTGAGTGATTGAGGACTTTTTTGAATTTTTCTTGCCGCACATTCACTCTTGAATCAGATTATAATCTGACTTTTTTTTTTCTCTCCGATGAATCTGTAGAGTATGTTGATTTCGTGTTCAATCTGGTGTGACGCCTTTACGGGACAAACGAAAACTAGCTGTACATCGTGCTGACCGAAGACTGGAGTTGCGGATAAGATCGCAAGCTGGAGCTGGGACGGAGTTGCCTGCTGCTGGCCGCTAGATGGGTTACAGTGTTCTGATCTATTGAAATGCGCTGGCATAAGGAGGGATGCAGTGGATTCTGCGGAGGGGATGGGGTACATAGACGGTTCAAATGTGCTGGACAGTGTCGATCGGACGATTGTCAAAATGCCACGTGTCTGCTTTTATTATTATTTTTTATTTCTTGAGCATTTGAGGTCTACATTTGCCTGTTTTCGCACTCTCTTGCTTTGTTTTTTTTTTTTTTTTGCAAATTTCAAATATAAAATAAAATTAATAAATTAAAATTAATTATTTTACAAACATAATTTTTACAATAATTTAAAAATATTTATTTTACAATAAAACATATAAAAATTACTAAAAATAAATAAAAATTTCTAAAATTAACAAACATTAACAGATATACTATTTAAAATGGAAAAATATTTTTAGAAATTAATAGAGATATAATTGAACATATTTACAGACTCAAAACTTATTTACAAACATTATAAGACCCAAAATAGAATCACACTACATTATTTTTAGGGTTTTAATTATTTACAAACTAATTAATTATAAAACACGCATAGATGATTCTAAAAATTACTAAAAATATTATTAAGCATAAAAACACACTGAAAACATATTTTCACATAAACACACTAAAATACTAATTATCACACAAATGCTATAATTAAAGGATTTAATGAAAAATGTTAATACAAAATAATGACATTTGGTCTTTAGAAATGTGAATTTTCACAGTCTCATCACATCCCCAACCAGTTTATTGCTAGTTCTGAGCAATTGAAGCGATATAACATAAAAACAAACCAAATGATTGATTTCTCAAAAGCTTGTGACTCTTTTACAAAACGTCCCCAGGGAAATCATGGCTCAAAATAAAATATAGATATTATTTAAGTTTATGCTTTATTTTAAGAGTATGTATTATATATAAGATGGATTTTCTCGTACGTGTTATTCTATCACTAATCATTGCATACAAACCAAATAAATTTACACTAATATAAGCTAATTTATTTTTTAAAAAAATCTTACAAGTTTGTTTTTCATTCTTCTCTCCACTAATGTAGGATACAATAAATTAAGGACCATTAGGACTTTATTTAGTTTTTAATGTAAGGCTATGGTAAAAAGGCAGGAGGAAGGATAAATTTGAAGCTTGATTCACCCATAAGACACTTAAATTATTCTTGGATCCTTGAAATATGCAAATTTTTTCTCAAGTAACAGGTCCAGACTTGAAGTAAACTTTCATTTGTCATCCACTTTTTATTCTTTTTTTCTTTACTTTTGTTCTCATTTTTTATTCTTGATTTTCTTTCTTTCCTTTTTTTTTTTTGGAATTTACAGGCGTACAGAATAAGCAAACTTGCTTTCATAACCCTTCCCATCCTCCCATAACATTAGCATAACTGAAAATATCTGAACCAATGATATGCCTTATGAGTGAAAGGTAAAAAGAAAGGATATGAAATTATTAAAAAGGCTGAGCTAAAAATTTGTGGGTGATAAAGGAAATAGAAAATTAAGTACAACAAAGTAACTAGAGATATAAAATATATTCAGGTAAGCTTGAAAGGCTCAAACGATCCAAAGATGACCTAAATTATGTCCATAACATAGTATTATCTAGGATTTCACCTTTGGAGGGACTCAAACAAATTATAAGATTTTATAAAATTAAACCAGATTATATTAACATATACAGTCTCTAAATTAGTATAACAAATCAAAGTTTAAGACTAAGTACTCAAATTTTGGGAAAAATCAATCTAAATATGAGGCTAACACAAGAAATTAACATAAGCTTAAACAATATTTGAATCTTCTAACAAGCCATGATATAACCATATTTCTTTATCGAACAGGAGGTACTTTAAAAAAAACAAAGAAAACAAATATTTACAATTTTTTTTTAATTTTTTTAAAGATTTTTCAATTTTTAGTTTTTTAGATGTAGATGCTGACAAACTCAATAGAATGATATAAACATGATTATGATACATTTCAAGAATACTAAAGACTCTATAACACAGCTATCCTAAACACGTATGCATGTACACAATATGGAGAATATAAGCATAAATGAAAATATATGAAAGATGACATTCTCGGACCAAATCGAGACGCGTTTCAAGACTAACTCCTTCACTCAGCCATCCCAACATTAAAGCAAGAATCTTAACATTTTGCACACAGCACACAATTTTTTTTCTTTTTTAATTTTTTAATTTTTGGGTTTTTTAGTTTTTTTTTAATACGCTTGTTTTTTAGAACAAGTCCTATTTTAGACACATGAAAACACTCAAAAATAAAAAAATTTTGGCATAGATTTCAAAAATTTTGGTATAAACCTTTTCCTTGACCTAAATTGAACATTGTCTTCAATGTTTAACAAGATTAAGTAGAAATAACAACTATATATATATACACAAGAGCGGATATTCAAAACACACAAAGAAAAATAAGCAAAAACAAACATGCTATAGATAAAATAGAAGGATTAAAGAGTTAAGAGAGAAAGATCCAAATCTCGTTTGCATTTCTCGCTGAGCTTTGAAACTGCAGTGTCTGCCTCGGGAGTGATGACTTGCATTTTCTCGAGCAAGTCCTAAATAGTAGGTGCAAAGATAAAATTTTTTCTTCTTGACTCTACAAGAAATTCCACAACATTATCTAAAAACCTTTAAAGACCATCAAAGAAACCATTAACATTAAGCACACCCAGTAGTTTATCAAGAATACCTAACTAATTTCAACTAGCTATGACAAATATTTCTTCTAGAGTTCATGAACCTCCTAGTAAAACAAAGGAAGTATCTGAGAGACAAATCATAAGTTTTAAATGATTAGGAATATTTTTGACAATTTTCTTGGTTCCTGTAGTTTCACCACAAAGATTATCTTGAACAAGAAAATGAGGGATAATACCTAGGACGCCTTCTACTTTGGTTCTGGTTGTGACAATTCCTATTAAACTAAGACTAAGACTCCCCCCTTTATGTTGGAAAAATAGTACGCAGTAAAATTTTAAAATTTTATACTAGAGTATTTTCTAAAACACAAGCTTAGCACACTATATGCATAAATTACCAGATCTTACTAACCTTGTTTGTCAAAAAGCTCCCGCAATTGATAAAGAGAAAGGACGTTGCAGAAGGACCTCAACCACCTGACCTTCTTTGCTATTCTTTATTCACGACTGCTGTGTGCATGGGCACACTCGTACAGCTCTTCCACTAGGCGACTCTTCTTCCAATCAATTGAGAAAACCTAAAGCTAGTGTTCGTGAATTGTGAACAAGAGCTCACAGGGAGTTTCAGCGTCTCGTCAGCAGAGTCTCACTCTTAATCTTTCAATTGATCTAAATAACAATGAGTCTCACTTCCCTTTTATAGAGGTTGGGCCCAGGGTTAGTCCTTATCAGTGAAGGCCTTAAAAATTTGAATCAAAATCAATATCAGATCAGCAATCGTGTCTAAAAACGCATGATCAAAAATTGTTCGGTCGGTAGGCCGAACTGGCAGATCAGCCTGCCGAACTAACAATAAATGATCCCTGCAAATCTTTTATTTCCCACCCAAGATTCTTGGGATAGTGCCTTAGTTTTAATTCAAATAACATAATAGAGAAGTTATCTTATTAAAACAGTTATATCTAGATAATCTCTAAGAAAATAAATATTTCCAATAATTCAACAAGTTTATCTCGAATTAATTTTTACAAAATTAATTCATTTGATAAACAGACATGAATTATCTGATCCTATAGAATTTTTAGCTAATCTTTATTTGACACAAGTCACCAATTATTGAAAAAGTATGTCGTATTGTTACAGGATTTTTATGAGCTAGCAAAGGGGACCTGATAGACTTATATAGTTCAAGCTCCAAATAATTATGAAACCCAATATCCTAGATATACATTTCATAATTATTAACTCCAACCTACTCCACTAAAAGCTTAGAGCTGCACTCTCGAACTATATAGAATTACAAAGCCTGTATAGTTAAGTCTCCATGACATATCATAATGTATCGTATCCCTATAGAATTATCCATAATTGGCTTAAGGATAAATTTTGTCTTACCTTTTCAATTATTTTTATCTTACGTTCTATTATCTCACCATCAAAAAACTTACCATTCAAAGGTGGTATATATTCAGTTACACCTATGTATCCCAATTATTGAGCACTCTAGTTTTTCAATTACAGGATAATGCATATAAGAGGATATCATTTACTCCTAAAGAGAAGCTATGGATTCCATATCTATGAATAACAGGTTTATGCGATGAAGAGTCATGCCTCTAATGTACTGGCATGCGTACCAACATAAAATGTGGATGTCACCATTTGATACATCAAAAGACATAAGTCAAGACAACGAGCCTATTATTCATCTTAGGATTAAGATACAATATATATGATTGTCTAAAATGAATCGATTTCCCAAAATAGAATTATTAATCCAAATCAATTCACTTTATGTCCCGATCTAACACATCGTCATCTATGACAATGTGCCAATGTTTTTATTCATGGAGTCCACTTCTAATGGCCAAGACAAACCATCTCCTGTTAGGGATATAGACAATATAACAATATTTGCATAAATAAAGTACCCAACTTTATTCTCTCGATTGAGGATATTATGATTTAGACTGTTATCTTAAGAATCGTGTTTTTCGCATAATCTGTCCATCATATGCCCAATTCTTGAAGGTTTAGACCGACAATCTCATACATTTGTTTGCTTATCATATATTCAACAAATATGAACATAAAAGGACAACAATTTGGTATATAAATAATAAATAAATTCTTTATTAATAAAAATGTCTCCAAAAACATATTACATTTGTACTCCTTAAGCATACATGTCTAACACTTTATACTTAAGATTTATCTTTTTTCTTAGCCAAGACTTGCCTTAAATAGAATGCAGCAATTAAGTAGTCAATACCCTTTCCTGAATTAGAACTACAAAACACACAAATGTTTTTGAATTTAAAGACAATTGGGACGAGGACTCTATAATGGTTTCTAAGAAACTAAGGCCCTATTTATTTTTTTTCTTAGAATTTTTAGAAATGTCTTTACATGCTTTTCGAGGCAAAAATTTTAAAAACACTCTCAACACAATTCTTAAAAAATTCTCATTTTTCAAGATAAAAACATTTTCACCTATTTTGAAAACCATACCAAACGGCCGCTAAATCTCTTTTTTTTTCGTTTTAGAATTTTTTTTTTAGTTGAAAAACTTGTTACATCGCTCTGAGTAAGAATCTAACAAGGAATGAGATATACCACATGATAAAGTGTAATCGAGGACAAATAGGCAGGTAAAGATAGATGAAGACATATGGACATATGTGACACAACCATAGAACTTTTGAAATTTTACCTGACAAGAACTATTCAACTTTTGAAAAATTAAATATTACTATACTTTTGACAAAATGGTATAAAACCAAAACATATATGACATACCAAATACCTACCAAATAATGCATCTGACAGATAAGATAAAAAATATTAAAAGCAAACAGAACAAACACAATAATTAGACAAGCAACTACTGTAACAATCACAAAAACAAAAATCTTTTTTTATTTCTATGTTTTTTAATTTTTTCTAGATGAAAATTTATTTGAGAATGAATGAAAAATCATGTTCATCAAAACACATCTCTAGAAAATCCATTACATAGCCATTTTGATGATTTTCACTAAAACCAAATTCATATCTCAAATAATTTCTCAACAAATTTTTTTAAAGAAAACAAAAACATATAAAATTAAAAATACTTTACAAATTTTGCTTAGAACTAGACAGACTAGGTGACTATTTTCCTTCTAACATTCTTACAAATTGAACAATTGGGTCTTTTAATGTCAGATTCCTTAGGCGTTCTTTTTTTTGCATGAAACTGAGCCCAAAGTTTACAAATGGCTCCTTGAACACAACTACTATCTTTTGAAAGCCCATCTTTATAGAAAAATATTTTATTTTCCCTATTTACAGATGAAGACCTTTTGACTTACACCTACGCTCACAATTTTAAAGACAATACTTAGGACACTTTGAAGCTATAGCTCGGGTTCTTCTTTTCCTAGCACAAAGACTTGTACCCATCCTAGGAAACCTTTATTTGTGACATCATTAGGATGAAAAAGAACTTCTATATAAATTTTTACATCAGTTGGAAGTTTAAAACGAGAAAGGACCTAAAGACGAGTGATTTGAGCTTTGTACTTTTGCCTAATTTCTTTTTGAGAAATGGAAGGAAAGTATTTCTTCAGGTGATCATTTTAGGATCCATGATTTGAGAGAGAAAATGAGATTCTTGAGAGTGAATTAAAAGCTTTGAAAGAAAGAGATTTAAGTGCTTTAAGTGGATCTGAGAGCTTTTAAGAGAGCATTAAAATGATTTAGTGGGATCAAGAAAGAAAAGAAGAATTTTTAGGAAAAGCGTTTAAAGATCAAAGAATTTTGAAGGTTTTCTAGAAATCTTTAGGGAAGAACTTTTAAAATTTAGAGAGGAGGTAGAGAAAATGAGAGCTTAGAGACAAAAAGAAAATTCTAGAGAGAAAAAGAGCTAAGAATTTTGTGCTTGAATGTTCAGTGAGCGGTTTTATAGACAAAGGATTGGTACTATTTAGACATGAGAGAAACTATTCTAACACGCGTGAAAGGTTAACCTGGGCTGGGAAAAAAAATTATTAGGCTAAGTGATCTAAAAATGTTGAAAAACAACAACATTATTTTTAAAGAAAAAGAAAATATTTTTTGTGATTTTACTTTTTTTATTTATTTTTTGTTTTATTAAGAAAAATTCTAAAAACTAAAAAAATTCATTTTAATAATTTTATTTAGATGCATTTTTAGTGGCCGTTGATACAAAGTACAAACTAATCAAACTTGATTATATCCTCCATAACCTCAGCCACTTTAAATGAATTTTTAAAATTATTTTTCTAAATTTTTAGGAAAAACAAAGAAAATAAAAATACAACACACCAAAGCAAAGTTACAGTAATACAGAAATACAAAAACATAGAAAAATAAAACACAATACAAATATTAATCTAAATTACATGTTTATCTTCAGAGTCAGATTTAGCGAGGTTGATGGCTTGTGGAATAGTTACGATAACCCTTCCTAGAAGATAACATTTTCAAAAAGTTAAGTTGCCAGATTACTTCAAAAAATCTTTTTTGAAATTCTTCTTCATCCATGAGTTCATACATGAGTTCATCCATAGCTTCACCCATAGCTTCATCTTTAGGTTCTTCTTTAAAAGCTTCATTTTCGAATTCAAGTTTGAAAATTGAATTTTTAGCTTCAAGAGTTTCATTAATTAAACCACTCATTGGATGGTTATCAACTTTTGATGAGATATTTGAGTCAAAGGTGTTGGCCAGACCGGCTAAAAGATCAATGATCATTCTGAAAGTACTACCCTCAATAAAGTTCACTTCACACTTTTCAGAAGGACATTGCACCATGTTAAAAACATTGAATTCTGAAGTCATACTTCTAAAAGGCAATTTTAGTACTCTATTTCTATAATTAATCAAAGCATTGGAAGTTGCAAGAAATGGATGATCTAAAATGATAGGAATTTGAACATTTGAATTGGCAATAGGTTGTGTAACTAAAACAATTAAATCTAGTGGGTAGTAAAATTAATTAATTTGAACTAACACATCCTCAACAACACCTCTTAAAATTTTTAAAGATTGAAGTGTGATAGATATTGGTTTAAGTTTACTTAAACCTAACTGTTGGTAAACAGAATAAGGCAAAAGGTTGACACTAGCTCTAAGGTCTAACAATGCATTTTCAATTTGAGTATTTCCTATGATACAAGAAATTGTGGGACAACTTGGATTTTTAAACTTAGGTGGTGAATCATATTGAATGATGGAATTAACATTCTCAGTTAAAATACAGTCTTAGTCACATTATGCTTCCTTTTAAGTGTGCATAGATCTTTTAAAAATTTAGCGTAAGATGGGACTTGTTTGATTGCATCTAAAAGTGAAATGTTAATTTTGACTTATTTGAAAAGTTTAAAAATTTCAGCATTTTTATAAGACTTCTCTTTTAAAAACAAAGCTTGAGGAAATGCAACCTTTAGAACAAATTTTTCTTTTGAAACATCCTTTTTAGATTTTCTTCATCATTATTAACTTCATCATCACTTTTCAAAGTTGAATTAACCTTTTGATCTTTTGAGAGATTGGTTTTATCAATAGCTTTTCCACTTCAAAGAGTTGTCGCAAAATTAACAGTTTCTTGTTGTCATGATGAACTAAAAGAGGCAACTTCATTAACAGATGAATAATGTATAGGTTAAGCAGAAAATTTTCCCTTTTCTTTTATTGCAAATGAAAAAGTGAGCTTAGAAATGGAGTCTTTAATTTTATAAATGTCTTATGAAGTGTGAGTGTTGTGAACTTCTTGTTTCTAAATGAATGCTTTTTGAGCTTGTATGAATGATTGTAAAGTATCTTCAAGAGTTTTGACTCGAGAATGAGGATTTTTAGAACATGGAAAATTTTGAGGAGACCTTGAAAATTTTGTGAATTTGATAGAAATTGTAGATTTGAGATTGTTGTAGAAATAGTGGATGATTTTGAGAATTTTGAGGTGGAAATGGTGGTGGTGGTTGAAATTGCAGTTGTGGTTGATGATTTCTCCAACTAAAATTGGGATGATTTCTCCAACTAAAATTGAGATGATTTCTCCATTGTGAATTATATGTATCAGAATGTAGAGATGGAAATGGCTTCCTAACTAGGTCTAATTGAGTTGTGTGATTTACCTGTTCATGGGGATTCTTCCTTAAAAACTTGGCATTCATAAGTTGAGTGTCCTAGAGTTTATCAAATACTATACGAAGTTTTAATTTTGGATTCTTGAACATTACTACATTCCATGGCTTCAATCTTTTTAGTCAAACATACAATCTTAGCATTTAAATCATTTTCTTGACTAAGTTGATGGATACCTCTTTGAGCATTAGCAAGATTAGACCTAATTGAGCAGTTATAATTACCATGTTGCAGTATTGAGAATTATCAACTAAATTATCTAGAAAATCTTGTGCTTCATTAGGTTCTTTATATAGGAATTCTCCAATACATGTTGTTTCAATGAATTGACAAGTTTTAGGAGTTAAGCCTTCATAAAAGAAACTAATATAACACCATTTTTCAAAACCGTGACGTAGGCAAGAGTTCAGCAAATCCTTAAAATGTTCCAAACAATGAAAATAGGCTCTTTTATATTTTGGGAAAAATTTTGAATTTATTTCTTCAAAGCAGTGATTTTATGAGTTGAAAATAATTTCTTCATAAACTTAGTTTGTATTTCTTGCAATGTGCCAATTGATCTTGGTTTTAAATAAGTGAGCCAAGTTTTAGCTTTATCTTTTAGAGAAAAGAGAAAAGCTTAGGCTTAACAACCTTTTTTGAAACATTTTGATAAGTGAAAGTAGCACAAACGTCTTCAAACTCTCTAATATGCAAGCATGGATTCTCAGATTCTAGACCATGAAAAGTTGGAAGCAAGTTAATCATGCCTGGCTTAAATATAAAATTATGAGTATTAAGAGGAAAAACCAGACATGAAGGAGTTGATTCACGAGGTGGTTGCAAATAATCATGCATTAAACAAACAATAGAATAATGATTTGTTGACTTACCATGTTATCATTGTTAATACTTTCATCACCAGCCATTATATTTAAATGTAGACATGCAACAGACAAAAGAAGTGGTACAATAAGTTCTAGACTTTTCCTAAGTAGACGACAAGATTTTGATGTACGAGACCAAGCATGCATGTAAAACTAGGCAAAGAAAATTAACAATAACAAAAATATTAACAGGATCAGACGGTACAACCTTCCCTTTAAGATAAAAGAAAAAAAAAAATAAAGTGCCTTTAAGATAAAAGAAAAAAATAAAGTGCTGAAAAAAATAAAAGTTAGAAGTTAGAGGTTAGATTAGATAGTTAGAAAGTTAGAAGTGCTAAAAATAGAAAGTTAGACGTTAGAAAGAAAATTAAAGTGCAAAAAAATAAAAGTGCAGATATATATATATATATATATATATATATGTACACAATAATAATAATAAGGTAATTTATCCAGCCATATATATAATATACTAATATATTATCCTTATATCTGTCTGTTCCAAGACAACGGTGCAAAAAACTTATTCGGGTCTAAAAATATAAGTTCGATATAACTTCAAGTAAAAGGTTGCCTAAGAAATAATACTCGGTAAATCCGAGGTCGATCCCATAGGGAAAAGGTATTGTAAAGGTCTAATATATCAATTATATTAGTTTTAGCTAAAAAAATTAAGGATTAAAGTTAATTATTTACAATTTATTCACAATATTTAGACAATTTTTACTTTTTTCATTTCTATATATATATTTTTTGTGATTTTTGGAATTTCAATAACAAGAAATATGACTTCAATTGGAATGGTAAATGAAACTTTAATATTAAGTATAATTAAACTGAAGATGAAACTTTAACAATAAGTGCAATTTAATTTGGAATAAACAACAATTTTAACAACACTGAGAATTAGATGTTCTATTTTGGTAATCAAGTTAAATGTGTTTTAGTTTTTCTAAATTATTTATTAAAATGGTTTAAGTATGCAATATGTCATCTTTTATCTACAATAAATCAAAAGTTACCTAGCATCTAATGTGTCAATTAATGTCTATATGCATCAAAATCTCATTTTAACAAATATGTATGACTTTAAAATTAACTAACAAAAATTACCAACAAAAGTTTATAGTTAAGCATTTACCGTGCTATTCCCTGTCTACGAATTATCAAAGTATTTCTAAGCATTACTTGTGCAAGCCTATGTCTACAATAAATCAAAACTAAATTTTGCAAGAGTTTTAGCAAAGTTAACATGAAAATCATAAGTTTTCAAAAAATGATTTTGCATTATAACAACTTAGAAAACATTGAAAAACTAAAAACATTTACCTTAATTTTGTCAAAAATTTCCCTTCTCC
Source organism: Artocarpus heterophyllus (assembly GCA_025403435.1). NCBI lineage: Eukaryota > Viridiplantae > Streptophyta > Magnoliopsida > Rosales > Moraceae > Artocarpus > Artocarpus heterophyllus. Next base: position 178,957 of record JAJQZP010000353.1, read on the forward strand.
TTAGCAAAAAGTAATTTTAGAAAGACATGTTAAAGGTAAAAACACACATAATTTTACTAAGCATAGCTATTTTATAACATAGAAACTAGAAATATTTTAGAACAAAGATATGACAAATTTAGAAGAAAACTAACCTAAGAAGAAAGAAAGAAGAGAATGGCTCCAAAATATGAAGAATGGTGTGAATATGAAAGGGGCTATTTATAGTAGACGAAAATTTAGTATTTACAATTTTTTACATTTTTTATTTATTTTTATATTATTTTTATTATTTTATTGAGTTATTTTAGGTTGAAAATGAGTAAGATATAATTTGAGTTATTTAGGCTTTTTTTGAATATTTTTTTGCCGCTCATTCACTCTTGAGTCAGACTAAAATATCTTTTTTTTCCTTTTTTTTTTTTTCTCTTGGATGAATCTGGAGAGTGTTGATTTTACTGTTCAATCTGGTGTGGCGCCTGTACGGGACAGACAAAGACTAGACATGAATCATGCTGATCGAAGACTAGAGCTACGGCTAAGATTGCACGCTGGAGCTGGGATCGAGTTGCCTACTATTGGCTGTTAGATGGGTCGTAGTTTTCTGATTTAAGACGCGTTCATGTGAAGAGGGACGCAACGGATTCCACGAGAAGGAGGGGTATGTGGATGGTTCAAATGCGGTGGACGGTGTCGATCAGACGGCTGTTAGAATGCCACATATCCTGCTTTTATTTTTATTTTATTTTTTGATTTCTTGACCATTTGAAGTATGTTTTTGTCCTTTTTTGCACTGTTTTGCTCCGTTTTTCTTGTAGGTTTTAAATCTAAAATAAAATAAACAAGCTAAAATTAATTATTTTACAAACATAATTTTTACAATAATTTAAAAATATGTTTTACAATAAAACACACAAAAATTAATAAAAATAGATAAAAACTTCTAAAATTAACAAACTTTAACATATTTAAAACCCGAGAATATTTTTAGAAATTCCTACAAATATAAAACATATTTATTGACTCAAAACTTATTTACAAATATTTTAAAACTCAAAATAAAATTACATAACATTATTTTTATGCTTTTAATTATTTACAAACTAATTGATGATTCAAAAAATTACTAAAAAATTATTAAACATAAAATTATACTAAAAATATATTTTTAAACATATTTTTACACAAACATACTAAAATACTAATTATCATACAAATGCTATCATTAAGGGATTTAATGAGAGATATTAACGCAAAATAATGATATTTTGCCTTAAAAAATGTGTGTTCTTACATGCTCATCAAGACTAAAAACACGGGTTTCCAATTTTAACCACTTGCACACACTAATAAGAAACACCAAACCCCACTCGAAAGTATAGCATCTGTGACAGAAGTAAATTAAAAAAAAAAAAAAACATTTCTGGCACTTTTCTTTAAAGGTTACAAAAAAAAAAAAAAAGGGCTGCCAGGTGTTCTCAGGGCCTGCTCAAATTTCGTCCTCCTCAAAAGGATCTCGTTCGGGGAAGTCACCCATCTAAAATATGATACGATTTAGAAGCAAGGGAAAATGCAGAGAACATTGAAATGCCAAAGCATATGAGAGAGAGGGCAGAAAATATGTAGAATGACACAAGCAAAAGGAAGGTTGAATGCTCTCTACACAATACATTTTAAGTGCATGATTAAAAAATATAACTTTATAATATAATATAAAATTTTGTAAAGCAATTAGCCAATTGGTGCTAACTAGAGGAGTAAATTTGGGCTGCCCAGCCCATAGGGCCAAAAGGAAAAATCGGCCTAGCCTGGTTATTGAAAAGGTAGGCCGAGCCCAACTTGAAGCCTGTATGAGCTTAAGGTTAGGCCGAGCTGCCCAAACTTTTACAAAGGAATTTTTTAAAAATTATCTAATCAGGCTGGCTCGGCTTGGCTTGATTCTAGTTTGGATCTAAATTTTCAACCTAGCCTAGCCTGAAGCTTAGGCGGGACTCGGGCTAGAAAGAGATGGGCTAGGGGCCGGCCCACTTGGCCTGGCTCAAATTCACAGCTCTAGTATTAAGCCAATTGATAAGAGTAGGGTGGGTTAAAGCTCTAGTATTAAGCCAATTGATAAGAGTAGGGTGGGTTAAAGGGGATCCCAGGTTCAAATCCTAAGGATAGCTAGCCTTGTATTAAAAAAAAAAAGAAAAAAAATTAATCAAGCAATTAAAGCATCATGAAAACATAGTTTCTTACAAACCCTTACTTTGACTGGCCTAACCATTGCGCCGTGAAGCGGTGGACGTTCAAAGTAACGGGTACCTTTCACAGTAGGAAATGAACAAAAGAAATCTCAATTAACAACATGCACTAGACAGCAAAACAAACTATAAAGTTGAGAGAGGGAATATTTTCATGCCTCAAGCAAGCATCGACCATCATTCACTCTGCATAGCACATAATGTAGCAAAAAAACCGAACAAAGGGAAGTATTTGGCTAAATGGCTTTAAAGCCAATATCTTAGTGGACTGTCAACAAAATAATGATTACACATAAGAAGAGCAGAGAATGACACAAATGATGTAAATTTATGTGCAAGGGTTTAGAGAAACCCAAACGGTGGTAAATCATGAGTGATGCATGCATTATCAATGAGAAAATTTATGGCCAACAAAGGACGTCATTCCTAAGCCTCGCCTGTCCAAATTCCCACCGTAAACAAATTATTCACGATTTCTTGGATCTAGAAAAACAACAGATTAATTATACTTGTAATGCTTGAAAATGGAAGATGATACTTGTGCTGAAACACCGCACACAGAGCATAGTTTACTCAAGCACCAGAAGGCAAATATGTGAATTTGAACTGAAGCACCAAACATCTTAAAGTTTCAAAGCAGGAAAAAAAAGATTTAAGAGCTGCTCACATGCCATCATGTTTTCCTAATGGTTCATCATATTGGATTCCAACCCCAAAACCAGGGCCAGAGATCCTGCCCGACCCACAAATTTAACGGTGCCTCGTTTTGCCCCTGGTTCAACCTCAGATCTATCTCCTACCTTGAGAAGTTAAATATGAAAATGAATTTATCAGTCATGATAATTGTTCCACGGACTGTTGGGGAATTAGTCGACTCCTAATTCCAAGGATCGCAAGAACGAACAATTGTAGAAAATAAATAGAAGAAAATAAGAAAAAAGAGACACCAAATTTTATACAGGTTCGTCCAAAATTGAGACTACGTCCTGTTTCTGCCGCTTGCAGATTCCACTATGATGAAGGAGATTACAGATTACAAGAGCAGTTTCTCACACACTCACAAATTGTGCTTACCAAAACTCTCTTCTATCTAACACCCAATGGGAATTTTTCTTCTCTCAAGGATGGAGCTCTCAAGAATTTTGCCTCTCACAATTTTCACACACAGTTTTCACACACACAACCCTAGCCACCTTGTGTCTATTTATAACCAAAGGAGGAGAAAATAGCAACTAATGGGAAACCCTAGTGGTTTCCCGTTTTTGGGACCTTTGAATTCGACTTTGATTCAAAACACATCGCGCAGCACAGCGCGTCAGCGCCGCACAGCGCGTCAGCGCCGCGGCGCTCGAAACGAGCGCTACGGCGCTCCCCTGCGGCGCCTAGGCGCTCTTCTCCTGGCGCCTAGGCGCTCACCACTCGACGCCTCGGCATAATCCTCCTGGCGCCTAGGCGCTTGCCACATAGCGCCTAGGCGCTCTTGTCCTGGCGCCTAGGCGCTCTTCACCTGGCGCCTAGGCACCTTCGTCCCAGCGCCGCGGCGCTCTTCTGCCAGAGCCGCGGCGCTTGCTCCCTGCCTTCGAGGACGCGATTTTCTCCCTTTTCCTTCCTTTTGCTGGGTTGTCTACTTGATTTGGCTCCATATCTGCAACAATCTCCCACTTGGAGACTAATCAATCACCATGTCTCCCACTGCAGCGGCAACGACTTCTCACGCCTCTTGGAGAAGTCCAACTGAAGTTGCGCACAACTTCAGTTTCTCAATCGGATCCATCTTGGTGAGCATATCTCTGGATCCTTTTACCACCCACCTTGCCTTATACCGCTTGCTGCCAGCACTTTTATCTTTTGCCCGGTATACCCTCTTGTTGTGCAAGGATTTTTTACTCTGTGGTAACTTTGCCAGTTGCCATGTCCGATCCAACTCGTCCCTCATGGCTAACTCCCACTTGACCGAATCTCCAGCCTCCACGGCTTCATCAAAGCTCTCTGGCTCACCTCTGTCGGTCAACAAGATGTAATGCAGAGTAGGGGAGTATCTCTGCGGTGGTCTGATTGTCCTGCTAGACCTCCTGACTGGTGTGGCAGGAGTCCTCTGGATTCCTTCTGGAGCTATGTTTTCCTGGTCTTCAACCTCTGGATTTTGCACCTCAACTTCAGGAAGATCCTTCAATGGAATCACCTCAGGCTTCTTATCTTCAGAACCTGAACCCCTAGAGTCCGTGCTGTCTCTGTCCTTGTACAGAACACCTTCGTTGAAGATCACATCCTTGCTCCTGATAATCTTCCGGCTTTGGTCATCCCAGAGACGATAACCAAACTCAAGTCCGCCATAGCCAACCAGAAAGCACTTCTTTGACTTGACATCCAGTTTACTTCTAGCAGTAGAATCAATATGTGAATAGGAAACACAACCAAACACTCTCAAGTAAGAGAGATCAACCTGTTTATGGCTCCAGACTTCTTCCGGTAGCTTGAACTTCAGCGGTGTGGATGGACTTCTGTTTATCAGATGAGCGGCTGTGTTAATTGCCTCAGCCCAAAACATCTTTGGCAGCCCCGCATGCAATCTCATGCTCCTAGCACGCTCGTTTAAAGTCCTGTTCATCCTTTCAGCTATCCCATTCTGTTGTGGTTTCCCTAGAATGGTCTTCCTCATCTTTATCCCATTCTCAGCACAGTACCGCCTGAAATCTTCACCTAGGTACTCTCCCCCATTGTCAGACTGCAAGCACTTTACCTTCAAATCTGTCTCGTTCTCCACCATGGCTTTCCATCTCTTGAAAGCATTGAACACATCAGATTTGTTTTTCAGAAAGTAAACCCATACCTTCCTGCTTGAGTCATCAATGAACGTCATATAGTAGTTTGCGCCACCAAGGGAAGTCACCGGCGCAGGCCCCCACACATCTGTGTGAACAAGCTCCAATCTCCTGGACTTAGGCTCTCTACCCATCTTTGAGAAACTCACTCTCTTCTGTTTACCAAAGATGTAGGCTTCACACAAACTGTGATCAATAGTTTTCAAACCCGGCAGTTTTCCTTTGCAGTGAAGCACCTTCATACCCTTCTCACTCATGTGACCGAGCCTATAATGCCATAGCTCAGTATTGGCAGCAGAATCAGCAACTGATAGGGTATCTCTGCAACTAGAGTTCATGTAGAGAGTTCCAGCCTTGCGTCCCCGAGCAATAACCATCGCTCCTTTCGTGACTTTCCAACCTCCACAATTGAAGGTTACTTTATGTCCATCATCATCTAGTTGCCCCACCGAAATCAAGTTGCGCATTAGTTTAGGAACATGTCTCACCTTATGAATCTTCCATACCGACCCATTAGGCATTTTTAAACTGACATCTCCAATGCCAACTATATCCAAAGGTTCTCCATCAGCGAGATAAACCTTACCATGATTTCCAGCAACGTAGTTCTCCAGGACATGACGGTGTGCTGTGGTGTGGAATGATGCTCCTGAATCCATCACCCACGAATCAAAAGAACTGTCGACAGACAAGATTAAGGCATCCTGTTGCTCTTCAGTGGCGGCGTTAGCTTCATCATTAGTCTTGTCTTCATTCTTCTTTAGAGCCCTGCAGTTCTTTTTCAAGTGGCCCGTCTTCCCACAGTTCCAACACTCCATGGTCCTACCGTTTCTTGACTTACTTCTCCCATTCCTCGACTTGCCTCTCCTGCCATTATCTCTGTTGGATTGCCTGTCAAGTTTCCTGCCCCTATTATCAACATTAAGGGCCGAGTTCGACGAAGAGGCTTCACCTGAGTCCTTCCTGCGAACTTCTTCCGCCAGAATAGAGTTTCTGACATCAACAAACTTCAATTTTGCACTCCCAAGAGAATTTGTAATGGCCACCCTCATGGGTTCCCAGCTATTCGGTAACGAGGCCAAGAGGATTAGAGCATTGATCTCATCATCGAATTTAATCTCTACCGAGACCAATTAGTTTAGGACGGTGTTGAAACTGTTCAGGTGCTCTACCATCGAGGCACCTTCAGACATCTTTAAATTAAAGAGCTTCTTCATGAGATGTACCTTGTTATTGGCTGAGGGCTTCTCATACATCTCTGACAGAGCCTTCATCATCCCTGCTGTAGTGGTCTCCTTTGCAACGTTGTGGGCAACGTTCTTTGACAAAGTCAAACGGATCACACCGAGTACCTGTCTATCAAGGAGACTCCACTCCTCATCCTTCATGCCTTCGGGCTTATTACCCAAAGGCAAGTGCAGTTTCCTGCTGTATAGGTAGTCCTCTACTTGCATCCTCCAATAGGAAAAATCTGAACCATCAAATTTGGTGATGCCGGCTGCCATACCTTCTTCTCCAGTCATCGTTCTTGATCAAAACCTCCGCTCTGATACCAGTTGTTGGGGAATTAGTCGACTCCTAATTCCAAGGATCGCAAGAATGAACAATTGTAGAAAATAAATAGGAGAAAAGAAGAAAAAAGAGACACCAAATTTTATACAGGTTCGTCCAAAATTGAGACTACGTCCTGTTTCTGCCGCTTGCAGATTCCACTATGATGAAGGAGATTACAGATTACAAGAGCAGTTTCTCACACACTCACAAATTGTGCTTACCAAAACTCTCTTCTATCTAACACCCAATGGGAATTTTTCTTCTCTCAAGGATGGAGCTCTCAAGAATTTTGCCTCTCACAATTTTCACACACAGTTTTCACACACACAACCCTAGCCACCTTGTGTCTATTTATAACCAAAGGAGGAGAAAATAGCAACTAATGGGAAACCCTAGTGGTTTCCCGTTTTTGGGACCTTTGAATTTGACTTTGATTCAAAACACATCGCGCAGCACAGCGCGTCAGCGCCGCGGTGCTCGAAACGAGCGCTGCGGCGCTCCCCTGCGGTGCCTAGGCGCTCTTCTCCTGGCGCCTAGGCGCTCACCACTCGACGCCTCGGCATAATCCTCCTGGCGCCTAGGCGCTTGCCACATAGCGCCTAGGCGCTCTTGTCCTGGCGCCTAGGCGCTCTTCACCTGGCGCCTTCGCCCCAGCGCCACGGCGCTCTTCTGCCAGAGCCGCGGCGCTTGCTCCCTGCCTTCGAGGATGCGATTTTCTCCCTTTTCCTTCCTTTTGCTGGGTTGTCTACTTGATTTGGCTCCATATCTGCAACACGGACCACATTAAGATAAGAAGGAAATTCTTTTATGCTCCTTGTAAAAAATTTGTCAAAAGATAATGTGGATGATGCATAAATGCATAAAACTAATTAAAAGCTAACCATAGGAGAAAAGTGAGCATAAAACACTGCTTTGACTTTTTTAACTCATTAACTTCAGAAAAAAAAGGTTACACGTGCAGACCTTTTATACTTTTTACTCTATGCTAAAAACATTCGAAATATAAGCAACTAACTAACTGAAGTCCTAAAACTAGGACATGTTTGCCTATTTAAAAAACCGAAAAATCGAAACCGAACCGAACTGACTGATGAAAAACCAGAAGAACGGTTTTTTCAAGAACCGAAGCAGTTTGGTTTGGTTAACCTAACTGCCCAAGGTTTAAGGTTGCTAGGGTGGTTGGCTAACTGAACCAAACTGACCACCGTGTTCACTTATAAAAAAAAAAAATAGCTTTTTGTGTTTGGGTGGAATCAGACCTTTAACCTGGGAACTAAAGAGGCACCACCTTGCCACTACGCCAAAGACAACGTGGTGGTTGTTTTGTGTTCAATCAGTATTTATTATATTCTAACGTAAGTTTAAAAATGAAGACGTTTCAAAGTCCCATGTGGAAAAGTTACAAACTTTTCACTTCTCCGATACCCTGTAATAGCATTTGACTGCAAAGTTTACACTCAACTGATGCTCGGTATTAATTTGAGTTTATATAAAAGCTTAAAAGCCTTTTTCTTAAAGGCTGGGATTTCTTTTATAAATAGTCAAAATTAAAAAAAATGCAGTTCAATAATTTATAAGCATGTTTAAAATTTTAGCTATTGAACCGACTAAGAACCAACCGGGGAAAACTGATTATTCTCGATTGGTTAACTAACCGATTACCCTTGTAATCGATTCGGTTTTGGTTCCTAATTTTCAAAAACTAACGGTGTTGGTTCGGTAACCAACCAACCAAAACTGTCGGTTTTTAATCAATGAACAGCCCTACCTGATATACAACATGGGTAACAAGGCTTAATTACAAAATTTGAACTTTTCTACGCTCCTTCTCAAGTTGGACTAAAGAAATTGTACATTCGTAGCTTGTCTACTAATTTGTCAAAGACAATTTTGGTGAGACCTTTGGTTAATACATCTGCCGCTTGCTCTGCAATTGGCACATAAGTCATACAAATTGTTCCCTTACCTATTTTTTCTTTAATGAAGTGCCTATCAACCTCTACATGTTTTGTTCAATCGTGATGTACCGGATTGTGAGAAATATTGATGGCAGCCTTGTTGTCGCAGTAAATTCTCAAAGTTATCTTCATTGTCATCTTTAGTTCTTCTAATAGCATTTTCAGCCAAATTAACTCACATACCCCATGTGCAACAAATCTCAACTTAGCTTCTGCACTACTTCTTGCCACAACTGTTTGTTTTTTACTTCTCCAAGTTACGAGATTTCCCCAAGTAAACGAACAGTAACTAGATGTTGACCTTCTATCATTAATAGACCCTGCCCAGTCCGCATCTGTAAAAGCCTTTATGCTCCGACCTTTAGTCTTTGAAAAACAATCCTCTTTCAGGTGTTCCCTTAAGGTGTTTAAGAATCCATAAGGTATTTAAGAACTGCTTCCATATGTTCTTAGTAGGGGCGTACATGAATTGGCTTACACAACTAACAGCAAAGGCAATGTTAGGTTTGGTGTGGGACAAGTAAATAAGTTTACCAACCAGGCGTTGGTATCTTCCTGTCTATCGGTTTTCCATTTGGATTCAAACCTAGCTTTTGGCTCGAATCCACTGTTTCTTAGAGCAATTCTAGCAAGTATTTCCTTTGTGACACTAAAATCCAAGTCTTGTTTCTAGCAACCTCAATACCAAGAAAATACCTTAGATTTCCCAAATCCTTCATCACGAACTCAGAAGCAAGTTTTTTCTTCAATCTTTCCATTTCAGTATGATCATATCCTGTCAATATGATATCATCTGCATAGACTACAAGAACCGTTGTCTTACTGTCCTTATGTCTATAGAATAAGGTGTGATCTCCATGAGCTTGGTGATACCCTTGTTACTAGATCGCCTTGGTAAACCTCTCAAACCGAGCCCTTGGCGACTGTTTCAAGCTGTGTAGAGATCTTTTTAATCTGCACACCTTCCCATTCTTCCTTTCTTCATCAAATCTTGGTGGTAATTCCATGTAAACCTATTCTTCCAACTCTCCATTTAGGAATGCATTCTCCACATCTAACTGGTGGAGAGGCCAGTCTAAATTAGCTGCAAGGGATAACAAAACACGCAACGTATTGATCTTGGCAATCGGAGCAAATGTTTTTTGGTAGTCAATACCATAAATCTGGGTATACCTTTTCGTGACTAGCCTTGCTTTGTAGCATTCAATTGATCTGTATGCATTGTATTTGACTGTAAAGTCCCATTTACATCCCACGGGAATCTTTCCACCTGGTTTTTTTATGACATCCCACGTCCTATTTTTTTCAAGGGCTTGCATTTATTCCATTATAGCTTTCTTCCACTCAAGATGTTCCTAAGCCTCTTGAACAGTTTTGGGAACTTCTACACTAGAAAGATTGGCAACTAGTGTTTTAACGGAGTTGGACAAATGATCATATGCCACAAAATTAGATATGGGATGTTGTGTGCATGACCTAACTCCTTTTCTCATAGCAACAGGGATATTAAGGTCAGATAAGTTTGTGTGTACTTGATTCTAGTTTGGACTCTTTGTAGTTAGAAACTTTAGGATTTTTCAATTTCTTCAAACTTCTTTTTTGTAAGTCATGTCAAAAGGCTCTAGACATCCTCCCCCTACCCATTTTGTCTCCTTATCCTTAGGGTTTAGATTTTTAGATGTTTGAATGATTATCGATTTCAAATTCCTAGCGAGATCTGAAGGATTTGGCGAATTTGAATTTTCGATTTTGTTGGGGTTCCTAGGAAATAGGTGGAATGGGATTTGAATTTTGAATTTTAGAGGAAAGATGAGAATTAGGCTGAACATGATTTGAATTTTGAGTTTCAAAGGATTTGGTTCATTTGATTTTTCCTTCAATTCACTATCCTAAATATCCACACTTGGCAAATTTTGTGGAACAACAACTTTTGAATTTTTAATGTGATTTGGATGAGGTTGAACTTTAAATTTTTTTTGACACAGATGAACCTGGACAAGGCTGAACATAATCTGGATGGGGCTGATTAGGGAAATTCGACGTTGATCCAAAGGGATTGGATGGGTTTGCAGAAGACTGATTAGGAGGGAAACCAGGAGAATAATCCTAAAAATATTCCTAAGAGATTAGAATTTGAATTAGAACCCTGATAATCTGAATGACTCGAATCATGTGTTTCCCAAAAAAATAGCTCTACTTACACTCTCCACCAGAAGACTATTTTTTTTTAAAAAAGCATTGATTTTCAAAAAACGTGACATCTCTAGAAATAAAATATTTATGTTTTTCTAAAAAATACACCAATAACCCTTTTCACAAGCTGAATATCCAATGAAGACACATTTGTAAGACCTGAGATCAAACTTACTTTGATTTCGATCAGGAACACAAACAAACGTGGAACACCATATAAGGTAGGGTTGTTCATCGGTTAAAAACCGATGGTTTTGGTCAATTCGGTTACTGAACCAACACCGTCGGTTTTTGAAAAGTAAGAACCAAAACCAAACCAATTACAAGGGTAATCGGTCGGTTAACTGATAAAAAATGATTGGTTTTCATCGGTCAGTTCTTGGTCGGTTCAATAGTTAAAATTTTAAACATGCTTATAAATTCTTAAATTGCTTTTTTTTTAATTTGAACTATTTATAAAAAAAAAGCCCAACCTTTTAAAAAAAGCTTTTAAGCTTTTACATAAACTCAAATTAATATTGAGCATCAGTGTAAACTTTGCAGTCAAATGCTTTTATAGAGTTTAGGAGAAGTGAAAAGTTCGTAACTTTTGACTTTAAAAAGTCTTCATTGTTAAATTTACGTTGATATATAATTAATACTAATTAAACATAAAACAATTACCAACCTGCCTTTGGCTTAGGGGCAAGGTGGTGCCTTTTTAAATCCCAAGTTAAAGGTTCGATTCCACCAAAACAAGGTGGTCTATTCGGTTCGATTAACCAATTTTTTGGTATTCCATCAGTCAGTCCTATTGTAAGGTAGAGAATTGACTTGTCCAGAAAAGAATTGTGAAGAACACTTAGTGGTGTATAATAGTCTAGAACACGAGACGGCATACGGTTTATTAGATATTAGGTTGTAAGAATAGCATCCCAAAAGGATTTTGGAACATTAGCCATAAACATCAATGAACAAGTTATCTCTAAACAATGGCGGTTTTTCCTTTCAAATATACACTTTTTTTGTGCTATGTTAACACAAGAACCTTGATGGATCATTCCTTTTTCCAGAATAAAACTTACAAGAATAGAATTAAAATATTCAGTACCATTATCGATACGCAACATTTTAATATTTTCATTCTATTGAGTTCTAATCATGGAATAAAAGTTCTCAAAGATGTGCAGTTTCAAACTTGTCTTTTAAAAGGTACACGCAACAAACACACGAGTATGACCATCAACGAACGTAACAAACCATCTTTTATTGGTAAGGCTTCTAATCCGAGGACCCCATACATCACTATGAATTAACGTGAATGGCATAGAGACTTGATATGGTTGGGAATAGTAAATGAATTTATGTTTAGCCAACTGACAAACTTCACATTGAAAAGAATCATTATTTTTGGACAAAGAGGGAAACAAATGTTTCAGATATAAGAAACTTGGATGTCCTAACGTACAATATAGGAACGTTATTTTTTGTTCTCTGGTAAGAGAACTTTCCACAGCAATTTGAACATGACCACTCACAGAATTGTCATTTCTCAAAATAGAGAAGTCCTAAAATTCCTTAGCATTGCCAATCTTCCTCCCCGAAATTTGGTCTTGAAAAACACAAACAAACGGTGAGAAATTTACCATGCAATATAGATCTCTTGTTATCTAATTGATAGACAGAAGATTGCATGATAAGTCGGGGACATGAAGTACCGCCTCAGGAGTAATATTAGAGCTAAGTTTAACTGAACCAACTCCTGCAACCACTGAAAGAAAAACCATCTGCTATTTAACTTTATGATTACCCGGACTCGGAACATAAGAAATAAATAGTTTTTCACACCCAATCTTGTGATCAGTAGCTCCAGAGTCAATAATCCATGGTTCTAAACCACTAAAGGCGGTTAAAACAGTACCTCTTTGTGCCATGAGAGATGTGGAGGAAGAAGATTTTGTAGATAGTATTTTGTAGAGTTGCTCCATTTGGTCCTTTGAGAGAGAAACTTGTATTCTTCTCTTGCTCCTATTCGTTTGCAGCTCGTGTGGAATTTCCAGATTTTCCATCACATCCACGAGCATGGCCTGGAACCCAATTGGCTGGTTTTTCCTGCAATTTCCAGCAAGTGTCTTTTGTGTGATATGGTCACTAGCAACGGTCACACCATTTTTATTTCTGTGAGAATCATTACGGCCTTCCAACCCTCGAGCTGCCAATGTGGAATTTTCTAGTCACCCATCATAACACGCTTGCGGCTTTCTTCCTTTGCACCTCAGCTAAGATTTCCTCAATCAGTGGTAATTGGTTTAGTCCAAGGAGTCATCCTCGGACGTTGTCGAGTTCCTTGTTGAGACCAGCAAGGAAATCATAAATTCTATCTTTGGTCACCGTTTCTTTTGTAAAACATGCCATCTTCAGAATGTCTCCACTCATAGGTGCTAAACAAACCTAGCTCCTGCCATAGCTTTGTTAAGGCGCTGAAATATTGCATAACGAATTGATAGCTTGATGCAACTTTTGAGCCCTGATTTATAGTTCAAACAGTTGAGAGGAATCCTCAAGATCAGAGTATGCCAAAGTCACCGCATCCCGAATTTCTTTTGTAGTGGGATAAAACAAATAAGTGTCGCTCCTCCATGAAATGAATAAGCAAGGCCATAACCTTGGAGTTTTGGGCGTCCCAACGAAGAAATGAAGGATCATCACTGCTCGGACGAACAGCAGTACCATAATTGCAACTGATATGGAATTTTAATTCTAAATAATAATTATCTAAAGCATTTGATTTATTATATATTTTCTCATTAATTGCAAGCACTTTTTACTAATAATATAGGTCAACCTAAATCGACAATATAGCAAGCCATAATGCAGTAAGGGTTTTTCTATAAAAACTAGCAGAATAATCATCTGTCACTAATGATTTGGTGCACTAATTATGAAAATTATAACCGTTGTCACTCAATTATAATTAGCATAATTTTAAGATAGAAAAGATAATACAAATCAAAATTAATATATTTTTATGGAATAAATTATTGCGTTAATTTTGGCAGCACCTCGACTTATTAATTGGTTTAAGAATACACTATGCCATCCTCTGTCTACAATAAATCAAGAATTACCAAGCATTTACTGTGCCAGTCTATGTCTATAATGCAGCAGAAACTCAACTTAATAAATGAGCATGACTTCAGTATTATTAATATTAATTACGCAACACAATTAAATTACATAAAGAAAGCATGACTGAATTTATGTAAAAATTGGCAGCATAACAACAGTAACAATAATTATTGAAAACATAAAGATATAATTTATTCCATAAAAATATAAGCGTTACCACACAGATATAGAGTTAAAACCCATACCAGAGTACTACGCATACAAGATCACCTCTCTGCCTCACCAGACTCTCTACACTAAATTAAACATATATATATATATTTTTACCTAAGGGGTAAAAGAGGAAGAAAAGGAAAAAATGGGAGAAGTGGAGAGGAGGCCCGAAGGCCTTGAGGGATGTGTCTCGTATGAGGAGGGGAGAGCCCCTTTTATAGTGAAAAGAATTCACTATTTCAGATTCTTTTTATTATTATTATTATATTTTTTTTCTTTTCTTTTCTTTTCTTTTCTTCGGCAGGCCAACTTGCACTGTGAAGAAATTCTCTTCGCTTCTGTGCTGATCCGCGTTCTTTGATATGCATTTCTTAGTTTGGGATCCTGTGCTTCGCGGCATGAGAAGGCACCAGACCGGGCTGATCTGGACCGTTAACTTTATGATCCAATGGCTTCAAACACGCGTGAGAATGGGCCCAGGTGGGACCAGCGGGCTGAGATTTTAGAGCCGTTGGATCAGTCTACGTATTCCCATCCAGTGGCTGAGAGAGTGGCTGCACGTGGACATGACCGCACGAGATTCCACTCAGGCCGAGATTCCCTCTGACTCTCTCTGCAGCTTTGTTGGCGCGTGTGATGCACGCGCCAATCAGAAATTGACACGTGGAATGTACCTGAGATTCTGCTAACGCACCGGATGACGCGTTGACACGCATCTCTTCCTCGGACAGCTGAGATTGATTTGGCAGGTGATCGAACGGTTAGAAACTCGCCACGTGTCCCATTTAATATAAATTCGAATTCTTTTTGATGCATTTGATGTCCGATTTTGTCCGTTTTTGTGTTGTTTTGCTTCGTTTTTCCTCCAGATTTCAAATCTAAAAATCACAAACACATTATTTTACAAGCATAATATTTACAAAAATATTAAAAATATTTATTTTACATTAAAACACACAAAAATAAATAAAAACTCCTAAAATTTCCAATCTCTTACGGTTTGGCACAGATATAATTTTTATGACTTGGAAATATTTTTAGAAATTACTAAAAATATAATAAAACATATTTACAAACTTAAAACACACTATTAAACACTCTAAAACTCAAAATAAAATAACCGCATTACTTTTACGGCTTTGACTATTTATAGACTAGACACTTATTTAACACACCGAAACGATTCTAAAAATTACTAAAAATTCTATTAAACATAAAAACACACTAAAAACATATTTTTAAACACATTTACACATTAAGATATGAAAATACTTATTAACACAAAATTGCTATTAATTAGAGAATTTAATGAGAAATAAAAGCGTAAATAAATGATTTAAACCTTAGAAAATGTACACTTTTACAGTCTCATCAGCGCAAATGCCAAAGATAAGTCTTATTAGAGTGAGAAGTTTTAAGTCTTTTTGAGTCATTATCATTTATCTCAGCATTAAGTAATAAGTCCATCTTAGGTTTGATAAAATATAGATTATTTTGCATCCATCCAAAACAGATAAAAGATTTATTTTTACGAATCACCATTTTTTCATAAAAGATACCACAAAGGAGTCTTTAAATAAATAAGATACAGAAATTAAATTCCTTTTAAATTTAGGAACATAAAAACAATCTCGCAAAATTAAATTCCTATATTTATCAAAGAAAAGATGGACGTCTCCCACTGCTTCCGCTAAGACCAAGGATCCATCGCCCATCCGAAGCGTTAAGTCTTCATGTAGCAGACTTCTCATTTCTTTGAATCCCTGCTAGGAAACACAAACATGATTAGTTGCACCGGAATCTATGACCCAGATATCACTGGATTCCTCAACCAAACAAGTTTCTAAATATAGAAGATCACACCTACCTCCCTTGGAAAGGAAGTCCTTGCAATACTTCTTTATATGCCCAACCTTACCACAGAAGAAGCATTTAAGCTTCTTTGGGTTCTTCTTCTTCTTTTTCTTGCTCTTGGTAGCAGCAGGAATAGAAGACTTCCCATTCTTGACCCGCTGCTTCTTTCCATTCCTTGAGTTAGTATTGGAACCAGAAGCAGCTACCATGTTCGCCTCACCACCAGCAGGAGACTCCCTGATCAGCAGTTCGAACTCCTGCAACTGTTTCATCAGTTCTGTTAAGGTCATATCCCGTCTATTGCTTAAATAAAAAGTAGCTCTAAACGGAATAAATTCTTTAGACAGAGTCTCAAAGACCATAGTCATCTGATTTCAGCATCGATGTCGGCTCCATTACTTTGAGCCTCAGTGAGGTAACCCATGACCAACATCATGTGCTCCTTTACAGATGTCCCCGGTCTCTGTCTATAGTTTAAGAGTTTTCGAAGTGCCCCTTGCTGCTTTGTTATGGCCTGGCCTCCAAACATATCCTCAAGATTATCCAAGATCTACTTCGCAGTCTCATAATCCTGATGTTGAGCCTGCAGCACGTTGTTCATGCTGGCCATAACATAGCAGTAGGCCTGATCATTAGCATCTTTCCAGCGATTGTACGCTTCGAATTGCTTATTACTTGAGTCTCCTGTAGGCTCGGGAGGACAAGGGGTTGTCAGTACATATTTCTGTTTCTCAAAGGACAGGACGATATCCAGGTTCTGTTTCCAATCGTTATAATTCTCACCGGTTAATTGGTTTTCGTTAAGTATCGATGATAAAGCGTTTTTAGACATTTTCAATCTACAATAAAGAATCATATACCAAAATATAAGCAAACATATATAATATTTTAGTAAGATAACACAATCATGTAAATTCATACAAATGCGTTTATGTGTCAAAACCTTGAAAATATCACAACCTTATAATGATAATTCCCAACTCAGAATTCAACAAGCTCCTAGGAGAGTCATGCCAAATTCAATCAGGAACACAGATCTCCTCCTAATTAATATATGCCATCCAAGACCCATATGATCCAGCATATACTTATAATTGTTTCTTTGGCCATTAATTTTATTAACAGAGCACCTAAGGGAGGTTAATAATAAAATTAACGTGAGTGTATAACCACCATTTCAATATTTTATCCATGATTTATAATCACCACCTAGGGGTGTGCAACCATAAATCATACTAAAATACCTTATCCTTTCAGTGATCCAATCTAGTACATGATAGAAATCCCTTCTTAGGGATCGGGACCACCATGTTCTTCCTATGGACCAACGATGGAGGCCTTCTCCCACTCAATCTTTTGAAATCAAGGTTTTATTTTAAAATTATGCATGAACAATTTTAATATGAGCAGCACTCCCTATTCTATATGACATGTTATCAATATACATGGTAAATTATATTATAATGCAGACAAGCAAAGCAATCAAGCAAAGCTACAAGCAAAATAATAATAACCGTAATATTATGGTTCCACCCTAGAGAATAGAAAACTAAGATTACAAGAGAATGATCGAGACATTTATCGATTCTTCATCCTTGAATCCTCAAGCTGTATCCTTCTTCATGCAATACCCATATTGAAGTCTTCAATCCCGTATGAATCAAATACTTCATATTTCCGGTCATATCCAAATTTAATGTTTCTCAGAATCGTCTCAAAAATAAAATTAAAACTGCATTAGAAAAATTGCACATTTTCTGGACGCTTGGCAGCTCTCGGTCGGCAGGCTGATCTGGGTGATCGGCCTGCCGGTCATGCATCATCGGCCTGCCGACCCATGAAGGTTTGGCCTGCCGATCCATGAAGGTTCGGCCTGCCGAACTGAAAGTTTGGCCTGTCGACAGAGCACCCTAATTTCTGCCCCACTACCGGCCTGCCGGACCACACGTCCGGCTTGTCGATCTGTGACCATCGGCCTACCAAACTATGACGTCTGGCATACCGACCGAGTAGTAATCCTTTATTCCAGAAAATACAATTTTAATGCAATTCATCAATTTTATCTTCAACAATTCAAAAACATGAAATTAGAGACTCAGGAAATACCTAGAGGTGCCATCATCTATCTTTAAGATCCGACTTCTCGTTCCGTCTTCTCCGAATAATCATTTAAAATTAAATAACAATTCCTAGATGGAAATGATAGTCCGCCATCTAATTACATGAAAAACTTAGATACATATTCTAACCTCTAAGGAACCAAAACCGGTATATATTAATTAATTAATAAATAATTAAACAACGATTTAATCAACCATAATTAATTAATAAACATTCACTACATAATCCATGACAACATATATATTATATAGAAACTTAGAGTTCCATCTCTCTATAAAATTCAATTCAAGCATAGGAGAGATTAAGATCACAAAATTTATGCATATAACTTGATCACAAACTTGTAAATTTATGAAAAAACCATGGCTCTGATACCAATTGTTGGAAAGACAATGCGCAACGAAAATTTTAAAATTTTTCATCAGAGTAATTTCTAAAACACAAGTTTGACATGCTATATGTATAAATTAAACAGATCTTACTAACCTCTGTGTGCCGAAGAACCTCCGCAACCTGTGTAGAGAAGTAACGTTCCAGAAGAGCCTTAACCAATTGGTTTTCTTTGCTATTCTCTATCCACAACCGGAGTGAGTGTAGGCTCACACGTACAGCTCTTCCACCGGTGACTCTCCTTCCAACCAATAGAGAACCCAAAGCTAATGTTCGTGATTTATGAACAAAAAGCTCTCAGGGAGTTTTTCGATGCTCACCAGAAGAGTATCACTCTTAATCTCTCAAATTGATCTGAGTAAATCATGAGACTCATTCCCTTTATATAGCTATTGGTCCTGGGGTCAGTCCTTATCAGATTAGGTCTCAAAAATTCAAAACAGAATTAAGTCCAGATCAATATCTGATAAGATCCACGTGAAAACGTGAAATCTTATCACTAGCTGATCGGTAGGCCGAACAGGCCCCATCGACAGGTCGAACACGTCATTTGGCAGGCCGAACTCCCGAGAAAAAATCTCCACAAATCTTTTATTTTTCACTCGAGATTCTAAAGGATAAAGTCTCAGTTTTGATTCAAATAACCCAATAGAGAAGTTATATGATCAAAACAAACTTTATCAAGATAATCTCTAAGAAAATAAATCAATTCACAATAATTCTACAAGTTTATCTTGATCTAATTTGTCTAAAATTAAAACAACCAATAAACAGACAAGAATTATCTGATCGCAATAATTCAACAAGTTTATCTTAAATTAATTTTATTACAAAATTAATTCAGCCAATAAACAGACATGAATTATTTGATTCTTACAAATTTTAAACCAATCTGATAAATCTGACATAAGTCACCAATTATTGGAAAAGCACGCCGTGTCGTTACAGGATTTTGTGAGCTAGCAAAGGGGACCAAAATGGACCTATAAAGTTCAAGCTCATGATAATTATGAAACCCAATATCCCAGATATACATTTTACAATTATCAACTCCAACGCTACTCCACTAAAAGCTTGGAGCTGCACTCTCGAACTTTAGAGAATTACAAAGCCTATATAGCTAAGTCTCTATGACATATCATAGTGTATCGTATCCCCATATGATCATCCATAATCGGCTTAAGGACAAGTTCTATCTTACCTTTCTGATTATTTTGATCTTACGTTCCATTGTCTCACCATTAGAAAACTTACCATCCAAAGATAGTATATCATTCGGTTACACCTGTGTATCCAAATGGTTGAGCGCTCTAGTTTTCTAATTACAGTATAACGCATATAAGAGGATATCATTACTCCTAAAGAGGAGCTATGGATTCCATATCTATGAATAACAAGTCTACGCTATCAAGAGTCATACCTCCAATGTACCGGGATGCATACCACTATTGAGATGTGGGTGTCACCCTTTGGTATATCAAAAGACACAAGTTGAGATAACGGGCCCACTATTCATCTCAGGATTAATATACAATACAAATGACTGTCCAAAGTGAATCGATTTGCCAAGACAGAATTATTAATCCAAATCAATTCACTTTATGTCCTGATCTAACACATCGTCACCTATGACAACGTGCCAATGTTTCTATTCATGGAGTCCAACTCCGATGGTCAAGACAAACCATCTCCCAAAAGGGATATAGACAACATAACAATCTTTACAGAATAAAGTGCCCAACTTTATTCCCTTGATTGTGGATCATATGTTTTAGACCATCACCTTAAGATTCGTGTCTTCTGCATAATCAGTCCATCATATGCCCAATTCATAAGGTTTAGATTGACTGTCTTAGACTACTGTTTGCTTAACATACATTCAACAAATATGAACGTAAAGAGGAGAAGATTTGGTATATATAAATGAATAAATTCTTTATTGATAAAAATGTCTCCAAAAAGTATTACATTTTTACTCCTTAGGGCATACATGTCTAACATATTCATGCAAAGATTGTTATGTTGTCTACATCCCTAGCGAGAGATGGTTTTTCTTGGCCATCGTAGGTAGACTCCATGAATAGAAACATTAGTACGTTGTCATAGGTGACGATGTGTTGAATCGGGACATAAAGTGAATTAATTTGGATTAATAATTCTGTCTCGACAAATTGATTCATTTTAGACAATCATTTGTATTATATATTAATCTTGAGATGAATAGTAGGCCTGTTGTTTTGACTTATGTCTTTTGATGTACCGAAGGGTGATGTCCTTATTTTAATAGTGGTATGCATGCCGATACATTAGGGGCATAACTCTTGATAGCGTAGACCTGTTATTCATAGATATGGAATCCATAGCTCCTCTTTAGGAGTAGTGATACCTCTTATATGCGTTATCCTGTAATTGAAAAACTGGAGCGCTCAACTATTTAGATATATAGGTGTAAACGAATGGTATACTGTCTTTAGATGGTAAGTTTTTCGATGGTAAGATAATGAAACGTAAGATAAAAATAATCGAGAAGGTAAGACAGAACTTGTCCTTAAGCTGATTATGGATAATCCTATGGGGATACGATACATTATGATATGTCATGGAGACTTAGCAATATGGGCTTTGTAATTTTATATAGTTCGAGAGTAAAGCTCCAAGCTTTTAGTAGAGTAGTGTTGGAGCTGATAATTATGAAATGTATATCTAGGATATTGGGTTTCATAATTATCAGGAGCTTAAACTATATAGGTCCATTTGGTCCCCTTCGTTAGCTCATAAAAATCTTGTAACGATACAGTGTGCTTTTCCAATAATTGGTGACTTATGTTAGATTTATCAGATTGGCTGAAATTTTAAAAAATCAAATAATTCATATTTGTTTATCAGTTGAATTAATTTGGTGATAAAATTAATTTAAGATAAACTCGTTGAATTATCAAGATCAGATAATTTATTTCTGTTTATCGGTTGGATTAATTTTGAATTAATTCAAGATAAACTTGTTGAATTATCAGGAATTCATTTATTTTTCTTAGAGATTATCTAGATACATTTGTTTTAATTGGGTTATTTGAATTAAAACTGAGACTTTATCCTATAGAATATCAGGTGGAGAATAAAAGATTCACTGGGATTTTTATCGCTAGTTCGGCATGCCGATACTTAGGTTCGGCCTATCGGTGGGGCAAGTTTGGTATGCCAGTTCGACAGATTGGCATGCTGCCCGTGCAATAAAAAGATCACGTATTTTTACGTTGATTTTATCAAATTATGATCCTATTTTGATTTTGATTCGAATTTTTGAGACCCTATCTGATAAGGACTGACCCTAGACCCAACCTCTATTAATAGGGAGTGAGTCTCATAAGTTATTTAGATTAATTGAGAGATTAAGAGTGAGACTCTACCGGTGAAACTCTAGAAACTCCCTGAGAGCTATTGTTCACAAATCACTAATGTTGCTTTGGGTTCTCTCAATTGGTTGGAAGGAAAATCACTTAGTGAAAAAGCTGAACAATGTGAGCCCACACTCACTCTGATCGTGGATAGAGAATAGCAAAAAAGACCAGTTGGTTGAGGTCGATCTAGAATGTTATTTCTCTTCATTGATTGCAGAAGATTTTTAGCACGCAAAAGGTTAGTAAGATCTGGTTAATTTACGCATATAGCATGTCAAACTTGTGTTTTAGAAAATACTCTGATATAAAAAATTTTTAAATTCTGCTGCGTACTATTTTTCTAACATGAGACTCAAAGCCGGTGCAACAGTTGTGGAAGTTTGAGTGAAAGAGTAGAGGAGATAATGAAGGAGGAGACAAGGAAAGAAAAAAAAAACCCTACTTAGAGTTATAAGGCATTTTAGTCTCACCAATATGTATTTAGATCTGACATAGCATAAAATGCAAAGGTTTTTATGCATGTGGCATGAGTAGTAACACTCCAAAATTTCAATTATGATTAATTATGTTAATAAGGTGTAATTAATGTGCCAATCTTAATTAAAATTATTAAGCATTTAAACTATTTTCCATGACATCTATTTTTAGTGTTTTAAATTTTAAAACAATTAGAATTCTGGTCAGACCGATTTTAAATATTTATTTTAGCCACTTTTTATTTAATTACTATTTTGCCGCTGCTTCTCTACCTTTTACCAAAATGCCACCTAATTCCCTGTCTATATATCACGCAAGACACCCAAATCCTTTTCCTTGGTTTTCACAATTCACATAATCAAAAAAACTGATGAAAGCCATCCACCATATCAGGCTTTGCCTTCCACTAACTCTCCTCACAATTTCTTTAAAAAGAGAGCACACTTACTCACTCTCGCTTACTCCTTCTCTTGTCTCCCTCTCTCCCTTATGCTCTTAGAAAATTTCTAGCCCTAAAAATGCACTCAAACACTTTGAAAATGAAACCCTTTTAACTCCAGCAAATCACAAGCAAGATTCAAGTATCTAGCAAACCAAAATCACCTCTTTCTTCCATGAAATTTTGACATTGGTACTCAAAACAAAATTTGTGAATTTCTTTTTCATTTTAATCCAAATGTTGTTGAAGAATCATTACTTTAATTTTGTCAAAAAAAATCTATGCATGAGTGTTTTTAGAAATTTTTATGCATATTTGATGACATGTGGCTGTGACATGTTAGAAGTTAGATTTTGTGCTTTAAATGGTTTGTCTATGATCTAAGAATGGCTCTTATTATCTGTGCATGTCAAATCAAAAGTTAATTTAAAGATTGGAACCCAAATTTGTAAGTTAGGTTTTGTGTTTTCAAGGTCTAAATATGTGAAATTATGTTTAATTTTTGGAGATTTTTTTTGAAGATTCAAAGTTGTTTCTTTATGATTTTTGCATTTTTTTGGGTCTGGATTGCATTAAAACAGGTTAAGATCAAGCTGACCTGGATTTGGGCTCGTGGGAGGAGCTGGGAATTCTCCCAGCCCCATGAGACCGGTCGGCCGATAGGAAGAATCCAACAGGCGGGTGGGTTGAATCTAGCTGGCCGGTGGGCTAAAGACGGTAGGCCGGTCTGGGTGGTTTGTCACTAGCAAATTGTGTAATTTTTCATGTTTAGTCCTGTCTTTAAAAGGAAATGCTTATAAACTGTAAAATGGCTAGAATGTTATTTTATACCTGTCCTAGCATGCATCATAACATTATACTAAGGATTTCATGTATTTCATTTAGCTTGAATATGGCACACTAAAAAGAACCAAAAATCATAATTAATGACTTAAATGTGTTTTTATTCTAGATTAGATTAGATTCTAATTTTACAAGTGATGTTTAAGGTTTTAGAATGTAAAGGAGTATAAGTTGGACTAGGATTAAGTTTGGAGCTTACAGTTTCAAATCGTGCATACCGAGGTAGGATTCCTATCCCTTTCTTGTGAGCCATGTTTTTGAAGACCTTTTGGCCATATGATTATTTTTCCATTGTTTTCAAGAATTGTGTCATGTATGTATGCTTTACTTAATACTTGAAAATAAGTCTTTATATACCGTCTAGTAAGCTTATCAGAAAATTGCACTTCATATTAAAGCCTTAGAGGGTGTCCTAGATGTAAGTCTCAAAAACCCAGTCCAGGCCACTTCGATGGAGTTTCATAAGTGTTCTATGTAAGTGTTATATTTGTTTATGTTTCAAGTTAAATCATATGTTGTTGTTAATTGGTGAGCTAAATTTTATGATTTGCAACGCCTCTTATTTCGATATGTTTTATAGAATGTTTATATTATGTTTTAAATGTTAATCTTGCTGAGCCTTTTGTTTATAATTTTTTTGTTTTACTTAAATCCCATCTCCCAGAAGGATCTGAGTATGCTATTGAGTAGAGCGAGAATCGATGTAGTTTATAGAGATTGCGAGTGGTGTTATCTTTTCATTCACAATTTAGTTGTATTTCTGTTTAAGGCATGTAATAATTTATTTATTTTCATGCATCTTATTTCCTTTCTATTAGACTATGGTTGATGTTTAATTGTTATCTTCTGCACCTTAATTATGTATGCCAAGACCTCCCGAACC
Organism: Artocarpus heterophyllus; assembly: GCA_025403435.1. Classification (NCBI taxonomy): domain Eukaryota; kingdom Viridiplantae; phylum Streptophyta; class Magnoliopsida; order Rosales; family Moraceae; genus Artocarpus; species Artocarpus heterophyllus. Next base: position 203,432 of record JAJQZP010000353.1, read on the forward strand.
ATGCCACAGCAGAACTTTAAATTTTAATTTGATGTTTTGTTTTATTTTGGTTATTTGATTTCAAAAATTGTTTCTTTTTGTTATTTTAATTTTATTTTGAAAGAAATTCTTTTATAATTAAATTTTGTTTCTAACTTAATCACAATTATTAGCTAATTGAACAGTCACGTCACTACCTCAGTTTTGGGGTGTGACAAGTCGATCCTAAGTTAAAATGGTGGCGGATTCCATAAATATTGGTCGTCAATTGTAACTTTGCTTATACTATTTCTAGTATGAATGAAGTTTCATTTAAAAAAAGTAAAATAAAACAAATTTAGAAATAATTAAAATTAAAAGATTTAATTATATAATGAAATCAAAAGGAAAAAGCGCAAACCGTATCTTGCAAATTCTTCTCTCTCTTCGGATCAAGAAAAAAAATCTTCCCCTTTAGTCTTTCTTTCTACCTTTGTGTTTGGTGCACATAAGCTTGCAACATTGCCGTTACCTAGAGAGAGATTACTTAAACGCCATGATTGTATGATTAGGACCTTTATTTGAACATACACAAATAAAATTAAGTAATGAGGCAATATTGTGGTCCTTGGGGCGATTCAATGTTTGACCAGAAACATTATTTATTTATTTGTTTTTTAGGTAGAAACTCAAACCATGTGCATCCTTCTCTTGAAATTGTCCCTTTTAACCTAGATGGCTCTAACCTCAACCACCCCTCCCAACCACTGGGCTAAGCCCTAGTGATGTGAGCTAGAGCATTACTTGCAAATTTGTTTTTAATTTCAACAAACAATTATTATTTATCATATTCAATTGTGTTTTTCTGGAAATTGGTTTTTTGGGTGGTTTAAAGAGGTTGGTTTTTCTGGGAATTTGAGAGTTCTTCATGGCTTTTATGAGATATTACATCGACTCTTGTGTTCTTTTCTTACTTAAATATTAATTTCTTTTTTCACAAAACTAAGATACCTTTTGGCATGACTTAAAATAACATTTTTTTGGCTTATTCAGTCAAAAAGCTGCTTTTGAGCCTGTTTGGATGGACAAGTTGTTTAGGTTTTTAGCTTTTATAAGCATGCATAGAACAAACAAATTCTTTAATGTTTGCGAAAAAATTGCTTATGAAAATAATTTTTATTTACTTTTTTGACCTTATATTTATGAATAATAAATTACAAATTCGACCTATATCCTTATATTACATTACTTTTTATAACAATAAGAGTTTTTGACTTATTTAACCAAACATGATTAAAAGCTCTTCTAAAATCGAAAACTTTTTCATGTACTATCTAAGCATTAATTAAAAAGTTTTAGGTTTTGCTTATCTTCTTCTATTGCTTAGAAGCAAAAGCACATGTAATCCCAAATACCCTGACTAGTGAGGCTAACTTTTGGCCAAAATTGTTTTGAGAAAAAAGCTTTGGTTCTTGATAGGAAGCTACTCTGACAAACTAGACAGATTTGTACTTTTCTTTTCCTTTCTTTTCTTTTTATTGTATTTTCTTCTATTTTAGTTTTTCTTAAAAAATTTACAATAATTATTTTACTCCATAGATTATGTATTTTATTAAAATATCCTTCTAAATTAACTCACATGCCAACATTGGTGGGTTTTGTCAAAATAAATAAAACATGGACAATTTCTATGGTAAGAAGGAAAAAAAAAGAATATTTATCTTTCAATATTCTTTGTTCTAGGAAACTTTCTATTTTTGATATCATTAAATATATACCTTAAGATTACAACTAATATACAAATCTATACCTTATCTCAATCAATAGTTAATTTGACATTTAAAATGATCAAATTATCTTTAAGAAAAAAAGAAAAATAAAACATTTAAAAAATAAAAAAAACATTTAAATTACCTATTTTTTAGGGTATTCATTTCAAAGCCAAAAACCTTAATATAGAGTTTTTTGTTAATTTTTTAAAGTTATTTTATTTTTTAATTTGAGGATATTTTGAGCAATTTTTTAGTTCAAATTTGAAGACTGATCGAGAAAAGATGTAAATTTATGTATTAAATATAATTCGAAGACATACAAATAATAAGATAAAAAAACCAAAAATATATAATATTTGAATAAATTTAAAATACATGGTACAAAAAATTAAATAACTTAAAAAACTTATTGATAGATATTTATCTTTCAATTATTAAATCTGTAAAAAAAAAGGTTAATCGTATAATTATACCTCCTACTTTTATTATTTCTCAATTTGTCCTTTAGAAACTACAAAGGTATCCTTTGAATTTGAAAAACTTGTTTCAATTTTATACCTTGTAGACTTTTTTGACTTAAAAAAATAAAGATAAGTTAAAAATCCCCTTGACTAAACCTAATTTGTTTATATAACATATGTTTTTTCTTGAAAAAATCTTTTAACAAATATATTTTAAAATTTTAAAAGTTATAAAACTTAAGTTTTTTTTTTTTGAAATTTGATATTTTGTTTTAGGGTTTTTTTATGTTTTTAATATATAAAATATCTATCATAATTATTTAAGGGTAGTCATGTTATTTTGCCTATTTTGTTTTATTCATGGGATAGAATTGAAATATTTTTAAAAATTTTAAAATACCTTTATAATTTTTAAAAATAAATACATAAATTAAAAATAATTAAAATTAAAAGATATAGTTATATTGTTTAGGTAGAAAAAAATAATTTTGATTTTATATAACAATTTGAAAAGGTCCTTGTAATAACAGGAGAAGTTCCGTGAAATGACAAATCGTCAAGCGTCAGCTATTATTTAGGCAAATACTTTAATAAGACCTTCGAAAACGTCTTTGATAAGACTCCTTCACTGACCATTGAATTGTATCCAATGGCCAAAATTAAGCAAGCTTATTGCAAGTTAAATAAAGTTGCAAAAATTAAAAAAAAAAGAAGAGGCAGGTGGAATCTCTTCCTCCACCTCCAACTAGAATCACTGGAGTTCCACGATCTACGATGGGGTGGGTTGACTTTCGCCTCTCCGGGTTGCGATCCACAGCGGCGCAACGGACGATGGAGGCGCGACGATCTCGCAGTTGAGGACAAGAAGGAGGCGACCTATTCCGACGGAGGTCACCGCGAGACCCACGAGACTGCGGTTGCGATTTCACGAGGGGCCGACGTGACGCCATCTGTTGTCTAGGGTGTCCTTCTCTGCCTCATGCTGTCGAGGGTGGAGGCCATCATCGGCGGGGGAAGATCTTCGTACCCACCCTCACGTGGAGGTCTCACGTCGCGAGGGGCCGCGGTCGCGGAGGTCGTCTGGGGAGAGACCCTGTTGCGATTCCGAGGATGGATGGGTCGCGACTATGGCCTAGGTCCTCCTCTTTGGTGGGTCGCCTTGTTTGTGACGGTGGGTCAAGAGGGCCGCGAACGGAGTGGGGGTTTCGCCTCCTTTTTCGTGGGTCGCCTTGGTTGTGACGGTGGGTCAAGAGGGCCGCGAACGGAGTGGGGGGTTCGCAGGAGTTCTTTTGTTTTTTATTTTCTTTTTTTTAATCGATTTGTTTTTTTCTCTTTTTAGTGGTTTTTAAATTTTTTGAAAGGATTTTTGTTAATTTTTCATCAAAAGAAGTTGTTGTTGTAGGTGTGGTTGGATCTATTTTTGCTTGCATAAGACTTGATTTTGTACCTCTGATTTTGATCGGTACGGCTAAAAAAAAACCTTACAAAAAAGAAAAAAATCTTATCAATAATACCTTTTGACGCTTCTTATCGTAACCTTTCCCCTATTATATTTTGTTATTATTTTTTTTTTCTGAAAAGTCCTATTAAAGTATGAGCAGTGTTATATAGCCTGAGCCCGTGGGGCCCAGCCCGATAAGGGCGGGCTTGCGGTAAAAAAAACTCTTTCTTAAAATTTAGAGCGGCTAGACCAGTGACGTGTCAATTAAAAAAAATAAAAAAGCCCATTTTCACCGCGAGGGCAAAATTTGGCTCCGGGGCATTTTAATCGGCGGCGGCCAAAATCGACCACTCTGGTTGGCGTGACCGAAGCCCTAGCTTTCATCTTCCTACATTCATGGCCTCTGCTTTCCTCTCTCTGAGACCAGTCCCCGGCTTCCCCGTCTCTCGTTTCAACAATTTCGTATGCGCATTTTGCCTCTCTTCTTGATTTGCTTTTTCCCTTTGTTAATCATTATCATATTTTACTGATGCAAACAATTTGTTGGTCATTGGCTCCTAATATTCTGTTGGATGTTTGGCTATGTGGATTAGAATTCGTTGAGAAGATTTCTGGTTTTTGTATTTTATGTAATATGATATATAGAGAGTGCATTTTCTTGATTAGGGATTGTAGGCTTAAAAGCTTTATTTATTTATTTATTTATTTTTAAAGATTGATTCTTCAGATCTTTGATTGATTGGAGTTTAGCCATTTTCTGAGCAATGCAGAAGCATGAGGTTTTCTGATATCATCTTTTGCTTGATATTTTTCTAAGGGTTTAACAACTAAGAGTTGCCCGGCAACATTTTGGAGTTTGGAGTTCTGCAAACCAGTGTCACTAGAGAGAAGCCGGTTATTGCGTTTGGAGAACTTAAAATTGAATTGTTCGACTGTTAGAGAGGCGGATTTGAGCACCTCAGCTTTGGCCGAGGGTGATGTGAACTTTTTGTATGGTTGTACAGATCTTGGGCTAAAAGAGCCAAGCATATCAACGATGCTGATGAATTTCGAGAACAAGTTTGATCCTTTTGAAGCAGTCAGTACTCCACTGTACCAAACAGCTACCTTCAAGCAGGTGATATCTAAAAGAAAAGAATGGAAAACATTTTATTTAGGGTATCTGCATTTTTTTTTCTTGAAAAATTCTCGTCTTCTTAAGTTGGTCATTATTTTCCCCCCATTTTTTCAGCCTTCAGCTCCAGAAAATGGTACATATGATTATACCAGAAGCGGAAATCCCACACGAGATGCTCTGGAAAGGTCTGATTCTATTTGATGTTATATGAATTACAGTTGTTGCAGCTTCATGTTGTCAATACTTTTTTTTTCTAATTGTCCTTTGGAAGTCTGTTAGTCTGAACTTTATTTTATATGTATTTTTAGACTTTTGGCAAAACTTGATAAAGCAGATCGTGCATTTTGCTGCACTAGTGGAACTGCTTTGGCTGCTGTAGCTTGTCTTGTTGGGACTGGTACATGTTCTTTTGTATTTCGTTTCTTATATTAAGTTGCATTATTAATTTTTTTAACTCAACTTATAATTAGATTGGAATGATAATGATGTACTGTTTAAAACATTAGGGATCAGAGATAGCATGAGTCATTATGAATATTTTAATAGGTTAGTTGTTTTCTCAATGAACCAGTGTAATGAATTGGTATTGGATGCAACGCATATATTCTAATTTTAACATCTAATCTGCTTTGAGGTCTCTGAGATTCATGAATTGTAAATTGGAGAGGTTATTTTCTACATTGAGCAGATTTTATAGTAGACTAGGTTTTGTTTTGTTTGTTACTGATTGGAAATATTACCTACTGCATATTCAGATTAGTTTTTCTAAAATGTCACTAATGTGGTTTTAGGTCAGGAGATTGTTGCTGGAGATGACATTTACGGTGGTTTTGATCAGCTGCAGTCAAGAGTAGTTCTAAAGACAGGGGTTGTGGTTAGGTTAGTATGTTTTCTGTTTTTAATTATCTTCACGCTGCTTAAACCAGTGGATATTGAGTCATAATTTTCACAACGTGCAGACGAGTGAATACATGTGATTTGGATGAGCTTGCTTCTGCAATGAGCCCTCGAACAAAGCTTGTCTGGCTTGAGAGTCCCACAAATCCTTGTGCAAGAATTTCTAATATTCGTGTGAGATACCTTGGAATATTATCTTTGTATTTTTTTTTATTTCTTTGTCATATATCTGTCATGTTGTATCATTCATAGGTCAATGTCCCAGGTCTGATAAGTGAATATTTTATGTGCTCCATATGAGTAAATTCTTTTATAGAATGTTGATCTAGAAGTACTGGGAAATGCATGTTCTGGAAGGTTGTACATAAACCGGGCAGAGAATTATGTTTGCCATCAAAAAGTTATAGCACCTAAATTTTGATAGATTAATTAAATGATTAAGTTGCTACTTGCTATTTAGATCTTTGTAAGCGGAAATTTTCATTTGATAGTTGCTTTTGGTGCATTGATCATATATATATATATTCGAGGAAAGCATAGTGAGAATAGAAGACGATATTTAAATGGGGAAAAAATAATTTTTTTTAATTCTTGTTTCAGAAAATATCAGAAATAGCTCATGCTCATGGAGCTCTTGTGTTGGTGGATAACAGCATAATGTCCCCTGTATTGTCATGGCCTTTGGAACTAGGAGCGGGTACCAAATATCAGCTCTAAAAATTAGACTTTACAACTCTTCCTTTTTTAGTTGTTTCAATTCTGACTGTTTCATTTTTTCCGCCAGATATTGTTGTGCACTTGGGAACTAAGTTCATTACTGGAGACAGTGATGTGATGGCAGATGTACTGGTTGTAAACGGAGCAAGGTTATACATTGTGCCCTTTTTTCTATAGCTGTCATGTTTTGTTATATTATATATTTTTAATTGATAAGAAAACTTCCTTTCTTTGATAAATAAATCAATGACTCTAAAAAGAGGATGAGGAATCCTCTAAAGCAGGAGACTCGAAAAAACATAACGGGAGAAGCAGAAAGAAAGCTAAAAAGAGGGTGACAACGAGGAATTGGCCCCCAATAACATACGTCCAGTTTAAAAGAATCAAAGAGAAAAGAAAATCCTTGAAAATTATCCGTTGAAACCCACAACAAAACTGAAACTTATCCTTGAGTTTGTTTTTATCCATATTGTCCAATGCAAAGAAATCAACATACTTTTCCTTCCATCTTATTTGTACCAAAATCAATCGAATTATGCAAAGAATTACATTGGGCTGGGAAGAGACCAAAGCAGACCTGCTTCAATCAACAGTACATTCTAAATTCTTCTAGCCACATGACAGTGAAACATAAGATCTATTGTTTCCCCATCACTTTTGACATAACACACCAAGGAGAAATTTATGTCTGAGGATTCTTAGTACCCTATCATAATTATTTGTTTTCTATAAAAAAACAACCAAGCAATCAACAGTTATTCCAAAGTTTTGTTTTGTATGACTATAACATCTACAAGCTTCTTTTGTCAGCTTGGCGAAAGAATTGTACTTTCTACAAAATGCAGTAGGGTCAGGTTTATCTCTATCTGACTATTCGCAATGTCTATCGGGAGTCAAGACGATGCCCTTAAGAGTTAAGGAGCAACAGGTGCAACTTCATTGCCTATGTCACCACCTTTAGACTTTTTTTATAATCTGTATGTTACTAAAGCAAATATCAGATTCTATGAAGGCCTTTATTAAATAGTCTTCAGTTCCAGATCGCCACTGAAGTATATAGCACAATTCATGGTAATTTATATCATTGTGTACGGGGAATTAATTTGAAGAAAATATTGTCAATTAGCACTAATTCAGATATGTCCGAACCCCCTCCCCCTAGTCAACAGGGTCAATACTTCTAATTTGGCATGAGATTTCATGGATGCGAAATCTCTTGTACCGTTTGTTATTTTTTGTTGGTATTAGTCGTACTGATCAGAGTTTTGTGAGAGGGTTTGGTTTTTATCTTTGTTTTATTTTATTCATTATTTATTTTTATGTTTTTTTTGGGCAGGATAATGCCCAAAAAATTGCTGAGTTTCTTGCCTCCAATCCACGAGTCAAAAAAGTTTACCATGCAGGTCTTCCTGGTCATCCTGGACGTGCGTTACATTATTCTCAGGTACTCCATCAGATGGAACCCTAGGCCGTTGTTGCAATTACTCAAAAAAAAAAAATTGTTTATTCCTTTTAAGCAAACAAATTTTGTCCGACATTTGTATGAAAACATGTTTCAGGCAAAGGGTGCAGGTGTTGTGTTGAGCTTCTCGACAGGCTCAGTGGCACTATCAAAGCATATTGTCAAGACTGTCAAGTACTTCAGGGTAGATGTCAGCTCTGGTAATGTTTTTTCTTTCCATTATTTTATTTTTTGCCACTAAACATCGTTTATTATTTTAAAAGCAAAATGTCATTCACCGTTGCACAAGATGATGCATTCTGTACCATCTCTAATACTACTCTTTCTTGAAAACTTCATCGTCGGAGGAGGCACAAACTCTGGAAGGAGATTCCCAGCAGCCCGTCTTGGATGTTTGCTAAATACTTCAACGCTAAGAAGCTCTTTTTTTTTTTTTTTTCTTCTAATCATGGAATGTACTTAAAATAGCTAGAACTACAAAGCTCTTTGGTTCTAAGATCCATCCACGTTCAAATTAATGAGCTTCTGGCAAAACTGACTTGTAATGGATTAATTTTTCATCTGACTTGTAATGGATTAATTTTTCATTCGAGGTTAACACGCAAGTTTCTCCAAGAAAAATTTTTGGTCATTGGCGCTTACCGTGTTAACTTTATCTGTCAACAGGGACCACGAAGTCGCTAATAAGCATGCCTTGGTTCATGTCTCCTGCAAGCATACCGGCTGAAGCGCGTGAGGCCCGAGGTCTAACCAAAGATCTGGTTCGAATCTCTGTTGGTATTGAAGATGTGAGTGATCTGATTACTGTTTTAGACAATGCCCTTAGAACCGGACCTGCTTGATGCTGTTCAAAAATTCAGCACAGCAGTTGTACGAGGAATTGTCCGCTACAAAAATGCATTTGCAGATATGCTCGAATAGATTGAAGCTGTAAGTCCGCGGCTAGTCATAATGAAGGGATTGCATTCATCACCAACCCTGTAGAGCAGCCCATCCGGCAGCAACTATGCTTTAGAGTGAGATTTCAAATTGAACAGAGTTTATTGCTGCTCAATATATGTGCTATTTAATATAAGGGAATTTGGTGGTCTGATTTTTTGAGACATTTTTTTAAGGAAGACTCATTTGAAATTTAAATTATGCAATACGATGAAATTGGTGATTATGATAATTAGGATAGTTTGTGGGATAATACGTAGTGTTACTCTTATCAAGTTAAACTGGTAATTTCTGTAACCGTCCTTTTATAGGACGGAACTGCATGTAGACACAACACGCTTATGCAGATGTTACAACTTACAATAGACGCCAAGCCTCCCAAATTATTGAAATATTTCATTTTGCCATCTTTTTTTGGGGATAAAATTTATAGGTTTTTAAAGAATGACTTTGGGGTGTTTGGGAACCATTATCCAACCAACTTTTCTACTGTTTTTTTATATGTTATAGTATTTTTGATTTTAACTTGTGGTTTTAATTACATTTCTATACGCCTTATTAAACAATAAATTTTTAAAAGGTGTAAAAGGTTTTAATTTTTTAGATCAAAATGATATCGATGTCCTTGGGAATATTAATCCTCTGGAGAAAATGTCAATGGAATTACAACTATTGCTTTTGCTGAAACTTTACTCGTAATCTACTAGGGTTCTATAGTCCCCCGCTTGCATTGTGGGGAAAATTTTTCCCACTTCTGTAACATTGGATGTGGTGAGATGGAATTTACTAACGGCAGCAAAACAATCTGACGGTGTAAATCAAATAGGGGCAATTAAAGGTACTGAAGGACAAGGGAAAAGGGGGACAAAACTGGTAATTTTCTTCTGCAAAAGTTACCGGGGTTACAATCATTCTCTCTGTGGTTCTTTTGGTGATGCCAAAACAAATTGGAGTCTGGCCCGTTTGGTTCACAGAAAAGAAAAGTTCCCAAAGAAACATTAATCAAAGCAAAATCATGCTTTTTTCCCCAAATTTTTTTTTTTTTTTGCCCTGAAAAAAATGGAGGCCTTTTTCTTTTTTCCCTCTTGTTTTGGTCTATACGAGTTATATGGCCTCCTTAAGTTGCCGATGTCGGAAAATGTTTTTGCTTCCATGATCCATGGCTGGAAAGAGAAATGATAGCCACTATTTGGGTTTGTCTCCAACATCCTTGTTTAATCTACTATCATGGTCTGTGGCTTCGTGTTCAGCTTTGATATCGATGTCCGAGCGAGATGGAAATGTGCAAATGGTTGAGAGAGATGTTGGGAAATTTGTTGAGATCATAACGGTGGAGAGCGCCAATAAGCATCTCTGTTAAAATAAAGAGAGAAATAATGCCACCGTGTTAATGTGAATGATATTAAGTGATGTGTTTGAAAATAATTGGATGGTCTGATAATTTGACAGAGGAGTTATCGAGGGTCCGTCTGGCTCGTTGGTTTAAGACAGATGGTTTTTTGTAGTTTGAAATGAAAAGTTTAAAAAATACGGTTTGAACTTGTAGCTTGAAATTGGGTTTGGATACAAGTTGACGTCTGATTAGAAAAGAGTATAAAAGCTAAAAAAGTTTGGATGTAGATTGTAAAAACAGGTTTTTGTAAGAGAAGAGATTCAAATGATGTGAGTTCTGAGTCAAAAACACTATGCATTTTAATTGAAAATGTTGAAAACATAAGGCGAGGTTAATGCTGGCCAAGAACCTATTTTCCGCTCAAAACGATTAATCAATGGCTCAAATTTGGCCTAACATTTAGTTCAAAAAGATCAGCTCATTTGAATTTTTTTATTTCAACTCAAAGGAACTATTGAGGCCAACAAGGAGTTAGACAGAGATCTTGGTTCTAAAAAATCGTCGCACAGTAATTCGTAATCAGCTAGTACAAAATCATCTAAATTTGACCTATATGATGAGAATAATGAATTTAAATATTATTGAAAGAATAGAAATTTCAATTTTATTGGAAACACTAAAGAACACTTTTTCTAGGGTTTACATGATAACTAGTTGAAATACACACTCTGCGCATGCATGTTCTGTGTATTACATTTTTTATACAAAGACAAAATTTCTTTTAAAAATTAAAGATTATTTTTTTGATTTATTATTTTCTTGAAAATTTAGTTTACTAAAAAATTAAAAAAATTTAAATAGAGCAAATTTCAAAGAAAAAATGTTTTTAGTGGGATATATTAGATAGACAATCATTTTCAGTGTGTTTGATTCATTACTTTAATAATGATTTATATGTTAATCTTAATATTGTATTAGGTACATGACTCCATGTTTATAACTTCTGTCTTTTGATGTACCTCAATGATATGGCTGAGTTTTGCATAGTGTCTGGGGCATTATTGGTCGAATTCGACACACAGAAAGATCCATGTGGTTGGCATATGAAAAAGACTGCCTTAAGTGCTTTAGAGAGATAGTAAATAATAATTTCCCATTACTTATTCGCTGCAATTGAGTGGTTGGAAAGAGATTTACTGATGTATATGGTTTGTTGAGTTATACCATTATATAAAATGATTTTATGAAGATAGTAGCATTGAATCCTAGTTGGCTAAAGTTCTTTCAAGAAATGTTCAATCAAAAGTTCAAATTCCTGCCTATAATAAGTATGATAAATTAGATATATTTTTTTGTTTATAAATTCTAGTGAATAAATAAAATTTCATAAATTAACGTTGCGTCAACTCTAAAAAGTATTTTCAATATTTGCAGATATTGAAAAGATTACAAGTCAAAATTGATTGATATAGTATTTATTAGTCAACAATCATAAGACATTTGACAATCTCGAACATAAACATCAGAAAGAAGGTCGAACGTGGAATCATTGATAGGATTATAACCAAAATTTAACTGAGAATTATAAGGTGTTATTGCGTATGCTAATCAAACATGTTTCAAACATAAAAATAAGACTTTTACAATAGAAATAAGATAAGGAGATACTCATTTTAGGGCCTTCTTGTCCCAAAAGATTGTCCTTTTGACTGTCCTTTCATATTTATGTTAAAAAAGGACAAAACTAGAATTATATTTTTCTTTTTGCTGGGAAAAACAAGAAGTATATTTGTATATATAAGAAAAAATTTCAATATAAAGAAAAAAAAAAAGCCAATGGCAAAGGAAAAAGCAACAAGTGGTTGACAAGTCAATAAAATATTAAGAAAAAAATAATAAAAAATAGAAAAGTATTTTTTTTTTTTTTTTTTTGCGTTGAAAGTGCACATAACGATGTAAGAAGTGTTTCTTCAGTTGAATTCCCTTGGATATTTTTTTTTTAACTTTTTTACCTTTTTTTTTTTTCAAATACTGTCAATCGAGAAACAGTTTTTGGTGGAAGTTAGAAAAAGAGAAGACGTTAGTGAACACAGACGGCCTACAGCAAAAACCTGACAAATGGTCTCAAACAACGTACAAGCCAAAAAATAAGCTAATTTGTGCAATTTTAATAAAGTGCCAAAAATTTATTGAAAGGACTACGAAAAAGACAACTTTCTACGGAAGCAAATATGGCCGCCATAGCAAGCAATGCGTTGTTCCATTTCTAACTTGGTTGCCTCAACCTGCTTTCTCCTTCTCCAATATTACTTCTCTTTCCAATATTGCTTACCCCACAAATAAAACAAGTATTATATCTCTTGTTTGGATCTCTGGTGTTAATTTGAACTTTTCTATTGTTAAACAGAAAAATTCAAATTCTATTGTTAAACAGGAAAATTCAAATTGTGTAGTCAGTAATTCAAACTGATGTTTGAATATGCAATTAAAGTAATAATTTGAATAAGATATCCAATTTAAATTTGTGTTTAAATGAACATTGATAACTATAGTTTAAAGCATAAAAAAATTAATTAATTAAAGGCTAAACATGAAATATGTGAAAAGAGATTATTTAATTAAAAAATAATATAAAATAAGTGTTTAATTATACACGCAAATATATAGAAACGAAATTACTGTTTAATATTGGTTTGAAATGTTGAAATAAAGGAGGTTCGAATTCTAAGTTGAACAGTTCAACTTAGTTTGAGCTGTCAGTTTAGTTCGGATTGAATGTTTTACCAAGCACTAATTCAAACGACAATTGACGTTCAAATTAAGCCAAACTGGACTAAACTAGTGAAACAAACACGGCAATTATTCACTCAAATGATTACTTTACCCACATTATAAATTATAATTACACTTTTATTCCTCATTTAATCTTTTTTATTAGATGAAAAATTATATTAAACAATAGGTTTTGCTATTTAATTGGTAAATAATGTGAGAAGTTTAAAAAATGTGCAGAAAATGACCTTCATTATTTTACCAAAATAAAAAGTCCAAAATACCCGACGACGTAAACAAAGATGATTGTTTTTCCTCTTCTTTCTTCTTCATTTCTCACTCTTCGTCCCTCTCTCTCTTCTCCTCTCTCTCCTAATATGCTTTCTGTCGTCTTCGACAGCACATATCTTAACGTCAGCCGTTGCCGACGAACACCTCCACCTCTATTGTGAGAGAAGGCTCGCAAGCGTCCGTCGTGCGCTCTCTCTCTTCTCGCTTCCGTCCCCCCGCTCTCTCTCCTCTCCATGGTTTGCAACAGTCGAGTTTTGACTTCGAAGATGTCAAGATTTGGAATCGCATCCATGCCGTTCTCGAATAGATATCTGGAATTGCAGCCAACGGAGTTCCCTTCTATGAGATTGGGACTAGATTTGGCATCGCACCGACGGAATTTTCGTCTTCAATAGCCAGCGCAAGGATCGACGATGGTGTCGGATGTAGAATCGAAGATAGAACAGGCTATGGCGGAGAAATCTTTTCTTTACCCTTGCTTTTCTCGTGAGATAAAATCTCAATCAGTTAAGAAAAGCTAGCAAATCAAAGTGCGTTCAACTTATTGAACATCAGTTTAGGAGAAGAGCAATTTATTTATTTATTTTCTTCTTTTTCAGTATTAATTTTCGCATCACACATAACAAAGAATTTCAGTAATGGAGAAAAAGAAATTCGCTTTTTGGAGTGAAAAGGTAATTAACCTTTATGGGTGTTTAATTATGACCTGTTGTTGATCACGCCTATATTTCAGCATTAGCAATTGAATAAAAATACATAGCTTATATTTATATTATTATTGCCATAGATTGGAACTCATTGTCAGGTCTATATTGATATTTGAGTTTCAATTTTTCTTATTGTTCTTGCTCGAGCTGGTGTTGTTCTTGGTGTGTGTGTTTTCTTTTTCTTTTTCTTTTTTTGGGTATTTGGTGGTATTTAGAGGCCACCGGTGTTGGCATCGATGGTGTCTAGTAACATTGCTGGTAAATTTTTATATTTAATCTAAATATAGTATTTACAAGTAATGAATTTAAATATTATTGAAAGAATAGAAATTTCAATTTTATTGGAAACACTAAAGAACACTTTTTCTAGGGTTTACATGATAACTAGTTGAAATACACACTCTGCGCATGCATGTTCTGTGTATTACATTTTTTATACAAAGACAAAATTTCTTTTAAAAATTAAAGATTATTTTTTTGATTTATTATTTTCTTGAAAATTTAGTTTACTAAAAAATTAAAAAAATTTAAATAGAGCAAATTTCAAAGAAAAAATGTTTTTAGTGGGATATATTAGATAGACAATCATTTTCAGTGTGTTTGATTCATTACTTTAATAATGATTTATATGTTAATCTTAATATTGTATTAGGTACATGACTCCATGTTTATAACTTCTGTCTTTTGATGTACCTCAATGATATGGCTGAGTTTTGCATAGTGTCTGGGGCATTATTGGTCGAATTCGACACAGAAAGATCCATGTGGTTGGCATATGAAAAAGACTGCCTTAAGTGCTTTAGAGAGATAGTAAATAATAATTTCCCATTACTTATTCGCTGCAATTGAGTGGTTGGAAAGAGATTTACTGATGTATATGGTTTGTTGAGTTATACCATTATATAAAATGATTTTATGAAGATAGTAGCATTGAATCCTAGTTGGCTAAAGTTCTTTCAAGAAATGTTCAATCAAAAGTTCAAATTCCTGCCTATAATAAGTATGATAAATTAGATATATTTTTTTGTTTATAAATTCTAGTGAATAAATAAAATTTCATAAATTAACGTTGCGTCAACTCTAAAAAGTATTTTCAATATTTGCAGATATTGAAAAGATTACAAGTCAAAATTGATTGATATAGTATTTATTAGTCAACAATCATAAGACATTTGACAATCTCGAACATAAACATCAGAAAGAAGGTCGAACGTGGAATCATTGATAGGATTATAACCAAAATTTAACTGAGAATTATAAGATGTTAATTGCGTATGCTAATCAAACATGTTTTAAACATAAAAATAAGACACTTGCAATAGAAATAAGATAAGGAGACACTCATTTATACGGCCTTCTTGTCCTGAAAAATTGTCCTTTCATATTAATGTTAAAAAAAAGTACAAAACTAAAAGTGCATTTATATATATAAGAAAATTTTCAATATAGAGAGAAAAAAAAAACCGCTAATGGCAAAGGAAAAAGCAACAAGTGGCTGATAAGTCAATAAAATATTAAGATAAAAATAATAAAAAATAGAAAAGTACTTTTTTTTTGGTGCGTTGATAGTGCGCATGATGATGTAAGAAGTGTTTCTTCTGTTGAATTCCTTTGTTTGTTTTTTTTTTTTTTACTTTTTTTTTTCAAATACCGTCAATCGGGGGACAGGTGTTGGTAGACAAGTTAGAAAAAGAGAAGACGTTAGTGAACACAGACGGCCTACAGCAAAAACCTGACAAATGGTCTCAAACAACGTACAAGCCAAAAAAAAAAAAGAAAAATAAGCTAATTTGTGCAATTTTAATAAAGTGCCAAAAATTTATTGAAAGGACTACGAAAAAGACAACTTTCTACGGAAGCAAATATGGCCGCCATAGCAAGCAATGCGTTGTTCCATTTCTAACTTGGTTGCCTCAACCTGCTTTCTCCTTCTCCAATATTACTTCTCTTTCCAATATTGCTTACCCCACAAATAAAACAAGTATTATATCTCCTGTTTGGATCTCTTGTGTTAATGTAACGTCTTGAAATTTATTTAATGTTAATGTAATGTAAATGATGAATTAGTGTGCCATAATTAAAGTTTTAACTTTAATTAGAGTATTTGGTTGGATTTTGAGTTTTTGGTTGTTTTGTTAAATTGATGCATTCAAATGATTTCTTATTGATTTAAAATGATGTTTTGAGTTTTAAAAACACAACAATTCGTAAAATGTTAAAAATACTCCGTTTTGCAAAACCGTGGGCGGCACATGGTTTTCGCACAGTAAAACCGCCCACCGATTTTCTCTATTTATTTCCCTCTTCTCTCTCTCTCTCCTCACTCTCACGTTTCACTCTCTCTCTCGGCAGCTCCCTCTCTCTCAATCTCTTTCAAAAATTTTTAATACAAATTCGAATCCAAGCTTCGGGATAGCAAGGAGGAAGCTCGGGGACGTGATTCGGCAACCGAGAACGCGGATTGAAGCTTCGATTCGAGGTTAGATTCGAAATTTCTAAACTTTTTACAAAATTTTCAATTTTGTGTGTTTTTGAAATCTAGGTTTGTTTAAGCTTAGAAAACCTTGTGTTTGAGTTAAATGAACTTAGAACAACTAGAATCTAAGCTTAGATTGAAGAAAAACGGATTGAATTCAAGATTTTTCATTTTCTCCCTCATTTTCTCATTTTCGGATTTTTGAGGATTTTGAGTCAAAATCTTGTTTAAATGATTCCAAACATGTTCTAGAATGTTTTTCTATCAAGTATAATTGTTTTTCATGCCTGGGATTTGAGAAAAACAGGTTGGAATCCAGATTTGGATTTTGGGGATCGAGAAACCCGTGGCTGGGATTTCTGGATTTTCCCAGTTCGGCAGGCCGAACTGTGTGTTCGGCAGGCCGGAGTGATGATCGGCAGGCTGGTGTTCTTCCGACCGGCAGGCCGAATCTGGGGAAATGTTCGGCAGGCCGAACCTTGCTTCCGGCAGGCCGAACTGTGCAGTTCGGCAGGCCGAAGCAGGGCGTCCGGTAGGCCGACCGAGGCATGGAAAATTTTGTGATTTTTACCCGTTTTCACTGTTTTGAACCCTGATTTAAATCCCAACCTTATAGGATGATTTTAAAGGTACAAATGGCACACTAGGACATCATGAAATGATTTAGTAACATAGAATGTCTCGAACTAGATATTGATCGACTTAGTTTATATCTAGGATCGTTCGTGGTTCCGTGGAGCTAACGTATAGCGGACTGGGATTGCGGTGTGGGGTACCGGCACGAGTATTGAGGTAGGACTTCTATCCTATTCCTTGGTAGCCTAGTTTCAAAATGATTTGGCTTTGAAAATGATTTCTATCAAAATGTTTTCAACGGTTGTTTGAAAATGGTTTTATCGGTTATATTTTAATATACCGTGATCTGAAATGAATTTCATAATAAATGTAATTGACAACACTCGGTAATTGGGTTTTGAATGATAATGATAATAAACACATGGGCATGATGCCATATCAGAGATCGGGTCGTGTAGCGATCGACCTTGGGGGCAGGTCCCGAAACCCAGCTGGGCCACTACGGTGGTGATATCATGGTTTGCCTAGGTAAAAGTAAATTGGTGTTTTGATTTGACGAGTAGACTGTTCTGTGTCAGGACGGTTCTACTCAAATTGTTTATTTATTTATTTATTTAAGTTTCCTTTGAATAACTTCTAATGATGCTATGTTTCTTTGCATTAAACTATTTTATAAAACTTAGTCCTACTGAGCCTTTCGCTCACGTTTTATTGTTTTAAATTTCCCCCATCTAGGTGGTCTTCCATTTAGGTTTGGAGAAGATTCTTCGGATCGAACTCAGGAGCAATAGGAGAGTTTATTTATATTCTGTATTATTAATCAAGGCATGTAAGACTTTAACTTTATTTGTACTTGGACTGTAATTGTATTTATGATATTGTCAGAACCATGTGTGTGCACAAGTTGTGGGTTGTGGAACCCATATTCGCGGTTTTTATTTAATTTTTATTACCTGCTTAATATTTATAAACACTTTTATAAAATGTGGTGGAAAATCTTCTTAATTTTTATTTAATTTGGTTCTCAAACTCTCGATTTTTAATTAAATTCTCTTTTAATTAATCTAAATATTCCGCCACGTCACCTCCCGTACTCCGGGGCGTGACAGTTAATTTGAACTTTTCTATTGTTAAACAAAAAAATTCAAATTGTATGGTTTAAACCGTAATTCAAAGTAATGTTTGAATGTGTAATTAAAGTAATAATTTGAATAGGATATCCAATCTAAATGTGTGTTTGGATGAGCATTAATAACTTTAATTTAAAGTATGAAAAAATTGATTAATTAAAGACTGAACATGATATATGTGAAAAGAAGTTATTTAATTAAAACATAATTTAAAATAAGTGTTAATTATAAGAACGAATATACGGGAGCGAAATCATTGCTTAATATTGGTTTGAAATGTTGAAATAAAGAGGTTCGAGCTCTAAGTTGGACAGTTTAGTTTAGTTTTAACTGTCAATTTAATTCAGATTAAATGTTTTACCAAACACTAATTCAAACTACGATTGACGTTCGAATAAAGCCGAACTAGATTGAACTAGTAAAACAAACACGACAATTCTTCACTCAAATGATTACTTTATCCATATTATAAATTTATAATTATACTTTTATTCCTCATTTAATCTTTTTTATTAAATTAAAAATTATATCAAAAGGCAGATTTTGCTATTTAATTGGTAAATAATACGAGAAGCTCTAAAAATGTGTAGAAAATGAAATTCGATATTTTACGATCATAAAAAGTCCAAAATACCCAAAGATGTAAACAAATCTAATTTTTTCCCTCTTTCTCTCCTTTCTTCTTTATTTCTCACTCTCGTCCCTCTCTTTCTTCTACTCTCTCTCCTAATATGCTCTCCGTCATATTCAGCGGGACATATCTGAACGTTGGCCGTCACCGACAAAAACCTCTACCTCCATGACGAGCGTAGGCCTCACAAGCGTCTATTGTGTGCACTCTCTCTCTTCTCGCTTCCCCCCACAAATACAAATATATAGGAGTAAAATCACTATTTAATATTAGTTTAAAATGTTGAAATAGAGACGGTTGAATTTTAAGTTGGACAATTTAGCTCAGTTTAAACTGTTCGAATTAAATATTTTACTAAATAACAATTCAAACTACGATTGTCGTTCGAATTAAGCCGCACTAAACTAAACTAGTGAAACAAACACGGCAATTATTCACTCAAATGATTACTTTACCCACATTATAAATTATAATTACACTTTTATTCCTCATTTAATCTTTTTTATTAGATGAAAAATTATATTAAACAATAGGTTTTGCTATTTAATTGGTAAATAATGTGAGAAGTTTAAAAAATGTGCAGAAAATGACCTTCATTATTTTACCAAAATAAAAAGTCCAAAATACCGGCGACTTCCTCTTCTTTCTTCTTCATTTCTCACTCTTCGTCCCTCTCTCTCTTCTCCTCTCTCTCCTAATATGCTTTCTGTCGTCTTCGACAGCACATATCTTAACGTCAGCCGTTGCCGACGAACACCTCCACCTCTATTGTGAGAGAAGGCTCGCAAGCGTCCGTCGTGCGCTCTCTCTCTTCTCGCTTCCGTCCCCCCGCTCTCTCTCCTCTCCATGGTTTGCAACAGTCGAGTTTTGACTTCGAAGATGTCAAGATTTGGAATCGCATCCATGCCGTTCTCGAATAGATATCTGGAATTGCAGCCAACGGAGTTCCCTTCTATGAGATTGGGACTAGATTTGGCATCGCACCGACGGAATTTTCGTCTTCAATAGCCAGCGCAAGGATCGAAGATGGTGTCGGATGTAGAATCGAAGATTGAACAGGCTATGGTGGAGAAATCTTTTCTTTACCCTTGCTTTTCTCGTGAGATAAAATCTCAATCAGTTAAGAAAAGCTAGCAAATCAAAGTGCGTTCAACTTATTGAACATCAGTTTAGGAGAAGAGCAATTTATTTATTTATTTTCTTCTTTTTCAGTATTAATTTTCGCATCACACATAACAAAGAATTTCAGTAATGGAGAAAAAGAAATTCGCTTTTTGGAGTGAAAAGGTAATTAACCTTTATGGGTGTTTAATTATGACCTGTTGTTGATCACGCCTATATTTCAGCATTAGCAATTGAATAAAAATACATAGTTTATATTTATATTATTATTGCCACATATTGGAACTCATTGTCAGGTCTATATTTTATATTATTATTGCCATAGATTGGAACTCATTGTCAGGTCTATATTGATATTTGAGTTTCAATTTTTCTTATTGTTCTTGCTCGAGCTGGTGTTGTTCTTGGTGTGTGTTTTTGTCACTCCCCGGAGTACGGGAGTTGACGTGGCGGAATATTTAGATTAATTAAAAGCGGATTTAATTAAAATTAAGTGTTTAAGAATCCAATTAAGTAAGAAATAAAGAGATTTTCCACCACATTTGATAAACGAATTTATAAATATTTAGCAAATAATAATAATTGAATAAAAACCGCGAATATGGGTTCCACAACCCACAACTTGTGCACACACATGGATCTGACAATATCACAAATACAATTACAGTCCAAGTACAAATAAAGTTAAGTCTTACATGCCTTGATTAATAATACAGAATATAAATAAATTCTCCTATTGCTCCTGAGTTCGGTCCGAAGAATCTTCTCCAAACCTAAAGGGGAAACCACCTAGGGGAAATTTAAAACAGATAAAACGTGAGCGAAAGGCTCAGTAGGACTATGTTTTATAAAAATAGTTTAACGCAAAGGAACACAACATTATTAGAAGTTATTCAAAGGAAACTTAAATAAATAAATAGATAAACAATTTGAGTAGAACCGTCCTGACACAGAACAGTCTACTCGTCAAATCAAAACACCAATTTACTTTTACCTAGGCAAACCATGAAATCACCACCGTAGTGGCCCAGCTGGGTTTCGGGACCTGCCCCCAAGGTCGATCGCCACACGACCCGATCTCTGATATGGCATCATGCCCATGTGTTTATTATCATTATCATTCAAAACCCAATTACCGAGTGTTGTCAATTACATTTATTATGAAATTCATTTCAGTTCACGGTATATTAAAATATAACCGATAAAACCATTTTCAAACAACCGTTGAAAACATTTTGATAGAATTCATTTTCAAAGCCAAATCATTTCAAAACCAGGCTACCAAAGAAATAGGATAGAAGTCCTACCTCAGTACTCGTGCCGGTACCCCACACCGTAATCCCTGTCCGCTATACGTTAGCTCCACGGAACCACGAATAATCCTAGATACAAACTAAGTCGATCAATATCTAGTTCGAGACATTCTATGTTACTAAATCATTTCATGATGTCCTAGTGTGCCATTTGTACCTTTAAAATCATCCTATAAGGTTGGGATTTAAATCAGGGTTCAAAATAGTGAAAACGGGTAAAAATCACAAAATTTTCCATGCCTCGGTCGGCCTGCCGGACGCCCTGCTTCGGCCTGCCGAATTGCACAGTTCGGCCTGCCGGAAGCAAGGTTCGGCCTGCCGAACATTTCCCCAGATTCGGCCTGTCGGTCGGAAGAACACCGGCCTGCCGATCATCACTCCGGCCTACCGAACATGAACTTCGGCCTGCCGAACTGGGAAGATCCAGAAATCCCAGCCACGGGTTTCTCGATCCCCAAAATCCAAATCTGGATTCCAACCTGTTTTTCTCAAATCCCAGGCATGAAAAATAATCATAGTTGATAGAAAAACATTCTAGAACATGTTTGGAATCATTTAAACAACATTTAAACTCAAAATCCTCAAAAATCCGAAAATGAGAAAAAGAGGAGAAAAATGAAAAATCTTGAATCCAATCCGTTTTTCTTCAATCTAAACTTAGATTCTAGTTGTTCTAAGTTCATTTAACACAAATCCAAGGTTTTCTAAGCTTAAACAAACTTAGATTTCAAAAACACACAAAATTGAAAATTTTGTAAAAAGTTTAGAAATTTCGAATCTAACCTCGAATCGAAGCTTCAATCCGCGTTCTCGGTTGCCGAATCACGTCCCCGAGCTTCCTCCTTGCTGTTCCGAAGCTTGGATTCGAATGTGGTTTCAAAAATTTGAGAGAGAGATGTAGAGAGAGAGAGGCTGCCGAGAGATCAAGAAAGAGAAGAGAGAGAGTGAAACCGGGAGAGAATGAGAGGAGAGAGAGAGAGGAAGGAAATAAATAGAGAAAATCGGTGGGCGGTTTTACTGTGCGAAAACCATGTGCCGCCCACGGTTTTGCAAAACAGAGTATTTTTAACACTTTACAAATTGTGGTGTTTTAAAACTCAAAATATCATTTTAAAACAATAAGAAATCCTTCGAATTCATTAATTTAACAAAACAACCAAAAATTCAAAAATTCAACCAAATAGTCTAATAAATGTTAAAACGTTAATTATGGCACACTAATTCATCATTTATAGTACATTAACATTAAATAAATTTCGGGACGTTACAGTTTTCTTTTTGTTTTTTTTTTTTTTTTGGGTATTTGGTGGTATTTAGAGGCCACCGGTGTTGGTGTCGATGGTGTCTAGTAACAGTGCCCGTAAATTTTTATATTTGATGTAAATATAGTATTTCTATGTTAATATTATATTTCCTCGCCTCCAATGGTTCAACAAAGTCGTCGGTGAATCTATCAATTTACATGTAAATATAGTATTTTTCAGCCACGAGTGGTCCGACAAAGTCGTCGGTGAATCTTTGAATTTACTTTTAAATATTAGAGATGTAACAATAGTTTGAGGCCGGCCCGACCTGCTATAGTGATGGGCTGGGTCGGCACGGCTCGACACTGTTCAAGGCACAGCCCGGCCCATAAATACTGGTGGGCTAGGCTGGGCCAACATATGTCGGCCTATGGGCCGGCCCATTTAGGCCTATAATGAGTCGGCTCATCACGGCCAATACAGGCCCACAATAGGCCGGCCTACCGAAGGCCCATTGTGGCCCAATTTTATATATATATACATATATATATATATATGTTTTTTCATGTTTATTCACGGGTGAACATGGCTGAGTATGACATTCTCTAGTAAAAGGCCTCACACATGACATCATGTAAGTTTTTTTTTTTTTGCTTGTAGGTATGCTTTGCTTCTTCTAAGAAGCAAAGCTAAGACAAGGCCTCATATATCATGTTACAATAGGCCTAACAAGCTCTTTTCCTTTTCTTTTCTTTTCTTTTTTTTATTTTTTTTCTTTTAGGCATATGTTGCTTTTGAAAAACAAAAGCAAAGTTTTATTCTACTAGGTTTTCCTTGGAAGGGTCTTTAATGAGGCAATCGTAAATAAAATATCTATTTTTATATTTCCTTTGACTGTTCAAGCTCTTTTTTTTTTCTTTTCTTTTCTTTTTTTTTTCTTCTAGGCATACTTTGCTTTTGAAAAACAAAAGCAAAGTTTTATCCCACTGGGTTTTCTTTGGAAAGGTTTTTAATGAGGCAATCGTAAATAAAATATCTATTTTTATATTTCCTTTGACAGTTTAAACTTTTATATTGTTAACTTGTTTAAAAATTTAAAAATAAAAATTAAAAATTGCATGCTTAGATGGGCTGGCCCATTTAAACCCATGGTGGGCCGGCCCATCTAAGCCTATGATGGGCCAAGATGGGTCGGCCTATTCAAGGCCCACGGCACGGCCCTCCACGGCCCACGGCACGGCCCGCCATGACCCACGTAAAATTGGCCCGTGGGCTAGGCCAGGCCAAGGTAATTCTAATATGGGCCAGCCTGGCCCGACCTGCAAAATTCGTGGGTTGGGTCGGCCTGGCCTGCGGCCCTAGTGGGCCTAAGGAGAATGGGCTGGGCCGGGCCGTTCTTGCATCACTATATTTCTCGGCTACCAGTGGTCTAATGAAATCGCCGGTGAAATTTTGTATTTACATGTTAATAAAGTAATAACAGGTTAATATTGTATTTTTTGGCTACCGACGGTCTGACGAAGTCGTTAGTGAATTTTTGTATTTACAAATTAATAGAATATTACCAGGCTAATATTCTATTTCCTGGCCATCGGTGATTCGACGAAGTCTCTGGTGATATCACTAGATTAATATTGTATTTTCAGGCCGATGGCGGTTTGGTGAAGTTGCCGGTGAATTTATATACATACATGCTAATATAGTATTACTAGGTTAATATCGTATTTTTCGGCCACCGACTGTCCAGCAAATCACCGGTAAATTTTTATATTTATATGGTAATACAATATTACATGGTTAATGACAAAGTGGCAGCTAAATTTTTATATTTACACTATAATATAATATTTTATGGCTAATACTGTATTCACCGAGTGCCGATAGTTTGACGAAGGCAACGGTAAATTAACTGCTCTGGGGTATTACCTTTCTAGGAACGTCATTTTGCTAGAACTCTAATAGTTTTTATCTGATACATCCTTTGAAATAGAAGAAAAAAATAAAGTGGAACAAGTTACCAAGGTAATAACCTCAGTGGCTGCATTTCATTATAAGAAGTTCATTTCTTATGATGATGCTCATCAATGGTATCTCGATCAACAATTTAATTTATTGGATGAAGAAAAACTCATCAAGTTTGCTGTTGGCGCAAGTGACCCCTTTAAGTTTATAAGCTTTTTTCCCAAATTAACTTATTTCTTCTTTTTATTTAAATTATCTGGTATGCTATTTCCTAAGATCTTTTTAAGATATTCTGGTGGTAATGGGTTACTTGAGAAATGTAGCAGCGCCCAGCCTTCCCGCAGATTACGAAGAAGACAATAGTTTATGACATATAATGGGTAAGGTTGTACAGCGGTTGGTTTTTGTCGTTTTTTGCTCGGTCGGTTACCTGCTGATGGCTGTCCGTTTTCAAAATGGTAAACTGACAACAGACCAAGTAATCAGACAGTTAGTCGGTTTTCGAATGACAACAGTCGGTTTTGTGGCAGTCGGTTTAGGTCGGTTTCCCATTAGAGTAACCTATTAGGACACTTCTTAAAGTAATCAAACAGGATACTGAGTTTAATTCAAAATAATAAAAATAAGAAAAGGTCCTAAAACTTGCTGATGCAGTTGTATTACAAGTTCCAAACCTTTACAGATACGCACTAAAGATACGTCCCTAATTATAACTTCCAAAGCACATACACAAATGAAAGCATGTTTAGATCAATCAAGACGTTATCTACAAAATACATAACTGGCAATAATGATTAGTATATATTATATTATTAATATACATATAACTAAACTGATAGTTTGATAGCATATATTTTAATGGGAAGGTGAATTACACATGGTCGGTTGGTCAACCTTCGGACCAAAATCTTCTTTCCGAAAACCTACAGCTAGATTCATGTGGTCGGTCTGTTTTTGAATCGACAAAGTTGGTTTTGGCTTAAAAATTGATTTTTTTTCGGTTTTCTTCAGTCAATTTAACGGTCGATTTTGGACAGTCTCGATTTTTCGGTTTTTTTTAATAGCCCTAATGATGGGTCACATCCATTAGAGAAAAAACGTCAATATATTGCTCTGGAACTCTTAAAACGTAAGAAGCTGTAATTTTTGTGAACAATGTAGATATGTGCACTCATTTTGTAAATTTTTGCATTTACATGTAATATAATATTACCAAGTTAATACTATATTTTTAGGCTACCGGCGGTCCTGACGAGAGAGAATGATGAGAGATATAAAATATAAATAAGTATAGGTATTTTGAGGTTTTTGTTATCAATGTTTTATGAGATACTCTTCAATTTCTCACAATTATTTACTAAATTTTAACCTAAACACGCTATCTTTCTCTTTTATTAAAGTTGAATTAAATAAGATGCACAATTTACCATGATAGCCCTCCAACTCACTATGTAAGCTAACAATTTATAAATTAACAACCAATAATGTGTTTGGCATTCTCACATCAAATCAAAACTTTCGATTGCTAATATTATAATATAAAGCTCTTATATGTTATAGTGTTAAGTAAAAGTATAATACTGTATAAAGCTCTCATATGCTACAATATTTTTAACTAATTGGTTCTAACTGATGCTTCTCCCAAACACTTTATAAATAAGTAAAACCTGCAAAACCGGTTTAAAGCTTCAAAAATTTTAACAGCACGTTCTCACATGGCAACACAATTTTGGGGGAATTTTGCATAATGCAATTTGTGGGGTGCGGTAGGAAAAGCCAACCTACCAAAGGACAAAGCAACAGGAAATTGCCTCAAAACATGGATTTTTAAAACTTTTAAGAAATGCTAAAGCAATCAATCACACACTATCAACGGACAGCCACTTACGATGGCCATGTTAATCCACCAGTCAAACGGTTATATTAACGTTTTGGTGCTCTGTGTTTTATAAAAATATCATATTGATAGCTTGTTATTTGAAAAATATCAAAACTATATATTGTAGTTTTTAAAAATATAATTTTGGTATCTTGAATTTGTGTTTTTTAACATTAAATTTCCTTTTTACCTTCTTATGATTAATCCCAAATTAACTCTATAAATTACAATTAAAAATCAAAACAAAAGATTAAACCAACCTCATCAAAAGAAAACATATACAAGGATTTATTCATTTTTTTGGCATTATTTGTATTTATTTTCTTTTATAATTTTCATAATATAATTTAGGGTTCCTTAATAAAAAAGTAAGTTGAAAATTTCAAGTTATAAAACTCAGACTCAAGATACCAAGATTATTTTTGCAAAAATTATAGAGTACTATTTTGAAATTTTTATAATAACAACAAATCAATGTGATGTTTCTTTAAAATACAGGGAACAAAATAATAAAAACCCTTTTAATATTAATGCACATGACAGTTTCTTAAACGCCTACTAATTCACAAGCTGTCAGTGAATCTCAGCTTAGGGTGTTCGGTAAATACATTATCAAGTGTTTTTACCTTCAACACTTGAGCTTTTAAGAGTGCTGTAGACTTGTTAAATGACTAAATTGACATGGAGAGATATTGGTTTATAATTTTATTATTAAAAAAACACTTAGTTTAGAAAAATGCAAATTAGACAAGACCATTTTGTGTAAGAAGATAGCATGGTTTTGCACAATTTAAACTATAGTCTGAACTTCTTAGTTGACTTTATAAAACTTTTTTAAGTGATTTTCTTTGAACTTAGGATAGAAGATTCGAACTCTTCAACTTCAATTGGAGTCGGGTGCTGTTTTATGTTAGGTTATATACCTAATGACTTTTTGATTATTTACTTTTGTGATCCTTTTTTTATTATAAAAATAATAAAATGTTTTTTTCCTAGATTTTTCTATATAATTAAATATGAACGTTTCATTTGCATTTTCTGGTTTTCTAAATCTAAATAAAATAAAATAAATATAAAAACAATCAATAGAGAGTAGGAGTATCAAATTTGAATGTTCCATTTGGATTTTTTTTTTTTTGGTTTTCTAAATGAAATAAAAGAAAATAAAAACAAATGAGTAATAAGTAAAGGTATGCACGGTCTGATCACAAACCGCAAAGTTTTCTAGTCTAGACTTTAGAAAAATACATGACGGACTCCACTTCAGTTCGTTCTAAACCACAGTACAGACCTTTTATAGGCCGGACTCGACCTTAGTTCGTTCCAAACTACAATACAGGCCATTATAGGCTATATTTGGTATGTAGGTTCAGAATTATTTAATGCAATTTAAACCATAAAAGTAATTGCAATTGATATTTGATAGAATAATAACTAAAATCAGTTCAAACCATAAAAATTGTTTTAAAATCGCCAAAACCCCAAAAGCTAAACTTTACTATTTTAAGTTGACACAGTTTGAACCATTTTTTTTTAATAAAAACCATTCCTTTTCTTATTTTTCTTTCAAAATCCAAATACTACTTCTCATTTTAAGCCTAATGTAGTGTTTTACTCTCGTCTTAAATCTTTACGTTCTCAAGATCAGTTCAAAACTATCGTTTAAATTATACAATTTAAGACCTACATTTTAACCATAAGGTTCAAAATCACACCTATTCAAACCTAAACAAACCATTACTATTAATTTTTTTTTTGGGAGATTTTGGTGAGTTTTTGATATTATTTTTGTAAACCCTGTAAGTTATTTTAACTTTAAAGTTGAAAACAGGAAAAAAAAAAAAATTAAGCCTTTTGCCGAACTGTATAAGATGGAGCGGACAAATAAAAAAGGGTAAATTTGGCATCTTAAGTTCGCTGCAGGATTAAGTCTCATTAAATTGCCCAAGTTTAGACATAAATCTCCTTAAATAGGACTACGTCGGATTCCTCTACAAAGTGAAATTAAAAAGTGCCAATGCTAGACTCTCCAAATAGATGCAAGAGGCAGTTACTTGTGAAGGGCTCCACAGCAACCCCAAACACAGGGCCTTAATTGCACCTCCATAACAACACTAAACCAAACGACGCTTTTACTTTAACGAATTTGTGAATGTTCTTGCTTTCGTGTGACCTACAAATGTGACATTCTATTCCGACATAAATTCAGCACTACAAGACAAAATTCAAATATTATTAAAGACGCAACATTCCTATAAGCAATGACAAAAGCCCATGCTTCTACAAATCACATCCCCGGTATTACACAGTTGACGCCACAATATCATACATAAAAGTTAAAAACAAACACTTAACAACAAACACCTAACAACACACCATATCAGCATAACCTCCATGTATTACATGGTTTCAAGACCAGATGAAAACCATGTTTTTTTTTTTTGGGTTCCTTCCCTCTTCTAAAGAACCATTCTAATGTCGATTCTCATCACTACGTCAGCGAAATTTTACACACCAACCATTACCTTCAAAGAGTTTAAAATTTGTGATGTTGAAGCATCCAAGTCCGTAATGTTATGTACACCGCCCAAATCCCCAGATCAAATTAGAGCTGCAGTGACAAAACCCCAAAGACAAGTTATAAGAGAGACCCAAACCATAAAAAAAGGAGAGAAAAAACGACGACGATAACAACAAACAACAGACAACAGCAGCAGAACAAGTTATTTGAGACTGCGAAGACCATTTTGAAGCAAATTAGGCTCTACAGATTTATCTCAAATTCCTAAAAACCACCATATTTGATTTATAAACACGTGCTTTCCAAATGGATGCAATAACTAGGCATAGCTTTGAGTGTCGCCTTAGAGCATGGATTTAACAATTTTACTGGTCAAGATATCAAGCCCATCGGTTAGGACTGGAGATCCCATCACCCATTACCAATAAATTTTACTCTCAACCATCTGATGTAACAAGAAGGGAGCTCCTTCACTCCTCAAGAATTAACTTGTGTGCGCGCATGGTGTTAGATCCTATCACATATCAATATCATTATAGCTTTTATGCACCAAAAAGCCAAAAAGGAGAAAGAAAAGATCATAAAAAAAAAAAAAGACATGAAAAAACCCGCTTGGCTAATCATACAACTAGAGACTGTAACGGCAGGAAAGTAACTAATAAGCTCAAACATAGCAGAAGTAAATATCTTTACCTTTGCAATTTCATTAATTATTCACTGCCAAAATCTTCATAACTCAAACCTTCTGATATGGTGTCCAACCTTTTACCGTCTCCTGTGAGGGTAACACGACAACATTACCATCCTTCGATGGAGAGTGACAAACATAACAGATGAGGGCAAAATCTTACCTTGAGGGTCCCCTCTTTCACGAGAATCCATAAAGTCTTCAGCATCTGGTGCCAGGAAGGGTGATCTAGAATAGCTTTCCAGTATATCTGAAACAATAACTATTGTCTTTTTTTCACACATCCAGTGTGTCAGACTTGAAGACACTTCAATTTTGTTAAATCATGCATGTGTTATATCAAGTTGTCAGTTTTTGGTTTATTACAACAAAAACCATCATCTGTGAGAGAACGCAATTTAGAGCAAGAATGACCAAAATGTGCAAGGATCTTGTGCACTGTATATCTTTGTTTGTGTATTTGTATTAAGAGGAACCAAAAAATACTATTAATAACAAATGCAAACGCACGCATTCCTCCCCTCCCCACACATGGATAGACACACAGACAGGTGTACCTGAACTCTGAGAGAAATCAGCTGTCAGATCCGAGAGGCTGAAATTTCGAGGAATCTGACCTAAAAATCCAAAGGAAGAAGTGTCCGCATCAAGAAGAGAATCATTCAGGGGTTGTGAGTTGGAATCTACACTACTGAAATGTGCAACTGACGCATCTCCGATATTTGTTCGTCCCTCCAGGACATTGTTATCAGCACCAAACAGATACGGAGTACTTGAATATCCAACTTCTGATTTGATGACCCCGCCAACTTCTGGTTTGATCATACCACCAACTTCTGATTTGATCATTCCACCAACTTCAGATTTGATAATCCCACCATCTATTCCTTGCATCAGTCCCATGTTGGAGTTCTGAGTCGAGAGCACGTTTTGTGTAGCATCAAGCCTGCCAGCATGAGCAGACATCTCGACAGTACCATGCATACCAGCTTGCATTGAAGGCCCACCATTGGTAAATGCATTTGGTAAGCTGGAACCAACAGCATGGTGCATATTTTCTGGCTTTAGAGCTGGTCCTACATGCTCTGAGGCATAGCATGCTGAGTTCTGGCGCACTGTCAGAGACAGTAGTATATTGATTGTTAACTTCATCAAGTCGAAAGAAGCCACTAGAATCAAACACACATTCTATTTGTCTATGTACATTATTACATATATATATATATATTTTTATATATTTATATATTTATATATGACATATTAGATAATTCGGATAAACTTGATACTGCATAAAATATGCTTAAAATATCCATTCCAAAAGAGGAAAACTTTCAGTTGACTGTAGAAAGTTCAAGAAACCATCTCTACATACTTTTTCACTCTTTCATCTCTAAAATAAGTATTTAAGTAATAGCTTTCCAAAACAGAATTTTGCTCTGAAAAGAGTACAAAATTGTTTGTTGTTCTTGTGCCAACATGTCTGAACAATTATCAAAACACTAATTATGGGGGCTTAAAGTCCCATGCATAAGGAGGGAGCTCAAGGTATGCTACACCTTTAAAAAAACCCAACCAAACAAAAACTTCTTACAAGGTGGAATATGGGACCCATTAGACGTAGTTATTGAAGCAACTCCACTGGGGTGCATTTGATGCATCAATCGTGCTTGTTGATCAAGCAACCTGTTGAATTCAATTATTTGGTGCTTCACCATCAATCTCAGATAATACGCCTTGAAAAATTCTTGATTCTCTTCTTCAAGTTTCTGCCAAACTGCAAACCGAGCAAGTCTTTAATTCCAAGCAGGAAATACAAATACGATGTTCAAGAACTGATGACAATAACATCCATAAAACAAGCAGCTTTAACTCACAACTTTGCAAAGTGTAATGTCCTCAGGCACTGAAATAACCTAATCAGACTTTACATGCATTGGTGCCTCTATATGACATCCAGGATATTTCTTTGTCTTATATGACCCCATTAGAAGCTAAGCCATTATTGCCACGCTCACCGTCTAATCCACTTGGGTCAAGAAATAGACAATAACTCTAACGCAGATCCTTTACAGGGACTCTTGAGAGACTAGTTCATGAATTATGTAGTAGGATTTGAGCCCACTCTGGTGTAAGATTGCCCATAAACATGAAAAATTGATGGTTAATTGAACAAAAATTTTAAAGATGACATTCAATTTTGAAGGAGCTCAACTGTGATTGTTTTAAGGGATTTTAGTTTTTTGTTTTTGATTTGTTTTGTTTTTGTTTTTTGTTTTTTTTTTTTTGAGCACAAAGGTGCACCAATTAGAGCAACATCTAGGAGTGACGCCTAAAATTATGTAATGAATTACGTGCGTGCAAAGGGGCATCAATAGCTCCATAATTACCACGTAAAATTATCCATACCAACTCTCCACGCAAAACTCATATAAATGTTGTGAAGAAATCATGATCATCTTTTTGAGGAAAATTCAACTCCCTGATTAGGTTGATGCAAGGAAAAAAGCCAGAAGAAAAGGGAAAAAAAAATAAAAAATTAGATGCCAAAGGTGAATGAAAATATGGCAAAGCAATTATAGGGCATATAAAAAGCAAGTGATTCAAAGAATCAAACAGGAGAAGATAGTTACCAAGCGATGTGAAATCAGGCTCTATTTTTGCCTGAACCAATAAAGTTTCCACAACTTCCTTTTGGTTCATATACAGCTGCAAACATCGTTCAATAAGATTCTGCACCTGGATTTTACATAAAACTAGACGAGTTTAGTCATGAGAGAAGAAAATTCTGCAAATAAAGGCTATGACATGGTAAAGGAAAACTCAAAGTTGTTAGAGTTACAGTTAGCAAATCTCTGCTTGTTGATTTTAGTTAACAAAACATGAATCCCATTGTGAAATACAATTTGCATAAGCAAGCTAACAAGACACGAATAAACGTTAGTTATTTTCTTCTTTCTTTCATTAAAATTCAGAAATTGAAGGTCAATCAGACACAAATGTTTCAGAAAATCAGCAGCGAGCGATAATCGATATCCTATTGTTATCTTTTTATGTGAATTGGCTTTGAAAATATCTCAAAACAGTATTTACACTGAATCACTGATCAAAACATTTTAGGGAAATATAAACACAAACTATTATAATTTACTGATCACTTATAGCCCATCAACGGTAAAGCAAAGCACAGAAGCTTACCAGTTGTATATCTTGACGTGAAACTCGTCTTACGGATCCACTCGGCATAATTGGAGATTTAAAGTTATATAAACACTTTCATAAGAAAAAACAGTGACTATCTCCTAATATTTTTATCTGCAACCCTGAAAATGTCCGCTTGAAGTTCAGAGCTCAGCTTTACATCTCACGCATGTATGAAATGAACTATAACCTGATTGGAAAAATTCACAAGAAGAAATGTAACCGAATTAGCTCTTCTATAAAGTCAAAAAACAATCTGGGAAAACCAAATAAATAACACATACCAGAAATTGAAAACCAATTCTTTATCAAAACAAGTTCTATAGAAGTAACTTATCATAAATTAACAAAAAAATTAAAAAAAAAAAAAGATTGCCCACCATAACAAAATCTAAAATTAGGAGCGAAGTCATGAAATTTTCTGCTATAGACGGTAAAAAAAAAAACACAAAAAGCACAAGAAAATGGAAAACAAGAAAATATCACAATCACCGAGCTCGTCCTCACCAAATATCTTGCATGCCAAAACGAATAACGACAATTCATTGATGCTTCTCTCAAAACCAAAACTGACAACTAGGGTAGGGTTTAATCAATTTCCGAGAATGAATTCAATCAAACACAAGCTACCAATACAAAACCCTAAAATTGTCCCCAATTTACATATAGATCCATATACACGCAAAATCGGGCGCCGCAAACTCACGCAGCTGTTATTGGACGATATAACAACAAAACAACAGAATAAATGAATAAATTAAAAAGAAAAACAAAAAACATTTTGAGCAACTTGGATTCTGACTGGAAAATCGATCTCACCTGAATTCGATAAGATTCGGAGAAAGTCTAGGGAGCTTCAGAGTGAGAGAGTCCGGTAGAGCGAGAAAGAGAGGAGAGAGAGAAAGTGGGAGAGAGAAAGGGGAGGAACCTTTCTTCCTCTTCTTCTGCTTTTTAATGGTGGTAAATGGAATGGAACTGTAATGATCAACTTTTAATCCTAAGTGATCTGCTTTTGGTTTTTCGGCATTAGTTAGTTTTTCTTTTTATTTATTTATTTAATTTTTTTTTTTTTCCAGTCTCTTGCTTTTGACAGGTGACTCTCGGAATAGCCAAATCATGCCACGTGTAAATGCGGGACTTAGTGGGGCCCACTTGGGGAGATCAGCTGACTGAGACTTGCGATTCATCTTAAGCGGCGTTTTCCCATCCGATTTTCCTTGCAATTTAGAAACTGTGCTGTCCTTGCTGTTCCTGCCGTCAACGTTAGTCAAAGACATTTGACTTTTAACATTCTTTGTTTTTGGTCTTATTTGACATTGTTGGGCCGTTAAGAAATGTGTACCGTTGAGAATTTCATTGTTAATTATGTTATTATTGTTTGTTAAAGTCAAGGAGAATATTATGGCAAGACATGAAACATTTACCTTATTCATATGGCTTTATTTTCGGTCGTTAAATTTTGTATTAAATGTTGCTGGCTTTAAATATTTGTAATATTTTAACATGATTTTGATAAGATTTAACGTATAATAACATGCATGGTTGATAGACACTTTTTAGAGTCAAGTAAAAATTGTTATGGTGAAAATAAATAGGTGTTTAGTAAATTATGAATTAAATTATTGTGAAATATGTACTGCTTAAAATAGATATGCTTTACTTTTTATTAACAGGAACATATTGCTCAAAATAGTTTGAGCTTTTACTTTGAATATTACGATAAAAAATTCATAATTTTTTACACCAAAAAATTTAAAAGAATATAATTTTATTTTTTGTTTATTTTAAACATAGCTAAAAATAAACAAATTATTTTTATCTAAGGAAATAATCTAAACATCTATGTGCAATATCTAATAGTTTTTCAAACTAAAGAAGAGTTTGCAATTTTTTAGAAAATATTTACAAAAGTTATTTTTTATTTGTCACGTACATAAATAATATAAGTAAATTTATAATTAATCATTAGCAAGGATATTTTAATAGATTTAAACAATGACAGTAAAATCTAATGTAAAAATAAAAGCAACCCAATGGTAACGCCAAATAGGCCTTATGATGTTTTGTATCTGATTTGCCTTATATATAGAAATAGTGTTGTACTTCTATTACAACCATCAAATCATCGTTAAGCACTTGCTTGAAAGACTTATGATTTTTCATTATCAATTCCCCAAAGAACAATCCTATTTAACTTTATACAATTATAACCTAGCTACTAACAAAATAGTAAAATTCAGTCTAAAAACA
The DNA here is from genome assembly GCA_025403435.1 of Artocarpus heterophyllus. NCBI lineage: Eukaryota > Viridiplantae > Streptophyta > Magnoliopsida > Rosales > Moraceae > Artocarpus > Artocarpus heterophyllus. The sequence continues at coordinate 238,289 of JAJQZP010000353.1, forward strand.
CACTACATACTAGACTGGGGCCTACAGCTTTATGAGTAGCAATGTTATATTTCCATAGGAGTGGAAATGATTTTTCTTCCCCCAAATGCTACAATAGGAAATTACTTTTTCTTTTTCAAGGATATGGTAGGAAGTTAGTTACATATGTAGGCATAAGAGTGGCATCCAGGCAAGGTGTAATATCCAAATCTAATTAACGATGTTTACTATGCAAATTTAGTAAATTAGTGTGCCTAATTACAAATTAATCTTAATTAATCATTTTGTGTCATATTCATGTTTAATTGCATTTTAATTATCTATTAAACTCTTTTAATTTTTACGCTTTATTAAATTGATTTAAAAAATAATAATTTTGGCATTTTATTTTATTTTCTGAAATCAGATTTTATTAAAAAAAGATTACAACAACTTGGCAAATGCCAAATAGGTCCTCCTCTAGTAAACCTACCAAACCATGTCTTGAGCAGCCTTGAAACTCAACACTAATCACTCTCCCACGTGAAACAGACAACCTTGAACTCCTCAGCTTTGAAACCATGTACCGAACATGGTATTATGCTTTCTAATTTAGAGAATATAGAGAATTGACTCAGTAACACACCTTTTCACTTTGTTCATCTTTTGCGACTCTCATTTACTCCTCCAATCACTCATATTGCTTCAATAGACTCAAACACCACCATTCCTTGCTCTCCCTTACTTCTCCTTCATGCCTTCCTCTCTCTGTGTTACCAACTTACATTGTCTCAAGAACTTAGACAAAGAACAAGGAACGCAAACACTTTAAATCCTTCATTTTCAGATAAGAAACAGAGGCCAAGACTGCCGTTTTAAAGCCACCAAGCTGCACTAAACCGTTCATGTTAAAAAAAATTCGTGTTGCCCACGTGATATGTGCTGCCCACGTGATACGGATTTGGCCCACGTGAGATTCAACTGTCTCTTGTAACGGTTGGTAATCGTTACACCCGTGTGATGGTCACGGTATTAAATTCTCTGGTCCCTGGGCATACTTTTCGTAACAACAAAAAAACTACACCATCAAGAGTGAATTGAGAGTGCCCAGAACATCAAAATACAAGAGCACCGTGTGCAAAATTTCGTGCAAAACAGAGCAATGGCTGGAGGTATTTATCGATCCAATACGCTTCCGTTTTCTGTATTTTATGGTTGTTATTAATTGCACAAACAACTAACATTTGGTATTCGAGCATTATACATACCTCTGCCTTGGTGTTCAAATTTTGAACGAAAATTCTGTTTTCCCACGGTTTTTGTACCGTGAATTGGACTTTGTTTTTCCTTGATATTTTTTCAATGTTACTGCTATAAAACCATTGGGTTAATGTTTTCTTGATGTTTTATGATGAAAAACCGAGGAATTCTACATGTTTTTCTGGTCTGTGCATGCCGGATTTTTGGCCGTGAAAAGCATATATTGATCAATATGAATACTTGGTTAATTATGTATTTTGAATTCATAAATCATCATATTATTGATTTCTGAGCATTTTGGGATTTGGAACGCCTGAAATTGACGTCGGAGGGGAGAGAAACCGTCGGGTTTTCCGACGGGTCCGCGGGTCGCATCCGGGTCAGAACGACCCGGCTGGAGGTTGAAGACGACCCATACGACATGTCGTTTTTCATTCGGCAGCAAAACGACCCGTCGTTTTTAGCGGGCGCGAGAATCTTCTTCAGCGAAACGACGCCGTTTTTGGGGACCCCCCTCTTCAGGAAACGACGCCGTTTAAGGGCCCCCCCCCCCCCCCCCCCCCCCCCCCCCCCCCTTCAAATGAAACGACGCCGTTTTGGCGAGAAAAAAAAAAAAAATCCGAAAATAAAAAAAAAAATAATAAAAAAAAAAAAATTTTAATTTTGGTTTTTGGATATGCACATAATTCTTGCAATAATTTCATGGGAAATTTAATTTAAGCATTATGTGCCAAGTATTTGTTATATGCATTGTTTTGAGTTATATTATGCATGTTATTAAGTTAATTAACTCATTTAGCACAAATTATGATTTCGTTCATAATTATTATATTGCCTAGAGAACATGCAATTTTCATGAATAATTGTGAACAAAATAAAATGTCTAAGTGATCCATATAAATTTTTAATAATTGGAGCTTAGCCACAGCAACTCTAATTATGTAAAATTATATATTAATTTGTTTAGGATCACATTTGGGTAAAGGACATTTATTGTAATTAGTTGTACTTAATATAATAAATTTTATCCCACAGGAATTTTTATTATATTGATATAACTGATTAGGATAAAATATCAAATTATATTTTCTGATTTACCCACAGGGATTAGAAAAGGGAACATAATTTGATAGTTTTATCATACAATTAAATGAATCTAATTGAATTAGAACTTTAGCCCACAGGCAAGTTTTATGTCATAGATTCATGATATTATGCATGATTTACATTGGTAAAGCATGATTTATGTTTATTAGCCTCAATATTTTGATCATAAGCATGCTTATTTTAATTATGCAGTCATACAACCTGTGAATTTCTCTGATGTACGATGTGATATCCCTGAGCTGAAAGGGGATAACTACAAGGTCTGGAAGGAGAGAATACTCCTTCACTTAGGGTGGATGGACATTGATTATGCTATAAGGAAAGACGAGCCCGTAATAACTGATACCAGCACTCAGGATGAGATTGCTCTTTATGAACGTTGGGAGCGATCTAATCGCCTTAGCGTCATGTTCATAAAGACCAAAATCTCTGCTGGTATACGTGGTTCCGTCGAACAGTATGACAAGGTCCGGGCATTACTGAAAGCCATTGATGAGCAATTTAAAACTTCAGATAAGGCACTTGCCAGCACCCTAATCATGAGGTTCTCATCCTTAAGGCTCACCAGTGTGAGAGGTGTGCGTGAGCACATCATGGAGATGAGGGACATAGCGGCTCAATTAAAGAACCTTGAGGTGGATATGTCTGAATCTTTCCTGGTGCACTACATTCTGAACACCCTACCAAAACAATATGGGCCCTTTAAGATTTCCTACAATACACATAAGGACAAATGGTCAATAAATGAACTTCTGACCATGTGTACTCAGGAAGAGGGGCGGCTTGTAATGGAAATGGGTGAAACTGCACTTACAACCACGAAAGGAAAGAATCAGAATCAAGACCAACATCAGGCCAAGGACAAAGGGAAGAGTAAAATGCCTCCCAAAGCTGTCATTAAGAAGGAATCCAAGTGTTTCTTCTGTAAAAAGAAGGGACACATGAAGAAGGATTGCACAAAATTTCAGAGTTGGCTTGAGAAGAAAGGTAATTCAATCTCATTGGTTTGTTATGAATCTAATATGATTGATGTTGTTTATAACACATGGTGGATTGATTCTGGATCTACAATCCATGTTTCGAATACCTTGCAGGGTATGCGAAAACTAAGGAAGCCACTGGGAAGTGAACTTAGCATCTCTTCAGGAAATAAGATGCGTTCACATGTGGAAGCCATCGGAACATGCACCTTAGTTTTAAGTAGTGGTTTTACTTTGGAATTGGATAAGACATTTTATGTTCCAAACTTTTCTAGGAACTTAATTTCTGTTTCCAGACTTGTACATTTGGGATATTCCTTTACTTTTTCAGACAAATGTTTCAGTTTATTTTATAAATCTGAACTTGTTGGGAATGGTATTTTGTCTGATGGTCTTTTCTCAATTAACTTGCAAAATGAACCACATCATACTGCTATGCATGTTCAATCTGGCATTAAACGTTGTGTTATAAATGAGGATTCCTCTATGTTGTGGCATCGGAGATTAGGACATATCTCCATTGAGAGAATCAAGAGGTTAGTGACTGACGGAGTACTTAGTACTTTGGATTTTACTGACTTCGAGATTTGTGTAAGTTGCATTAAGGGAAAGCTAACCAACAAGTCTAAGAAAGGTGCCAAGAGGAGTTCAGAAATATTAGAAATCATACATTCAGATATTTGTAGTCCAATAATGGACTCATATGGTCCGAGATACTTCATCTCTTTCATAGATGATTACTCACGGTACATGTATCTCTACTTGCTTCATACAAAGGACGAAGCATTAGACGCCTTTAAGGTTTTCAAGGCTGAAGTAGAGAAACAATGCGAAAAGCAAATAAAGATCGTGAGGACGGATAGAGGTGGAGAATATTATGGTAGATACACTGAGGATGGACAAGCTCAAGGTCCATTTGCAAGGTTTCTTCAAGAACATGGGATAGTTGCCCAATACACCATGCCTGGTTCTCCGGATCAGAATGGTGTAGCAGAAAGAAGAAACCGAACATTAATGGACATGGTGAGGAGTATGCAGAGTAACTCCAACTTACCTAAGTCCTTGTGGACTGAAGCTCTTAAGACGGCTGTGTATATATTGAACCGGGTTCCGACTAAGGCTGTCCCAAAGACGCCATTTGAGTTATGGAAAGGTTGGAAACCGAGTTTGCGACATATACGCGTTTGGGGATGTCCGTCTGAAGTAAGAGTATACAACCCACAAGAGAAGAAGCTAGATCCGAGGACCATTAGCGGATATTTCGTTGGATATGCCGAGAGGTCCAAAGGATATAGATTCTACTGTCCAACTTATAGCACTAGATTTGTGGAATCAAGGAACGCCAAGTTTCTTGAGAATGACTTGATTAGTGGGAGCGATCAATTTCAGAACATAGTTTCTGAAGGAGATCATACTGAAGCTCAACCATCTACATCAAGTGATAGGTTGATCATAGTTCATAGCACTCCTATAGTCCAACCGAGTGTTGTGCAACCGATCATTGAGGTTCCACAAATTGCTGATAATAATCTAGAAGGTCAAGTTGCTCAAGAACCAACGGAAACAATTGAGCAACAAGTTGGACAACAGATTCCTCAGGAAAATGTTGAACCAACATTAAGGAGATCTACTAGAGAAAGAAAATCGGCAATTTCTAGTGATTATGTTGTGTATCTACAGGAATCGGAGTACAACATTGGAGCCGAAAATGATCCCGAAACATTTTCACAAGCCATAAGTTGCCAAGAATCAAAACTTTGGTACGATGCAATGAAGGATGAAATGGATTCTATGGCATCCAATGGAGTCTGGGATCTTGTCGAGTTGCCTGATGGTGCAAAAGCCATAGGGTGTAAATGGGTCTATAAAACGAAGAAAGACTCATTAGGCAACATCGAAAGATATAAGGCAAGACTCGTGGCCAAAGGATTCACTCAGAAAGAAGGAATCGACTACAAGGAGACCTTTTCTCCTGTATCCAAGAAAGATTCTCTCCGCATCATCTTGGCACTTGTTGCTCATTTTGACTTAGAGTTACAACAGATGGATGTGAAAACGGCATTTCTCAATGGTGAACTAGAGGAAGAGGTTTATATGAAACAACCAGAAGGATTCTCCTCTAGTAATGGTGAGCAGTTAGTATGTAAGCTTAAGAAATCCATATATGGGTTAAAGCAGGCCTCCTGTCAGTAGTATTTGAAATTTCATGATGTCATCTCTTCATTTGGATTTATAGAGAACATCATGGATCAATGTATATACCAGAAGGTCAGTGGGAGTAAAATCTGTTTCCTGGTTCTATATGTGGATGACATTTTACTTGCAACCAATGACAAGGGTATGCTACATGAGGTAAAACAATTCCTCTCTAAAAACTTTGACATGAAGGATATGGGTGATGCATCATTCGTTATAGGCATTAAGATACACAGAGACAGATATAAAGGCACTTTGGGTCTGTCTCAAGAAGCCTATATCAACAAAGTTTTGGAGAGATTTCGGATGTAAAATTGTTCACCAAGTATAGCTCCCATTGTGAAGGGTGACAGATTCAATTTGAATCAGTGCCCGAAAAATGACCTTGAAAGAGAACAGATGCACAACATTCCATATGCTTCAGCTGTTGGAAGTCTTATGTATGCTCAGGTTTGCACAAGACCTGACATTGCATTTGCTGTAGGAATGTTGGGCAGATATCAGAGTGATCCAGGATTAGATCACTGGAAGGCTGCAAAGAAGGTGATGAGGTACCTACAAGGAACCAAAGACTACATGCTTATGTATAGACGGACTGACAACTTGGAAGTCATTGGCTACTCTGATTCTGACTTTGCTGGCTGCATCGATTCACGGAAATCAACTTCCGGATACATTTTCATGCTAGCTAGTGGAGCTGTTTCATGGAGGAGCGCCAAACAAACCTTGACTGCTACTTCCACTATGGAGGCCGAGTTCGTATCCTGTTTTGAGGCTACCTCACATGGTGTATGGATCAAGAGTTTCATTTCTGGGCTTAGGATTATGGATTCTATCTCTAGGCCGCTGAAGATATTCTGTGACAATTCAGCTGCTGTTTTCATGGCTAGAAACAACAAGAGCGGTAGTCGAAGCAAACATATCGACATTAAGTATCTGGCCATACGAGAGCGTGTTAAGAATAAAGCAGTGGTCATTGAACACATAAGCACTGAATTGATGATTGCCGATCCCTTGACTAAAGGCATGCCACCAGTAAAATTTAGGGATCATGTGGATAGAATGGGACTTGGTTCCCTTATGTAATTTTGAATTACTTGTTGTGAAACTCTATATTTATGATAATTTCTCTTTTCAGCTTCAATTAAGTGCGCAACTTTATTTATGAGAAATATCACTAAAGTTTAGGACCTGGAATAAACATGGGGTTTATTCATTAAGTTAAGATAGAAAATTTAAGAAACAATATATATTGTGATACATGGAAGATAATACTCGTTATTTAGAGGACCTGTCGCCATGATTCATGTATTTTGTTTCTCTTTATAGCAGTTGATGTAATACGTGAGCCAAGTGGGAGAATGTTAAAAAAATTCGTGTTGCCCACGTGATATGTGCTGCCCACGTGATACAGATTTGGCCCACGTGAGATTCAACTGTCTCTTGTAACGGTTGGTAATCGTTACACCCGTGTGATGGTCACGGTATTAAATTCTCTGGTCCCTGGGCATACTTTTCGTAACAACAAAAAACTACACCATCAAGAGTGAATTGTGAGTGCCCAGAACATCAAAATACAAGAGCACCGTGTGCAAAAATTTCGTGCAAAACAGAGCAATGGCTGGAGGTATTTATCGATCCAATACGCTTCCGTTTTTTGTATTTTATGGTTGTTATTAATTGCACAAACAACTCACAGTTCATTCTAGTTTAGAAATTTTTTAACACACAAAATTCATGATTTGAAGCATTAAACACTGATTTTCATGATCAAATTTGTGTTCAAAGTCTAATCTCTATTTCTAGCTAAAGTAATTTTTGTTTTAAGATAATTTGTCAAAAATTTCACTTTTGCATGTATGATCTGAGTCAAGATAGACATAAATAACATATAATATGAGATTGTAGGATTTATTTAATTATGAGTTCATGACTTATTTGGATTAAAAGCAAGTTAAAACTAGTTTTTATACTTTTTGTTCATTTTTTGGAATAATATGTTGAAATGCATGTCAAATGATGGAATTAAGTTGCATGTAGATGAAACTGAATTTGTAAGCTTCATATTATGTTTATGGATCACTAGGACATGTTTTATATGCATTAGAACGGATTTGGAATAATTTAAACTTTGTTTGAAACTCGAGAGCTTGAAACAGAGGCTACTGGTCTAGACATCGTGGTCGACCGTGGTTTGTGTAACATGGTCGACCAAGCAACCGCAAAAACGCGAACGACCGCGTGTAGTATAATGCGGTCTATCGCACTGCACTAGAGAGGCTAGTTTTGGGCTAAGCTCATCCAACCGGTAGGCCAAACTCAATAGGTTCGGTAGACTGATTGGACGACTCGCTGACTGTGCAGTCCAATTTGGCAGTTTTTGTCCGTTAGTTTTTCATCATTTTGTGACCAATAAATGTTTTAAAGATTATGTTTTGTGTCCAAAAACACTGAGAATATATGGATTGCATACCTCATTGTTTTAAGTCAAAGGCACAATTAGGAACCATGAACTAGCATACTAATGTAGAATATTCAAGTTTAGACATTAACGTATTTAGTCTATACCTAAGGTTGCTCGCTGTCCTTTGGAGCTAACATATAGCAGGAAGGGATTATGGTGTAGGTGTGATTGTGCCAGAGAATGAGGTAGGACTCTTTGATAGCCATGATTTCAACTGCGTTTTGGCCACATTATATTTTAAAATGTTTTTAAGAATTGAATAGTATATGTTTATTTATTTCCAAGAGATATTAGATATAATCATAATCAATGAATGATAACAAATGTAAAATGCAAACTCGGTACAAGTATACCAAGTGAATGAATGATTAAATGATACTAAATACCGAATGAACTAAGAATCCTCAATTGGAATGAATTATAAGTGCATGTTGCCATACACTGAGATCGGGTCGTGCAAAGAGCAACCTTAGGGATAGATCCCGAAACCTAGCTGGGCCATTATGGTAGTGATTATAGTAGGCTTTGCACATAATGAATATTAATGTATGATTTGAGATAATCACATGATATGAATGGTATTTATGAATTTATTCAACTATATTTATTCCTCCAAATTGCACTTAATTTATTTTTTTCTTTTCATAAATGATGATTTTGGAACTCAAGTTCTTTAGCCTTTCGCTTATGATTCTGTTTTGTTTTAAAATTTCCCCTCCTGGTAGTTTGCAGTACGTCGTTGAGTAGAGCATTGCTTAGTTACTCACATGGATCGTGAGCTAATAGTGTTAATGAGACATTAATCATGCACTTTATTTCTATAAGTTTGGACTGTGCTTTTGCTGTAAATTTTTTTATGTCTGTACTATATGTGCATTATGTGAGGTCCTATGGGCCCGTACTACTCTGACGAACTCTACATTTTAAGTTTATTTTGAGGTTATGTTAGTAATTTTTAGTGCTAAATTCTAATATTCATAATATTTCAAAAGGGTTTAAAAATACGACATTTTTATAATTTACTGAAAATGTTTTAAATATATTAATAAATATTTGGCGTGTTTAAATAACCTTCTTTATTTAATTTAATTAAACCACCATGTCACTATCCAGTTTTAGGTATGTGACAGATTTTGGTATCAGAGCCAAATCTGGTATCATCCTGGAAATTTGTAACCCACATGAAATTTAAGAAAAATTAATTATGTTAAATTTAATTATTAGGTGTGTCAAGTATGATTTCGTTGCTAATTTCAGTCATTTGAAATTTTATTCATATGATCAATTTAAAAATATATATATATTGATTTTCTTAGTTTTTAAATGCCAAATGTACACTTTTGAACCATATTTCTTATATTTACCAAACTGCCATTATTGCCTTTTTTGTGCCTTTCATGTGTGAATGGCCTTCTCTTTAAAAAAAAGGGAGACATGCATCAGACATGTCTTGGTTCCACTAAAGCATCCCACTCACCCATTTCTTTTTCTTTATCCCTAAATCACAAGAGAATCTTATGCATTAGTACACATGCCATGTCTCATACTTCAACTTTTTTTTTTTCCTATTTTCCATACACACACTCAGAACTCACCTATTCCCACCTCCCACGCCTACTCACTCTCTCATTCTGTCTCTCTTCATGTTTTATTTCTTTTTTCCTTGCCCTCCCTTTGGCTGATTGCAAAGAACATTTCTTTTCTTACAACAAATAGAGAAGAAACATGCTCACAAAGTCTTCATGTTTTGACAATATTTTGAGGTTAGCTTCTCCCATGGTATTTCAAATTTCTTGGTCATTTTCTTTATGAATTTTTGGATTAAATCTATGTTTTGAGCTTTATATGCATGTATTTATATTTCAAGATGTTCTAGGGTTAGTCTTGAAAAAGTTTTGATTTTTGATTTTAGATTATACTTTGAGCATGAAAAATTTGGGGAGAAGAGTTTACATGTGTTTTAGAATGATATTCCATAGTTTTTGTGTATTTTCCATGTATTGGGACTTGATAAAACAAATTGCACTGAATTTTGAAGCTCGAAATTTCTAAAAAAAGAAAACTAGAATTTTCTAGATTTTGAATAGGGCGGCAGGTTGAACCCAGCCGATCGGCAGTCTGAACTCAATTGGCAGACTGACCTCAGCAGGTTGGAATGCCGACCGTGCAGTCCAAATGGGTAGTTTTTGTCCCCTTGGTTTTTTGTCGTTTTGTGAGTAGAAAATTTTCTAAAGATATTTGTATTTATTTTGAGTTTGTATTTGTGGTTATTTTGAGTCAAGAAGCACACTGGTAGTTAAGTTAACATAAAGGTATTTGTTAAGCATTATTCCTGACTTTAAATGTAATATTTAAGGTTTTGAACGTTAATGGAGTTTACGTTGAATTTTTTTTGGAGCTAACAATATTGAATTTCAAATTAAGGTAGGATATTTTCTATCTTTTCTTTGGTAGCTCACTTTATGAATTATTTTGGCCAAGTTTAATTCTTAAATGATTTTTAGGAATGATTCTATTTTGATTTTGAAGTTAGTTTTATGCATTTAAGGAATTGAGTTTAATCATACTTTTTGATTTTCAAAACTCGTACGGTGGTGTTGTATCAAGTTTCATACAAGTAGATATTTAATGATTTTTTTAAGACCTTGAAATTCTATTTCAGTAAGAATGATTTGTGAATAATTCTTTTATCTATGATCGCTAGATTTGAAAATGTGATTTTAATTAATTATCCTACCGAGTCTTTCGCTCATATTTTATTGTTTTAAAAATTTCTCTCTCAGGTTTAAAGATGATGGAGTATGAGCAAAAATAGTATTTTTCTCTAAAACTGTTGTATGACATGTATACTGTACAACTTGTCCCGACATTGTAGTCAGTCACATAGCATAATTTTTTATAAGAATGATGATTATTAGAATCTTGTATTATTAGTTATAGTTTAATTACCTAACCACCTTCATGGTCAGCATCCATATGATGGTGATTATCGATGAAATTTATTTCGACTGAGCATATACTTTAATTTATTTTTAATTATTTATTCTATCTAATTAACATTTAATTATTTTTTAATTTATCTTCGTCGTGGCCCTACACCCTTGGGTTATTAATTAACCCAAAAATTTAATATCAGATTTAGCAATGATACTAAATCTATCATGCACCTAAAATTGGGTGGTGACATGACAGTTTAATTAAATTTAATAAATAAGGTTAATTAAACACCTCGAATATTTTATTAATACATTTAAAACATTTTCAATAAATTATAAAAAATGTGGTAATTTTAAAGCTAATGTAGTGGTGGCCCCCACGCTGCAATATCATCTTGAAAAAGCTAATGTAGTGGCAGATGTGTTTTGTAGAAAGTCTTCTAGAATTTTCGCTTGTTTAGCATTAGAAGATTGGAGAAAGATGTCATAGTGAGTGAATATGGACTGCAATACTCTGAGAATTGTAGTCAAGCTTTTGTTTATAACATGGTATCTGCTCCAATACTTGTGCAGCTGGAGAAACAAAATCAGTGACGAGATTAGCATTTTCAGGGGATATGAACATGGATACAGAATGGGGAACATTTTGATGAATGGAGGAGGGTATATGTAGATAGATCTTTGTATTTCAGGGGTGTTGGAAAAATAATATAAAGCGGAATTTTAAATTTTTTTATATCAAAGTATTTTTCAAAACACAAGTTTGACATGTTATGTGCATAAATTAATCAGATCTTACTAACCTTGTAAATACCGAAAAGCTTCTTCAATCAGTGTAGAGAAGTAACGTTTCAGAAAGACCTTAACTAACTGTCATTCTTTGCTATTCTCTATCAACGATCGGAGTGAGTGTAGGCTCACATGTACAGCTCTTCCATCAGGTGACTCTCCTTCCAACCAATTGAAAGAACCCAAAGCTATTGTTCGTAATATGTGAACAAGAGCTCTCAGGGAGTTTCAGAATCTCACTATCAGAGTTTCACTCTTAATCACTCAATTGATCTAAATAATAATGAGACTCACTCCTTTTTTATAGAGGTTGGGCCCAAGAGTCAGTCCTTATTAGATAATGCCTCAAAATTCGAATCAGAATCAAATTCGGATCAATATCTGATGAAATTCGTGTGAAAACAGAATTATTATTGTCATCCCTAAAGACCATTCTTTGCTTATCTATTTTTTTTTTTAAAGCACTTAACATTCTTTTTAGATGCATACAACAATTCAATGATGCCACTTTAGAAACTCCCAGCGTGTATTTGAACAAGTTAGGATGCCCGAGTGATTTTCTCATGAAAAAGCCCATAATAGATTACAAGCTGTATTCATATGCAATCCAAGCCCATGCACCAACACTAATTTTTAAGGAATTTTCATATATACCATTTTTAAGATTTAAATTTTATAAATGTCACAGTTATATATATTTATTTATGACATAACTTAACATACTTCATAAATAATAATATGATATAAACTTTTTAAATATGATATAAATAAATACAACTTTTAAAAATGTACCATAACATGTGATTTTCTTCAAATGTAGCATAACATGTGATTTTCTTCTTTGCCCAGGTTGGGCTCAAGCAATTTTGCTTAGCGTCATATATCCATATGTCATGGGAGATATGAAGTATGCCTCATGGATCACAAAAATATGCGCTCCTCCTTAAATACTATTTTATATTTTTTATTCTTATTTTGAATTTAGAATGGATTTAAAAATTAGAGTTTTATGTCACTAAGTGAAGTTTGCAACTACGTAGATTAGCAAAAAAGTTTGCAACCATGTATACTAAAGCATAACCGTAAGAGAAATACCGAGGGTACAAAATAGAAATGAAAAAAAGAATTAAAGGAAGCATATTCTCTAGATTTTTCTTACATGTTTTTCTTAAAAAAATTCTTATATCTCATGCATTGAGCATGTATATTGGGACCTTAAAAATATGGGGAAAAAATATTGAGTATAAAACCTGGTGTAACAAAGAGATACGATAGGAATACTTTTTCTAATATTTAATTTTAGAAAAAGGTAAAAAGAATTTTTATAAATATCCTCTTTTAAAACTTACTTTTTTGTAAATACTATAATGTTTATTTATGATATAATTTAACACGTAATATAAATAATAATATAATATAAATAAATATAATTTATTTAATTTCCTCAAAAAGAAAATTATACCAACATGTCCTACACTTTTAGTCAGTTGAAAGTTGGACTCCCAGTCCAAATTTGACAATATTTTCGACGTGTAATTCAAAAAGGGTCCCAAATTATAAAATTGAAAAGTCAGAGTCCAACCCATCTACAAACCAAAGTTTCAGGTGTTATTATGCAAAATCTCAAGATATCAAAGTTTATTAATTGATGTTTGATAGACGCTGGCCCACAATTACAACTCGTCTTTAACTTTAGGGTCTCATTTCCCAAAAAGAGAGAGGTGGAATTTTAGAAAATTCCCCGAACACCCCAGTCCTTCTCTCCCTTCTCCATCTCTCTCTCTCGTCCATCTTTTGTGCTCTCTCTCTGGTCCTCCATCTCTCATTCTCTCTCCTCCTCTCTCACACTCTCTCTCCTCTCCATTTCTCTCACTCGCGCTCCGCCATCAACGAGGACTCAACATAGGCTCAATTTGATTGTAAAATTTGTGTCTATATGCATTTTATTCATCAGGTCGAGTTCATTTTGTTGGACCAAAGGCAAATGTAATCAACGAAAATAGAGATCTGGAGATTGGAACGCAAGTTTGCAGGTTGCAACAACTACTTTTTGGTGGCGATCTGTGATGGAAGAAAACGAGAGGGAGGAGAAAGAGAGGTTAATATCGATGGCGATCGTGAGAGAGCATGGCCAGTGATCGTCCGGCAATCATTCTGACCAGAAAAGGGATTGGGGGAAAAAAATACAGAGAAAAAAGAGGAGGGTAGTTTAAAGGAATTTGAGGGAAAATTATTCAAACCGCTATTCTCTTTCGGTTTTTGTAGAAATGTTATTTCTTTCCAAAGTATTGGAGAAACTGCTATGCGCTGCAATGTCTCTCTCTCAAAATGAATGAGATGTTTGTATCCAATTTTTTTTCAACAAATAGGGAAAAACTTTTATGAAATACAGTAAAAATAAAAAATTACTATAATAATATAATATTTTAAATTAAAAAATTAGTTTTAATAATATTTATTAAATATCTTATAAAAATTTTTTTCCATAGTCTAAATAGCTAAAGCGGATAAGTTTAAGGTACACTACTACACCCAAAAAGACCTTGAGAAAATTACCATAAAGAAATTGTTAGGTTCTTTCATCCTTCAAAAGATTTTTTTTTTCTTTTTTCACTAATGTTTTTCTTCCACCGGAGATTAAGTGTATGAGTGAAACATATATATTGATGGGAAAAACTCGTCAGCAAATAACGTCTCATGAATTTCTCACCATATTTAATCTTTCATGCTGAAAAGAATAAATGGCAGAGGTATAAAAATATAAAAATGAAGATTTAAAAGTGTTCACTCTAATTAAAATTAAAGGTTACATCTATTACGGTTTTCTCGAAGAAAAAGAACTTCATTATTAAAGAAAAAAAGAAAAAAAAAACTCAAGTACAAGAAAGTTTGTGCTAAAAATTAGATTTAGGGCTACCTCACAAGGCTAGTCTCTATTTATAGTTTCCTAAGTCGGTTGTTTTCTTATCACAATTTAGCAACTTGAATCTTAAATGGTACAAAACTGATATTTTGATTTGCATGATTTCTCAATCTTGATAAGATATTCTAGTTGGCTGATAATTCTTCAAAGCTTGCATGTATCATGATCTTGGAAATCGTGTAATTTAAATATTGGAATGTGGTTGTCCTTCTTACAATTTATGCCTAAAGCGTGAGGGGACAAATTTCTTATCAGAGAGAACATGATTCAGGAGCTAGTGATTTTTTTACAAGTGCCGTCTTTAAAGTTAAGCATTCACCGCCCTAAACCATGATGATCACCATTTGATTTTCCTAGTAATAGTATGTGATCCAGCTTTATTGTTCTTGAATTTAGTGTCTTCAAGTTCTTTTGAGTCCTTTCCGGTTTAGTTCTAGTCTCTTGAAGTTTCTTTTCCCTTTCAGCAGCAAGGAATTCACAACTAATTGTAGCCCTTTTCAAGACTTCCTTTTCTTTGATGAGTTCAATGACTTATTCAGTTTGCAGAACTGAATCCACTTGCTATACATGACTGGGTATGCCTTTGAATATCCTTCGTGCTCATGTCTTTATCATTATTACTACAATTAGATTTAGACTTGGGTTTGGCAGAACCCTCATCATCTACCTTAAGTCTTGCAATAGGTATTGCATTATCTTTTTGACAGTGCTGGCAGAACCCTCACAATTAGTGGTCTTCAATATCTTCCTCATTTCCATCTGACACTTCATAACTCCATGCAAGTTTCAAGGATTTACTCTTTTTTCTCGAGGGTAGTAGCACATTCTGATTAAATATGACCATAGTCTTCACGCTCTCGACATTGTATTCTATTGCTATTTTCCTTAATCTTAAAGGAGTTGGGAGCAGCCTTATTTTTCTAGAATTTGTTGGGTTGTCCAAAACAAGAAAATTTATTTTTCACGTTCATCTTCTGCAGAATTTTGTTCAAATTCTTAGTCAGCAAAACAAGAGACTCAATCAAATCTTCCTTATTATCAGACTCATCTTCATCAAAGAGACTTTGAACTTCAGCATGAAGACAGATGTTTTTCTCTTTCTTATTTTGCTTCAAATTCATCTCAAAGGTTTGCAACAAGCCCAACAATTCACCTAATTTGATGGTGCTCACATCTTGAGCTTCTTCAATGGCAGTGACTTTATAAAAAAAAAAAGACCTTTTTGGCAGTGATCTTAGATTTTTTATAACAAGATTGTATTAGAATATATTTTTCTAAGAGCAAAGGCTTCATTAGCCACGTCATAGGATTTGGAATTAAAATCTGTAATAGTTTCATTTTCATGCATTCTCAAATTTTTTAACCCGGTTTCATCATCTGAAGTTTTGAGAGATTCACAATGGAGGTTTTTTCATGAGCAGTCTGTAAAATATTCCATATCTCCTTTGTCGATTCACACGTTGAGATAATCTTGAATTGATTGACATTGATTGCATTGAAGATTGTATTTAAAACTTTGGAATTGATATTGGCCAATTGTTCTTCCTCACTATAACACTTTTCTTCAGGATTTAATGTTTTATTTCTATCATCATCAGTCTGGGTGGGATGAGTCTAGCCAGTCAAAATAGCAGGCCATGCTTTATCATCAATAGCCTTAGTGAATGCCTACATGTGAGCTTTTCAGTATGAATAATTTGCTCCGTCCAACAGTGGTGGTCATGTAACTAAACCTCCTTTTCTTAGAAGTTCTATTGCATGCAATCACATATCTAAACCCAAAAATCTTACCAAACAAGAGTTAGTAAACCCGCTCTGATATCAATTGAAGGACCTGCTTTTCAATTTTTACTAAATTTAATTAAAGTCTGATTAATTAAATTTACTAAAAGCGTAAAGTAAATAAAGAGACACAAGAAAGTTTTATGCTGTTTGGTAAAAACCTACATCCATGGGGCCATGCTCAAATATTGAACGATCCACTAATTATGAACAATTACAAACACTAATTGGACTCAAACAATACTAAGAATCTCTCTTATGCTTGCCACCCTTGTGTTGTTGCAATTATGGATCGATCCAGCGAGCACCACTTATCTTGAATGTCTGCATCGTTAAATCCCTTCACCTCATAGGCCGTTTTCTCCTAAAGACTTCAAATTCTTCTCTCAAAGAATGCCAACTAAAATCTACTCAAATGCTCTACAAAAATAACTTTATGGAACACTTGAATTTAGGTTTATATAGAACAACTTTAGAATTTTATTCATATCTCGGATAAGATGTTCAAAATTCAAGTGTTGGAGAAAACTACTCTAGTCAGTGTTGCAATATTATCTAATAAAATCACAGTTTTGAATTCTGAAGTGAATCTGGACTTTTTTTGTTACGATTTCCTAAAGTTCTCTTCAAAAATGTCTTCAGCAAATAAATCCTTTAAAGCAAATTGCTATCCCATGGTTTTAAATAGCCAGAGTTTAAAGCTTATTAAATGTTAAATTTGAATCGAACTTAGATTAGGGTTTTCTCTTTTAAACTCCAAAGCTTATCTCATATGCACTTTGAATTCTCCTATGACCTGAATCTTCTATTGCAATTTGAATTGCATGGACCCCAATTTGGTTTTTGAATTTCTTGAATAATGCTTTCAAATATGCCAAAAAACACTTCAACAATAATAGAATACGCAATTTTGGAGACTCATTGAGGCCACATGGGCCGAGGTCATTCTCGGACTTTCCTAAATCCAATAGCAGACTTAGGCCGTCCCAATGGCCTGCCAACAACGCATAAAGCTAATCACGCAAGGCTGGTCGTTTTCTTTCAAAACATTTTTTTTAGTGCAATCTTTCAAAGTTTGAATCAATCCTATTGATCTCATTGTGTGGGCCGAGATATAAATGCAATCTTTTTTGGGAAAGATTTATATGTCACAAAAAAATAAATGTTATCTCCCTGAAAAATCTGGCCTGCGATCCTAAGCCATTGTAATCGTCATAGGAATTGATTTTGACCTCTTCTAAGTGAACCAGAAGGGGGAAAAGTGTAACACATGAGAGCAAAGTCCAGAATCTTAGCCCTCGTATTTGGCGTATTGAAATTTTTTTGACTTGTGTAAATCAGAAAAGAAGCAACGTTTCAAAAACTCGCGAGAATATATATTAGGTATCTTATATTGTGTTGAATATTGCAAAAGACTAGTAATAATAGCAATAATAACAATAATAATAATGATAATCGTATTTTTCCCCCAAAAAATTGTTTTTTTTTTTATTGATCATATATCTCTTCATCTCTAATTGATTTGACTTTAAAATTCACATATTTTGAACCATAATTTTCTTGACATATTTGATTCCATACCATTTTGTAAACTCAAAATTTGTCTCAGGTCAGCATTTACTGGCTACATTCATAGGAAAAAAAAATATATATATATATATATATATATGCACGGTATTATTTAATAGCTACGTTAATCAATATGTGTGTACATATACATATTTTTTTTATTAACTATTTTATTTCCAAACTATAACGTTTGGCAAGGTTGTCTAAACGTTAAATTAAGATTAAGTTCCTCAAAAAAAATAACAATAAACTAAGCATGTGCGTACAACGACGCAAAGAGAATTAAAAGGGAGAAGTTTCACGAGAAAATAAATAGAAAATAAAAAGGGAAAAGACAGTAAATAAAATTTCTTTCTTCCTTTTTTTTATTATTTTTATTATAATTGAACAATCCATTACTTTATGTGGACGAAAAGAGTGCTTGTATCTGATCATGTAAAAGTTATAAACTAGTTTGAAACATGCATAGCTTCAAAAAAAAGTGAGGAATGAAATCATTCTTCAAGGACTCAATTTTGCCCTTACCAGCAATTGAAGGCCAGGGCATTTAACAGATAATGCCAATTAAGAAAACACAATTTTTCTGACTCCTTATAGCTTTTGGCTTTGCTTCCAATCAGCAATATACAAATGAAATATATATATATGATCAACATATTAGTAACTTTGTAAAAAGTTTGGGTGTTTAGGAGAGAGGTTAAAATAAATTTTGCTTAAAATTTATCCTTATTTATATGATGAATGTACTTATTATAAATTCATTAAATAGAATTTACCCTGATAAGATCATCTTTGTAAAGGGTGGAACCCAAGGGCTTATAAGCGTATTAGCTCTCTTATAATTGTTCAATGTGGGACTTTTGGTATCTAACATTCCATACACTTTACAATTCCTAATAGGTGACTTCGGGGTTCCCACCTCCTTTTGGGTAACAGCCCTCCTTAGGTCGCCCTGTCCATCACAAAACTGTGACTCATACTACGTCCGATCCTATACTCGCACTAGTAGTTTGTTGCAATCCACCATGCTTAGGCCCAAATATTTGGCAATCCATATCAACATTAACCCGACTGTAGCCCTTTCCTCATTAGCGTCTTCACTCGAGTATCAGTATTTGATGCTTTGACAATCTTCATCAATGCATCTTAATCTATTCTATAATGCTACCGCTTTGACTTGAACATGAGACGTGGTGACTAGCTCTGATAATAATTTTCACAAACCCATTGAGTAAAACTCATCATTGCAAAATCGGCTTGCAAGGGGAGAGAAACTTAGGGCTTATAAACTCACTAGTGATCTTATAATTGGACCATGTGAGACTTTTGATATCTAACAGAATTCATAAAAAATAGTGTACATGCATGTAAAAACTTTGAAAAATTGGAAGGACATATAACATACTAAGATCCTATACAATGCAAATATTAATATCAATATTATATTTGACATCAAAATGACATTTATAGGGTGTTTGAGAAGTGTAGTTTGAACTAATGATTTGAACCAATTTTAGTTAAATAAACTGTATCATGTAGGATCTTTGCAAAGCAACCCACTATTATTGACATTGTGACATATAAAAACTTTCCAATGCTTTAGGTATTTAAAATATTATATTTCTTTTTTATCATCATCATTAAGCATAAAAAGTTATGAAAAAATACTTTTAATGTTAAAATAATTTAAAAATATCAATATTGTAATAATTAAATAAAAAAATAAATATATTAATCAATATCAATCAAATGTCAACTTTTAACATATGTGGTATTTAACATCAAAAATAGCACTAAAGTTTTAGTGGAGAGTGTTTTTTTTTCCTTTTTTTAATAATGAAGGTCATTAGAGTGATTTTTTTAATACTAAAATTTTGGCATTCACATAATAATTTAACATTGCATCAAGATCCACTAATGCAATTAAAGAACAAGACTTTCCGACTAAAAATTAGCTTTGGCTCTGGCTAATTCTCAAATCTATTGCTCTACAGCATCCCTTAATCACATTTCACATACATATTTTTTTTTTCCCTTTTTTTGCAATTAGCACAACAAAATTTTTGAATGAAAGATTTCCATGTAAACTGTATACATGAGAAAGCTCTCCTTCTCTACAACTCCTATTCAGCCAGTAGTATTACCAGAAGTAATATAAGGAGAAAAAAAAAATGAAATGAAAGAAAACAAACGTCATGAAAATTACAATGTTCAGATGAAAAGGGGAAATTTCAAAAGACCAATCATCAAACAACAGTGGCAACTCCATTGCTGTATCTTGGCCTGTTTCTATCGGGTGAAAGGCTCTCTTCCATTGACTTTCTCTTATTATAATTATTGCCCGTTTGTTGCTGCTGTTGCTGTTGCAATTTCTCTGATTGAAACTCTGGTTTGTCTAATTTCTCTTCTGGGTTTTCTTGATTATCTTCTTTCTTCTCAATTTGTTGATCCTTTAATTTGGTTTTCATCATATGGGGTCTAAGCCTTTTCAAGTCTGCTAATTGTACTGGCTTCAAGAAAAATTCTTCTGCCCCTTCTTCCAAGCATCTGTATTAAAATCAGTATTTATTTATGAGCATAACATAATGCTAAAAAACAGAAAAGAAAAGAAATCCAAATTTCCCACAATTGCAAAATCCAGAAGTTCTTTTTTACATTTATTTATTTTGGATGATTACCTTGATATTCTTGAAGGCACATTCTCAGATGACATGATCACTACTGGTATGTTTCTCAGAGATGAGGATTCCTGAAATATCAGAAAGGAATCCTATAAATATCTTTGAGGTGAAAATCAAAATTTTCATTTGAAGTATGGAAAAGAAAGTGCTAGAGCCAAAAATTTTTTTGGGGTAGAAAGTTGGTTGGGAAAATATTCTAAAGAGATTTTCTTAGATATTTAAAACCAAGTGGTTGTTAGACAAGTACCCAAAAACAAAAGGACAAAAATATATATATATATTTATATACATATATATATATATATATTTCAAATTTCAACTGACCACTAATTCAGATTTGCAAAATTTTCAATCTGGAAACTGGAAGAATGATCTCAATAGGGAAAGATTGACAAAGGGTAAAGCGAATATATTCAGGGAAGAGAACAAATAAGAAATTAAAAAAAAAAAAAAAAGCATATATACCTTGATTTTCTTTAGCAGATCGTAGCCTGTCATGCCTGGCATACAGTAATCTGTAATAATAAGATTCACTTCCACTTCCTGTAAAACCACAAAAAAACAAAACATGACTCAGAAACCCAGAGTGGGAAGAAAAAGAAAAAAAAAGTTAGGGGAAAAAGAAGAAGAAATCACAGTACCTGAGAATTATTTGGGGAACTAGAAGGGCAATCTGGATTGATTTGGTCATCCTCATGAAAACCCAGAAACTCTAGAGCCTTACTACCAGAATCAACTGTAGTAACTGCCATGAACAATTGCAAATTTTAAAAACCCAGTAATAAAACGAAAAAGCAAAAAAAGGAGACCCATTGAACTAGAATTGAATTTTCCTGGAAAAAGTTTCTTTCTTGGCAAACAAAAGAAGTACCTTGATAAGATGAGGTCTTCAAGAGCCTCTCAATAAGCTTTCTATCAAGAAGGCTATCATCAACAGCCAAAACATGAAATTGTGACTCTGTAACAGCCATTCCCATTGCACCCAAAATGAAAGAAACTAGAAGAAGAGATTCCGAGAGGCTGAGAAACAAGTTTTTCCTGTTGGTTTTTTTTTTTTTTTTCCCTCTTTTTATCTATTTAGTTTTGGGTTTGCTTTGGGTGTTGTAATCTCTCCTATGGCAATGGGAAGTAAGAGGAGAAGAAAAAGAGAGGAGCTTTGTATTGAAACAAAAGACCCACCAAAATCCACACCCCCCACAAAGCAAGATCCGACCAGATTTCCTCCCAAATCTTGCAAATTTTCCAAGTTGATTTTGAATTAAGGGACAAGCAATGCAATAATAAAAAAGAAGAAAAAAAATAAAAGAACCCACCACTCTAGAACAACTAACTAAAAATGAATAAAATACACATTTTTATTTCGGCTGAGTAACAAAATAGGCCAAAATTAAATCTCCCTGACTATATATATATATATATATATATATATTGGGGGTTGATGGGCGTGGTGCTGGGTATAATATATATATTTATGCAAAAGACCATATGCTAAGAATAGTTGAGGAGTGAGATTAGAGAGATATAGAAAATCTGAAAAATAAATAGAAAGTCTTGGATGAAAGCAAAAGGGCAAAGGTGGGGGAGTAAGAGACTGGGGAGAGATGTGGGACCCACCAAAATCTCCGGAAGAGATACAGGTGATGTCAGCAGTGGCGCCTTTTTTCCTATGGGGTGTGAAAATCATGTGGCGCTTACCCTGTCTTGAGCAGGTGGGGGAGTGGTGGGCAAAGGAGAGGGCAATTTCCTTTGATTCCCTTTTAAGATTTGCTTCGCATGCATGCCCATCTTCTCTTTTATACATAATACAATACACCCACCCATGTATTATCCATCAATTCTTTTTATTAATCTCAATCCCATTCAAGGGTCACAATTTGTGTCGACGGATCGGATTTAAGTCGAGTTGAGAATTAACTTTTATATAAACTAACTTGATATTAACTCAACCTGTGATACGAATGGGTTAAAAAATCTCAATATAACACGACCCTTTTTAATACTGATTGACATGAACATAACCTCTACTAACTCGTTTCTTATAATACCCATGAAACGCCAAAACCTCGTAACCTGCCAATGACCCACAACCAACTAATAACCTATAGTAACTCGCACTAACCCATGATGTTTTTAGCTTTGAATTTACATCAATATAACATAAAAACAAATATAAAACAAATTTTCTTAAAATGAAATGACTTTCATACTACAATAACAAAAAATTATCCTATAATTTTAAAAACATTTAACAAAACAACAAGTCTAATACCAACAAAATAAGAAATTTAACAAAATAACACATCCAACAACATAAAAAATTCTCAAATGATCAAGCTAAATAATCTTCTTATTGCTTAAGAGTTAAAATCAATTTAATTTAAAACTTGATCTAAAATTAAGTAGCTCGGGTGTTGTCTTATAAGAATATTTGATAATAAAAAATATTTTAAAAATATGTAAATAATTAATCGCCGCTCGAACGGGTCATCTTAGTGCCATACGAGTTGATCCGAACACAACTCGTTTTTTATAGGTTAGAATCGGATTAACACTAAAATAACCCATAGTTAATTTTTTTACCCTAACCCCTAAAAAAGTATGTCGGGTTTGTGTTATATCGTTATATCATAACTCATATTGATGACCCTACAATTTCCATTACAACCGCCCTCCCCCATTGATTGAGCTGGCAACGGAACAAATCTTTCAACCTTGTGATAATTCCATTCAAACCCCTTAACTTTGGATTTACCCATTGAGTATTGTTAAAGTTATTATTGTTTTTTCTTTTTTGTTGTTTTTTGTGTCATTTTTTTTTTTTGTGGGTTAGTGACAAAATATTGTTAAAGGTCATTTTCATGTGAACTCGAGATTGGCCACCTGAATTTGACCTGTCCAAAAACGGATCTTTTTTGTATCTATCTATTTGCTACTAAACTAACCCATAACATATTAGTATATTATTCTTGTAATGAATATTTTGCCGTAATGTATATAATACCAATAAATTGACACTAAATTAGATGTGTTTGTAGTATGGAAGTGATCCAATTTTTAAAAAATATGTGTTTTATGTTACTTTTATGTAATTTTAGTGCATAAATTATAAATTTAAAGTAATAAAAAGTCACAGGTAGATTTTGGGTTATGGGTTAATTTCGAATTGCAGGTTGATTTTGAGTTGCAGATTGATTGAGGTTCACATATTGCTTATGTCACGATTAGGGGTCATGTTCGTGTTAACCCATGTCAAGACAAGTCGTGTTAATGTTAAGATTTTTAAACCCATTTTTGTTACAGATTGTGTTAGTGTGAAGATTTTTAAACCTATTTGTGTCATAGGTCGTGTAAGTGTTAAGCTATTTTCTATATGTTTGAGACTTAACACGACACGAATTGCCATCCCAATATGTGATAGTTTATAGACCAACAAATGATATATGGTTTGGATTAAAAGTTACGGTAACGAAAATAAATTATAGATCATTAAAGTATGTTGCAGTTTAATTCACAGCTCCAATAAATGGATCATATACGGTAATTTTTATGTACAATTTCAACCTTTTAAAATTAAGATCACTCATTTTACCTTCTTAGTATAAATGCGGCTAATTCTTCTGCTAGCATAGTATAACTGCCCCTCAAATTACTCTTTTTTTTATTATTATTAAAGATGTGAAATTTAAACTCTTTATTTTTAAATGAAGTTGGGTGTGGTTTTACCATTACGTTATGCCTGCAACCACCTCTCAAATTACTCTTAAAGATACCAACTAGTCAAATTGATACAAATTATTCTAAAAAAAAATCAAATTGATAAAATTACGTTCCGTTAAGTTTGAAGTTTAGGTAAGATGATGGGTAAGGGAGAATTACTTTCTCGTTTGAATGTAACCCACCAATTTCTCCCTAGAAAAAAAATCCCCTAAAATTACCAAACAAAATAAGAGAGAGTATGAACGTTGATATTTATGATTAATGAATTTGAATAATTGTAATAAAATTTATTCAAGAAACAAGGTTTGGTAGACAAATAAAATATTCGACGTTTTTATAATTATTGTATTGAAAATGTGTGTTGTATTGAAACTGTTTAAACAAAGCTTAATGGGCCGGGGATATCTAGGGATGCGTTTGTTTCGTGGTTCGAATCACGGTTCGAATCATTTTGCTACAGTATTTTCTCTCACAAAAATTTAAATCTTTATTCAAATACTCTATTCAAATACTCGAACCAAATGGACTCTAGATCATCACCACCAGGGGGGAGCCGAGAATCTATTTAGGAGCTACCACTTTTATTTAAACCTTTGTTTGTCTTTTTACTTTTTTTGTTTTTTATTTTCAAATACATCACTTGTTTTCTTTTCAATTATACCTGGTAAGTTTAATTGAGTTTTGAAAGTTTAGAACCCAAAAATTATAGCTTTATTTGAAGAACATCATGGCAGAATTAGGATATAGTTGAAGCCTATATAGCACAACTGAAATTTTTAGAGAACAATTAGACACAAACTTCTAAATTATAAAACTTCAGTGAGTAAAATGAGAGTACAAATGAAATTTTCTTTTATATTTGAAAAGTTAAAAAGTACTATGAAATTTTACTGCGAATATTCTTGCCGTTGGAAATTTTTAAGGGAGTAAAATAAGGATTTGATTGAAACATTTGTAAACTTCAAAGGTAAAACTTAAAAAATGAAAAACTTCAGCGTGGTATGTGCCCTGTTGTCTTAGCGTGACTCTACAGTCTACCTCCACTAACTGCGTAGTGCATGGGGAGGAAAATCAATAGCACACTTAAACTTCTCCCTCAATCTTGCTAAAACAACATCCCAATCTCTTTAAACATGTAGTATTATTATTTTTTTAATATAAATTACCCTCCATTTGGCAGAGTTTAAACCAATAACAAGTGAATATAGTCAAGGATATACAAATTTTTGAAATTTTCGAGATATCGAAATATTTTTCTACTTTAATATCAATTTCAACAAAATATAAAAAAAATATTGGAAATGTCATTATTATCAGTAAAAATATCAATATCAAAAAATTTATAGCAAATTTTGTACAAAATTTTTGTATATGTTGTAGAAATTTTGATCAAATTTTGGTAATATTAGAAATTACAAAATTTAATAAATTTTTTCTTTTTAAATAATCTACTAGTACTTTATCTTCTCAATGTATGAATATTTGTCTTATACACATTCAAAATACTAATGTTAGATGAAGATACTATTTTATGAGTTTACAATCAATGAATTTAGGATCCAATTATAGCAGCTCCTCTAATGAGACTCATCATGCTTGTCACCCATACAATAAGGACTTTAAAAACTATGATGATTATAGAATATTTAATTATCCTCATTCGATCATACCACCACCATTTCAAACAAACAATTAGGAGAAGAAGTCAACAAATCTACATGTAGCATATTCATAATTATATTCAACACTACTCAAATAACATGTTATGATACTAATCTTGTTTGAATCCCAACCATGTTTGAATATCACATACCTTCATTTTGGTATTGACAAATCTAATTTATATAAATTTATTATGTTGGTCGTATTTATTTGTGTTCCTTTTAAAGTTTATTGCATCTTAAAGTATTAGAAATATATGATATAAAATTTCGATGACTTTTAACGAAATTTTCTTCAATATCGATATATTTTTTTAAAATTTTCATAAAATTAAAGTATCGATATCTCTATCAATACCAATATTTTCATCATTAGCTTCAGTGGTTTGAACAAAAAACTGGTTCAAACCATTCTTCTAAACGTCCTATAAAACTCGTTATACTTCTAAATAGACATACATGGATATAGAAAGAAAAAGAAAAAGAAAGAAGATGGATGCAACTAAACAAACAAATATTCCTTGAAGTTTCATTTTCACCTACTTGATTTGATATTCAAACCGTATGGGGGAGATTTTTAGGTAAGAAAAATTCAAATTTGATGCAATCTTAAAATTTGATTCTCTTTTTACTTTTGTCCCCTTTTGTTACGAAGTTTCTTCAAAATTGCCATCAGAAGCTGTGAGACCTTAGCCCAAATCGAAATTGACCCTCTAGAAGAAATTCTACTGAAACCCAATTTATGTATCTGTCTCCTAATGTCAAAATATCATTACTTGGAAGATTTTCCTAATCTTTTCGTATCTTGTGTTCTCACTATTAGTCTTTTACTAAAGATAGACTTATGGACACGATTTTGAAGAAAATCAAGCACAAGGGAAAAGGATTGAAAAAAGGCAAAAGAAAAAAAAAATAAAAAGGTACAAATTTTGTGGGCCAATTTGGACCAGCTAAAATCTTGTAAATTTCTTCTCCTTTTACTTTTTCCCTTGATTGAATGGCAGGACCCATAATTGTATAAGATGCAAAGATGGCCACTATTTTTTTTTTCTTATAGTGACAAATAGTTTCTTAGCAGAGGGTGTGAATTAGAATCATATATCTTCTTGAATTTGGTTATCTAGAAGTTGCATTTGGTTGTAGAGTCCTTATATTTTAGTAGTGGACCCAAATTTTTCCAAATATGTGTTCCTCAAGAAATTGCACAATCGCACCTTCAGTGACCAAAAACTGCTTTCTTGCTCTGTTCTTGTTTTTGTTATGCTAACATACCTGTTTCACGATTATATTTTTTATTGCATATTTGGGGTACGTTTGTTACGAGTATTTGAGTAGAGTATTTAAATAAAGATTTAAATTTTTGTGAGAGAAAATATTGTTGTAAAATGATTCGAACCGTGATTTGAAAACTGAAACAAACACACTCTTGTACTAATACTGTAACTTATTATTAAGTTAGTGGTACAATATTCTTGAGTAGATTTGAAGGGTAGCGGGAATAGATTTTTCTCTCTTTTTTTTTTTTTTCGTTGTAATACAACGTAGGATCCAACTTCATCTTATATCTATTATTATGCTTAAGTTAGACAAGCATTCTCTATTTTGGGTTTCAATCGTTGCATCTGTCACTGCTACACTAGACACTCGTTATTCACTCTTTTATTTTAAAAAAATCTTCAAGTGGTAATTTTTTTTTTTCATTATATCAATCTTCACTTTAATTTTTGCTAATATTGCATTTAATTATATGGAAGCCACAACATCCTCATCTAAGTATTTTTCACTGACAATCAACATTTATGATTGTTCTATTCAATTTGAATTGTAATTCCAAGTCATTTTCTCTAAAATTAAATTGCATAAATTAAGATATTTGGCAAATAAATTATTTGTAGTGACTAACATTTGAAAGTTTAATGGCCCGTTTGGTTCGAGTATTTGAATAGAGTATTTGAATGAAGATTTAAATTTTTGTGAAAGAAAATACTGTAACAAAATGATTCGAACTGTGATTCGAGTATCGAAACAAACGGGCCCTAAGTATCTTGAACTTTTAGCTACTAATATTTTAGTCACTGACAAGATTTATATTTCGTTAAAAGAAATGATTAGTTGACGACAATTTAGTTGCTAAAGGTTTGTTAGGAAACTTTCTTGCCGCAAATGCAAGGGGTCGAAGGTATTTTGTGTGACGAGGAAGAAAAATTGGATGCACTTGCAAACTAAATTTTGGTGTCTTTAATTTCGGTTAGCACCTAGTTTGAGAACCATTTCCTGCTGCAATAGGTGGTGATTGGCTAAAGGTGGTGTGAACCACAAATTCAGTTATGAACAATGTAAAGCTTTCATATGTTATAGTAACAATAAAAAATTTGTTGTAGTGTAAAGTTCTCACATGCTATAGTAAAAATGGTTTTAACCAACGGTTTTCACTACCTTCCAAACACCACATAAGACTAGCGCTCAGCTAATTGTTTTACTGTGTGCGTTAATTTTTGAAAGTGCTTAGTTTTATTTTTATTGATGATAAGAACACTAAATTTCGTAAATACCATTTGCTTTGATTTTTTTTTTTTTTCATAAATGGGAATATTCAACATCAGCAGGTACTGAATATATTTCGTGAAAGTGATCTGAATGGCAATTTTTTAAAAAAAATATAAAAAAAGAGAGGATATAGTCATTATTAGCTTATTTCTCAATTAAAATATATCGAATCTCTCCCATGTGGGTTGGATAGTTTTTACCATAGTGTTCATAACTTTTAATGCATTATATGTGATGAAATAAGGAACTTTATTATACTAATTAAATATTTTTTAACTTGAAATATTTTGTTTCTTATGGAATTAATGAAAAAAAAAAACTAAAATTTGATTCCAAGTCCAAAAAGCAATAAAAAAAAATTATGCTCGTCTTGTTTAATAAAAGATTTAACTAAAGCAAAATAAATTAGATTTATTTTTTCTTACAAGAAGAATTACTACTTGTAATGGCAGTTACTTGGCAATTGCAGGCTCTCATTGATTTCAAGTTTAGAGTTTTTTTGTAGGAAAAAAAAAAATCAATAAAAAAATTGACATTGCTGACACCGACTGTTTATTTATTAATTTGTTTATCAATACATTTAAAAAAAAAAGTAAAAAAAAGCACTTATTGAAAAAACGCAGGGAGAGAAAAAGGAGAAGGTTCTGTTCTAAAAGTGCAGTACAAAAATGGTAAGGCCTTGACATGTAACACAGATAATCTGGTAGTCATTGTTTTTATTTTTGGTAGAAAAGATTCCCCGACACACTTTAATTTGCGGTACAACCTGTCACACATAATCCACACTTGTAAGACTACAGAGCCCCACATTTTGTGGGTCCCCCTTACATGTACGAGCCATTCCAAGCTAGACGGTGATCTCCTGCCTCGCACCTCTATCTTTTATTGTAGATCGTAACGTTCAAAGCCAGTTGATTTTTTTTGGGTGACGTTTGTTTCGTTTAACAATCATGCGGTATAGCCAAAGCACCTATTGTGTCTACGGTATCAGATTCAAAGTACTCCATAAAACAATTAGTTTTTCTTTTTAAATGATAATATTATTCTTTCTAACCTTTATTAAATACAATTTTAAATATTGCTAAGCCAAAATGTTAAATAAAATCAATGTTTAAAAATAAAAGTTCTCAAAATGATTGAAGAATAATCTTTCTATTATAAAAAATATAAGAATGAGAAAAATGTCAGGTTTTTGAAACTTTTGAAATAAATATCAGATTTTAAAAATATTTGTAGTAAATAGTAGATTTACGATATAAATAAAAAATATGTACATTGTAAACAAGAAGGTAGATATATTATTTGCATCATGAATCAATATATTGTGTAAAAAAAATTATGTATACTATAAACAAAAGGTAAATAAATTTTTTACTAAAAATATTTTTAAAATCTACTATTTACTACCATTAGTTTTGAAAAAAGTGGCATTTTTTTATAATTTTGTAAAAAAAAAATTTTCCCGAAGGTATTTTGAGTCTACTTTATAGACAAGAGGTGTTTTGAGCATTTGCATAATAAGAAATATAAAAAATAATATTTAGGCCAAACACAATACAAGATACCCAAAGCACACATAATGATATTTATTTCATTTAATAATTAGATAATATTGATAATACCCAAAGCACCTATTGCGTTTATAAGATTATACTTAAAATATCCTATCATTGTTAGAATTATAAATTCTATGACGGTTAAAAACTGTCATAAAAAATTACTATAATAGTCAAAAAAGCCGTCATAAAATCCACCATTGTAGTATCTTTACTTTCCGAAATCATTAGTTGCAAGCTTATGCAACTAAGCAAGCTCTAATTTTTTTTTTTCCTATCCATCTCCTTATGCTTCTAAGCAATAATTTGCTTTTGAGTAATAATCTCATTGTTATTTGCTGAGGCCGAGGGGGATTATATTGAGTGGGGCACAAATTTTTGAAATTTGGTGCTAGGAAGGTGGTGGAAAAGCGTTGGTTAGAACCACTTTTACTGTAGCATGTGAGAGCTTTACATTGCAACAATTTTTTTTTATTGTTACTGTAGCATACTAGAGCTTTACACTATTTATAACTGAGTTTATGGTGGGAACCACACTATGCCAAACAGGGGGTTAAATTTCCTCCCCAAACTTTTTTGGAAAATTTTTTTATATATCCTTGTTTTGTTAGAGAAAATATAACCATGTCCCCATTGAACATTTGAAAAATATTATTGTGCCCCTGTTTTACAATAAAAATTTTAATTATGCCCCATTTAATATTAAAAAGATATAACAATGGATCTCTTGAATAAAATATTGTTTCTATTTTCTTGTTTTAGTGTCTTATGTAACAAAATTTTTAACTACGTCACTAATTATTTGTTAGCTCATTGTTCACATCATGGTTTTGAATTTAAGAAGTGTCTATATTGTATCAACACCTCTTAAAGTCTCTAAGTATTACCCAATCAACGCCCAAAAAAAAAAAAAACAAGAAATAATGGTTATTTTCATTTTTTAACTCCGAAGAATTAGGGTCATCCCACTTAGGCCTGACACTCTTAATGGCACAAATTTGGCCCCATATATTTTGATATGTCATGCCAACATGCCTTTCATCTCCCAAATATTAAATTTCTAATGATTCGTGCAAGTGGGATACATTTGATATCCAAATATCAAGTTAAAATTATAAAAATGGTCGTCCGTCTCCTTGGAAAAGGAGATCCAAAATTTGAAAAAATTTTATTAAGCTTCAAGTTTGGGTTAATCATGTCAGTTTCAGTCTTAAATTACACAAGCAATTTAGGCAACTTTGCCTTCAATGACTTGTTAGCTACATGACTCATGCATCTTACGTGCATAAATCATCAAAATTTAATATTTGGGTGACAGAGGACTATTATCATCATAAATTGAAAGTTTAAGAATATTTTAAGAATCAAATTTGTGTCATTTGAAATATCAGAAGTTAAAGAGTGATGACCTTAGGATTAATTACATAAATATATCTCATAGTTTTAGTTATTTCTCAATTTATTTCTCTGTTTTTAAAAACTACAAAGGAATTTTTTAGATTTGAAGAACTTGTTTTAATTTTTTATCCCTTATAGACTTTTTGGATAAAAAAACATGAAATCTAATTATTTAATGGTAGTTATATTATTTTGCTTAATTTTTCTTACCTATAAAAATAAAATTAGAATAGGTTTTTTGAATTCAAAATATCTTTATAGTTAAAAAAAACAACTAAAAATAATTAAAACTAAAAAATATAATTATAAAATTAAACTCACAACCTTAAGCTAAAAATAAAAACAACCAAATAAAAAAATAAAAAGAAACCTAAGATGCTCTGACAAGAAAAGCGCTGGACAACCTAGCCTACTCTTCCCCCAGCGTGTCCTCGCCTCTTCATCATAATTCATATGTAGTGAAGTGTGAACCCTTATCGATGCACTTTTGTTTCCCTAATTTGTATGGTCCACAATTCAATGCCAACCTTGAAGACACACCGTACGACAACGATTTCATAGCACCTAAACATCTTCTTGTGAAAACATGGCGAATGTTTGATTTTTTTAGGCGTTTTAGTATAACTTATTGGTGAAACAAGTTTGTGGTCAGGATTAGTCTTTTATTTTTGTTACAAGGTTATTTGAGTCAATCACTATGTACGTATCTTGTTGAATGCTTTTTCTGTTAAATTTGGAGTTCATCTTTTTCTGTTAAAAATTATGTACGAGTCAATAATTACAAGGTTATTTGAATGCTTTTTCTGTTAAATTTGGAGTTTATAATTTTTTTATAACTTTAATTTTTTAAACTTTTATGAAAAAAAAAAATAATGTTAAGGCTAGAACTCTATAATTTAATAAGGATAATTTTAAGATACTCAAAATTATTAATTTATAAGAAAAATGCATTTTAATTTGTTGAAAATTTGAAGACGAGAATCCAAGGAAATAAACTCTTTTAGGAGAGCAAAAATTACAATTAAAAGTGTGTAAAAATTAATTGTATTTAGTTTTATTTTGCATATAAAAACCTCATTTTGAACAATATATAGAGCTAAAAATGGTTTTTTTACAACTAGGAGGCTATTTTTGCCATTAAAAAGAATTTATGGTCAACATTGACAGTCAACTAACAAAGGAGGTATGTGTTTTTGTAATTTTCTTGTAAAGTTAAGGGGTGTTTACGTAATTAGTTTTGGTTAAGGGATGTTTTTATTATTTTGACAAAACAGAAAGAATATCAATGTAATTACTCTTGTTCTCTTCACAAACATGCCAAGCCAATTATTAGTATACAATATCAAGCAAAATTGCGTTGTGCTACCCTGTGTTTGAATTCCTCTGTGCTTTGGTAATAACAAATAGATACCTCAAACTTTTTAACATACCATTTGCAAACTTAAAATGTCCATCTTTATTCATTGCAATATTAGTTATTATTTTGTCACCCATTTGGTGCATGAATAATTAACTACTAATTTCTTAAACATTTTTAATTAGTTTTGAAATAATAAGTAAAAATAATAAAAATTTCACAAAGGAAAGTTTTAAAAAATGGGTGTAATTGGGTACGTACTCGGATGGTATTAAATATATATACAAGAGGGATACTAATCCACTATTCCGATAAAAACATATATATGGATGTTAGGATATAAAATTTCATTCCGATAAAAACATATAAATGGATGTTAGGATATAAAATTTGGGTCAATTATGTACTTATATTTCTTAGCCTTTGTTTTGCATTTCAGTTGCAATTAACAAATAGTGTAAAGTTCTCAACAATTGTAGTAAAAAACAAAAAGTTTTTACAATGTAAAGCTCTCACATGCTATATTCTTAATCAACATTTTTAGTGCTGACCATTCTCTCAAACATCCTATTAGGTTTCACTATTTCTTAATACGTCTCTCTGTTTTTACAAATTATAAAAGGCATCATTTAAATTTAAAAAAACTTATTTCAATTTCAACCCTATAAATAGAAAAAATTAGGCAAAATAGTATAATTACCTTTAAACGGTTGTGAAAAATATCTTATAAATTTTAAAACATAAAAACTCCTTAACCAAAGCATCAAATTTCACAAAAGGATGTTAAGTTTTATGGCTTTTGAATATTAAAATATTTTTTCTAAAAGAAAAATATATTTTAGAAACAAATTCAGTCTAATTAAGAGTATCTTTATCTTATTTTCATATTTTTTTTGTCCAAAAAAGTATGCTAAGGATAAAATTAAAATAAGTTTTTCAAATTCAAGATAACCATTTGTAGTTTCTTAAAAGGGTTATTTTTATTTTCATATCCTACATTTTAAGATTGTCAAAAAATTAAACCTTATATTTTTAATTTTAACACTTTTATACCTTCATATTTTAAATCCATGATAAATTATTATATTTTTCTCGATCAACAGTTAATTTTGACCACAAAATACCTAATCACCCTTAAAAAAACTGAAAAACACATAAAAAATTTTTGAGAAAAAGCTAAAATTTCCAAAATATAAAGAACATTTAAGTATTTTACAAAGTCAAAATCAAATTTTGACATGAAAAAAGATAAGAATTTAACATAAATTTAAAATATGAGATATAATAATGTTAAAGTTTAAAATACAAGGTATAAAGTTTTGAAACCTTAAAATGCAAGATATAAAAATAAAAATATCCCTTTCTTAAAATAAAAAAATTAATTGAAAAATATTTAAAACTAGAAAGTCTAAGTCAAACTAGATGGCAAAACAAAAAGATAAATTAATAACCTTATAAAATTTTTCCAGCAATATTATAGCATAAACTATCACGTACGAAAAAATACTTTCTTTACTGTGATATTAAATAGAAGTACAAACTTTTTTTTTTTTTTTTTTATACAAAAGTAGTTGCTACTTAGTTAAGACCATAAACGTACGGCTAAATAACATCTGTATGTATGTATGTATATGCGTGTGTGCAGCATATATAATATAATTCATATTCTATAATTCGTTGTTGCTGGAAGCATTATATAAGTTTCTATAAATCAAACAGTGGTTAGTCGGTTGTGAAGGATTCGATATCCTGAAACAGCCTGCCTTAAAATCTCCGCCTAGTTAATTGAGTGGTAGAAAGTCTCCGTTCCAAGGAAGAAAAACGTGATCAAAACAAGATGAAGAGGGTATTTAGGAAGCTAGTTCAAATAATTAATTTTTGTGAAAAAAAATATAGTAACAAAATTGATTTGAACGAAGACGTTTTTTATTCGAATCAAATTCTCAAATGGGCTCTAGCATGTTATCACATAGTACATAGTTTGTTGAAGCTAGCCTTAATTAATTGCCAAGGCTAATGAATATAGGGCGAGTCTTAAAGTCTGATAACCACTCTATATCTATTAGATTAAAAACTATTGGCTAAAATTGAATGAAGGGTAGGTTAGCTTTTTACTACTTAACATAATGTGAAGTGATTTTTTTTTTAATAGATTTAAAAGAATCTACAAAACTAAGTTAGAAAATGTAACTCCCTGGACGCAAGGTGACTTTCCTTTTCAACATGTAAGGGTCCAATTTATTCTCAGCTCAACGTTTTGGATTACCTATGCAACTCTCGTTCTCGTTTATTCAGTAAAGTTTGAAGAATCATGTTGGATTTTTGAGCTATTGTAGGATGATTTTGGAATCAAATCGTTACATTTTTGTGCATTCTTTGGTCATGTCTGATTTCGAGTTTTTATTTTGATGCAATTGGGATTTGCCCATTAGTTGATGGAGTCTTATCATATCTAAACCTACTGTGCACAACATTTACCATCCCTCCAACTCTACAGCACACCAGTGCATCAAGTTTTCACTGGCATCAAATCTTGCAAAACCAGCTGCCCCTCTGAAGAAGTTGCTGCCCCAATCTCAGCCCAATCATGGGTTAGCAATCTCGCAAAGAAGATTAGGCCAACTACTGCAAAACCCAACCAAAGCGACAACTTCACCGACAAACCAGCCTTGGAGATTGCAAATCAATTTAGGGCAGACTTCAACTTTACCTTAGTTGGCTACATTTTTTTTTACTTGATTTTCATGAAAAATTGATAATTTACTACCTTTATTATTTCTTGATTATATTTTATGGCCAGGTTACAACTTAGGCATGTTTGGGGTTTTTTTTTTCGTGATTCAATTCACCGTTTCATCTGCTTTATGTATTTTGTCGTTTTTAAACAGATTAATCTACTATTTTAATTCCCTTAAAGTTATATGTATATCCTTTCGTACAATTAAATTTTATAGTTTGACTTATAGGCGTAATCTGACCAACAAAAATGGGCAGAAAAAAACAAATAACGCGCATAAAACTATCCTTTAACTTTACAAATATGCCACCAGTTAAGGAACGGTTTTAATCTAAAAAGGGACTTAAGACTTGTAACACCATTGAATTTCAAAGTAAGGTTAGTTATGTTAAGTTTAATTATTAAGTGTGCCAGTGTAAATTTTGTTGATAATTTTAGTCAAAGATTTTGTTGCATTTGTCATATTTAAAAATTTGAATTTTAGCGTTAAAAATACCAAATGACATTTTACCCCACATTTTTTCATATTTACGAAAATGCCATTGGGCCTTTAATTTTCTTTTTCTTTTCCCTTTCCCTTCTCATTTTCACGATCACTCTCTTTCTTTTTTTCCTCTCTCGTGCGTCTCTCAGCCCTCTCTTTCTCTCTTTCTTTCTCTCAAAAATTTTAATTTCAAGCTTCATTCTCATGGATTTGAGCAAGGATTTAAGTTCAATCATCAAGTTTTTCATCCAAAAACAATGATTAGAGGTTAGCCCTTTTTCTCTAAAACTTTTGATTTTCATCTTGAATCTTTGATGTATTTTGCAACCCGAGCTTTGATGAGCTTAGATAATGTTTAATCTAAGCTTATAGGACTTGTTTTACAATGAATCTAAGCTTTATTTGAACAAAATTTGATTTAATCAAGTTTTGATATTTTTCTTTGATTTTCAAATCAAAGGTGAAATTGAGTTTAAAATTGGGGAAAATAGTTTAAACTTGTTCTATTATGGTTTTTTATGCTTTCTGCATGATTTTTATGCTCTGGGATTGAGAAAACAGATTTTAAATTTGAATTTTGAGCTTGGGGAGGTTGAGACTCGAAGTCTCGGGTCCCCAGATTTTGTCAGTTCGACAGGCTGAACTTGATCTTCAGCAGGCCGGATTCATCAGGTCGGTAGGCTGAACCTGGAAAAGTTCGACAGGCCGGTCCTGGTTGGTTGGCAGGCCGAACTGTGCAGTTCGGCATGCCAGTTCAGGGTGTTCGACAGGCCGACTGTGGACTTAGAAAATTGTGTTTTTACTACGGTTTTCAATGTTTGATGATTCTGAAATGTTACAAAAAGGATTATGATTTTGGGTTATGATTATTTTGAGTTAAAGGCACACTGATAATTAAATTAACATAATGATATTTGTTAAATATGATTTTTGACTTTAAATATAATTTTTAAGATTTTAAACGTATGTGGAGCGTATGTTAGATTTTATTTGGAGTTTACGTTATTGGATTTTAATGAGATAGGATATTACTATCTCTTTCTTTGGTAGCCCCTTTAAATTGTTTGGCCAAAGTTTATTTCTTAAATGTCTTTTTTTTTTAAGAATGATTTTTGTGTTTGATTTTGAAGAATTGTATTTTGATATTCCTTTCGGATTTCCAAAACCCGTACAGTGATGTTTTATCAAGTTGTTTTCAAGTAAGTGTTTTTTTATTGATTTGTTAAGACTTTAAGATTCATCTCAAATAGAATGGGTTGTGAATAATTATCTGTTTTTTTAATTAGTATTTTAAAATAACTTGTTTTTAACTAATTATCCTACTGAGCCTTCCGCTCAAGTTTTCCTGTTTTTAAAATCCCACTTTCAGGTTGAGGAGGAAGGATGAGCCTAAGATCGAAACCTGGCTCTTTGGATTGAAATGGTATTTTCTTTAAAACTGTGTTATGATGCATGTACTATACGACTTGTCCCAGTGTTGATGTCATTTTCATCTCTGTTAATTGTATATTTTAATTTATCTTAGAGACGATGATTTTCAATATTTTTGTATTATTATTCTTGATATTGTATTTTAATTACCTGCCCACCTTCGTGGTAAGCATCCACGTGACGGTGAATGAGAATAAGATCTTGGCCCCGTCTTTGTGGTATTCATGTGACGGTAACCGCAGATGATATTTATTCATTTCTGATGATATTTATTTACTTTTTCTTTAATTATGTCGTTTAATTCAACTTCTTTACCTAAACTCCCTGACCCTCAGTTCGGGGCGTCACAGAATGGTATCAGAGCCTAGGTTTCAGATCTTTTGGGAACTGAACCTGGGAGATTTTTACTGTTTTGTTTTGATTTTTAAAGTTTTATGTCGGGACAGTTGTCGTTATAGTTGTGTTTGAGTACACAGTGTTATATATGATAAACTCTTTATGTTTTTAAATTTCGAGGACGAAATTCCTCTTAAGGAGGGTGGATTGTAACAGCCATGAATTTCAAAGTAAGGTTAGTTATGTTAAGTTTAGTTATTAAGTGTGCCAGTGTAAATTTTGTTGATAATTTTAGTCATTTGAAGATTTTGTTGTATTTGTCATATTTAAAAATTTGAATTTTAGTGTTAAAAATACCAAATGACATTTTACCTCACATTTTTTTCATATTTACGAAAATGCCATTGGGCCTTTAATTTTCTTTTTCTTTTCCCTTTCCCTTCTCATTTTCATGATCACTCTGTCTCTCTTTTTTTCCTCTCTCGTGCGTCTCTCAGCCCTCTCTTTCTCTCTTTCTTTCTCTCAAAAATTTTGATTTCAAGCTTCATTCTCATGGATTTGAGCAAGGATTTAAGTTCAATCATCAAGTTTTTCATCCAAAAACAATGATTAAAGGTTAGCCCTTTTTCTCTAGAACTTTTGATTTTCATTTTAAATCTTTGATGTATTTTGCAATCCGAACTTTGATGAGCTTAGATAATGTTTAATCTAAGTTTATGGGACTTGTTTTACAATGAATCTAAGCTTTATTTGAACAAAATTTGATTTAATCAAGTTTTGACATTTTTCTTTGATTTTCAAATCAAAGGTGAAATTGAGTTTAAAATTGAGAAAAATGGTTTAAACTTGTTCTATTATGGTTTTCTATGCTTTTTGCATGATTTTTATGCTCTAGGATTGAGAAAATAGGTTTTAAATTTGAATTTTGAGCTTGGGGAGGTCGAGACTCGAAGTCTCAGGTCCCTAGATTTTGTCAGTTTGGCAGGTCAAACTTGATATTCGGCATGCCGGATTCATAGGTTCCGCAGGCCGGATTCATCAGGTCGGCAGGCTGAACCTGGAAAAGTTTGGCAGGCCGGTCCTGGTTGGTCGGCAGGCTGAACTGTGCAGTTCGGTAGGCCGGTTCAGGGTGTTCGGCAGGCCGACTGTGGACTTAAAAAATTGTGTTTTTACTACGGTTTTCATTGTTTGATGATTCTGAAATGTTACAAAAAGGATTATGATTTTGGGTTATGATTATTTTGAGTTAAAGGCACACTGATAATTAAATTAACATAATGATATTTGTTAAATATGATTTCTGATCTTAAATACAGTTTTTAAGGTTTTAAACGTATGTGGAGCGTATGTTGGATTTTATTTGGAGCTTACGTTATTGGATTTTAATGAGATAGGATATTACTATCTCTTTCTTTGGTAGCCCCTTTAAATTGTTTGACCAAAGTTTATTTCTTAAATGTCTTTTTTTTTTTTAAGAATGATTTCTGTCTTTGATTCTGAAGAATTGTATTTTGATATTCTTTTCGGATTTTCAAAACCCGTACGATGATGTTTTATCAAGTTGTTTTCAAGTAAGCTTTTTTTTATTGATTTGTTAAGACTTTGAGATTCATCTCAAATAGAACGGTTTGTGAATAATTATCTGTTTTTTTTATTAGTATTTTAAAATAACTTGTTTTTAACTAATTATTCTACTGAGCCTTCTGCTTACGTTTTCCTTTTTTAAAATCCCACTTCCAGGTTGAGGAGGAAGGATGGGCCCAGGATCGAAACCTGACTCTTTGGATTGAAATGGTATTTTCTTTAGAACTGTGTTATGATGCGTGTACTGTACGACTTGTCCCAGTGTTGATGTCATTTTCGTCTCTGTTAATTGTATATTTTAATTTATCTTAGAGACTATGATTTTCAATATTTTTGTATTATTATTCTTGATATTGTATTTTAATTACCCGCCTAACTTTGTGATAAGCATCCATGTGACGGTGAATAAGAATAAGGTCTCGGCCCCGTCTTCGTGGTATTCATGTGACGGTGACTGCTGATGATATTTATTCATTTCTGACGATATTTATTTATTTTTTCTTTAATTACTTCATTTAATTCAACTTGTTTACCTAAAACTCCTTGACCCTCACTTCGGGGCGTCACAATACTAGGCCGATGAAGATATAGCACTGCGTTGGTCGATAGGAAATAGTAACTATCTGGGGGGGCTTCAGAGAGCTTGGCAAATCTCAGCGAGGATTACAAAGAGACCAAAGGGTTTGATTGTAGCAGAGATTGTCCACCCGACTAGGAACCTTACATGTTCCCCTTTCACATTTTCATCATCATTTTGACCCCACCAATGTGTAGCAGGCCGATCGTGTTTTTTGCTCAGGACCAATATATCATTCTCGGGATGCTGTCTCTTTGTTCCTATCAATTTTCTTTTTCTTTTTTTTTTTCATTTTGAATAATAATATTCGTTATTTATTTATTTATCACGAATATCATATGAGGATCATGTCAGTCGACGGTCGCCACCAAAATTAGCTAGTTTCGTCGCATTTATGAATTTTTTCTTTCGTTATTGAACTTACTGTGCATATTGGAGCTAGTACTCCAAGTTATTATATGTTGGTGTGTTGATGCGTGGATGACAAGTATAGGAAATACATATTAATTTTCAAGCGGTTATTCAATCTAAAAAATAATGTTTGATGAAATGTAAGCGTATTGGAAAAAGTTTTTTCATATGAATGCGCTCCAATTCCCTCTTATTTCTCCATGCATCGTAATGAGAGAGTGCCATATATATTCTAATAATTGTTGCGCTTAGAACCTAGTTTAAGGTCTCGACGAATGCCCACAAAAAGGATTATATATCACTGAATTGGGTTTTATGGAGAGTTTAAACAAAACACATAGAGCTAAAAATGGTGTGTAATTTTCTTGTAAGCTTTTTTTTTTTTTTAATCATAGTGAATTTATTTATAATGACTGAAAGTGGATGTAATTTTCATATGTGAAAATAAACTATTATAAACTTTGTACGTTCGTTTTTGCTTCTTTTCTTCTTGCGTTTTGCATTTTTGTTGGCTTTCAGTGGAATTAAATTTTTAATCCATCATAATAATAAGATGGAATTGGAGTACAAATTAAAATAATATATATATATAATATTGATATTAGCAAATGTATTTTTTAGTTTTTTAAAATTCATAAACTCTATATGATTATTTTTAAAGAAAACGGAAAAAAATAGAGAATACACATACATGCTTGCTACCAAATAAATTTATGTGACACAAAAAACAAAAAACAAAAGAACCAATTCTGAATGAGAAGACAATTAACTAGGCAAATTATTTTCACATTATCTAAGCTTCCGCAAGGAAAAAGCAAGAGCAATTAAATAACTAGCTCGTCTGTTTTTTGCCAAATATATGGGAGAGAGTAACAAAACATGGGCATGTGAGATTTGTTATGATGAAATTGAATTAAAGTATTGATCTTTAGCGAGGCATATTTCGAAATCACCCCATGGCCTGTCACCTACAGTACTTTGATAGGTTGAAAATTACTCATTATAAGTGGCCTTTTTATTTTTATTTATTTATTTATTTTTGCACGCATATATACATATATATATATATATATGTATATATGCTTGATGAAGATATATATGGTCCCCTTTCCTTTCCTTTCCTTTCGTAGGGCTTTTATAGTGTCTTGTTTTAAATTGGTCCCCTTGATTATCCCTTCTTGATCTGTATATCTAAGCTAAGTTGGCTAAAAGATAAATAACTTGGTTCTCATTAAAATCAATAGCAATTAGAGATCATTATATAAAAGGAATTCAAATTATTTTTAACTCAATTTTACTGTCAACCCAATCAAATTATGTCATGTTAATTTAAAAGTTGAATTTATGCTTTAGTACTTTGAGATTTGAATCTATTAAATAACGTAATACAATGTTATAGATTGGACAAAAATAAAAAAAAAAAAAAGTTAGGACAGACCATCTAAATTCATATGAAAGCAAAAGCAAAAGAAAAAAGTTGCGGTAATTGGTAGCGTGGACTTCTTGAGCTTGACTTTTTTTGGTCTTTTGAGGCTTTGGTTTTGGAATTCAAAGTTTTAGCCTTTTTTTTTTTCCGAAAACAAAATATGAAAAACAAAAATAGGTGCTTTAAAAATTGAATCACCTAAACTTGGTTGAATGTTGCATTGATAGTGATGTTGTGAAGACCAACACTGAATGTTGGGCGTGATTACTCTTTGGAATATTGGGCAAGTAATTAAGCTTGACCTGCTTCATATTGAAATAAAGAAACCGTTATGGTTTAGATAAGTTGCGGCATTTGTTACTTTTTTTTTTTTTTCTCATTTCGTTGAGTTGTGATTCATTTTGCTTACACACGAGGGTAAAAACTTTTAATATTGTAACAATTTGGTGATTGACTTAATTTAATAGGTAAATATAATCCATGAACTTTTAACATTGTGACAATTTGGTCCTTAAAATGGTGACATGGGGTT
The DNA here is from genome assembly GCA_025403435.1 of Artocarpus heterophyllus. Classification (NCBI taxonomy): domain Eukaryota; kingdom Viridiplantae; phylum Streptophyta; class Magnoliopsida; order Rosales; family Moraceae; genus Artocarpus; species Artocarpus heterophyllus. The sequence goes on from JAJQZP010000353.1 coordinate 280,688, forward strand.
AGTGTCGTAAAGAGGAGTACTGTAGGACAGAGGCTGCCATGATGTTTTCCATTCAATTTTTAACACATATATAACTAATTTTTCTATAAAACATTAATTCAGGAACTATTTTAGCCTATTAAATTAGTTCAAGGATCAAATTACCACAATATTAATAATTCAAGAACTATTTTGGTCTATTAAATTAATTCAAAGACCAAATTGTTACAATGTTAAAAGTTTATGGACCTTTAGAGCTATTAACCCTACATATTATTTCTCTTGACTTGGGATGGTCATTTTTTTGAGGTGATGTTTCATCCATAAAAAAGTGAACCGAAATTCGCTTTGATTAGTGTTTATGACATTACTACACAATATTTTTCTTCTGTTATATAGAGGTCATAGTGCAGAAATTAGAAATGATAATTGGCATTATGCATCATATTTGTGTCGTGTTTTAATCGTTTAGTCATTACTTCTATCCAATCTGTAACACAAAACTTTATTGAAAACCATAACACAAAGATGACACAACACAACCATTTTACTGTTAACACGACATGATTCAAAATTGACACATAAACTCAAAATTGGCACAAAAATCCTATTTTTATTGATTTTTTTTAAACACATTACAAACAACTAAAAAGTCTTAAATCCACTAAAACATAATAACATCCATCAAAATTAAGCAAAAAAAGTATATGATCATTATGAGAACAACTATTATAAGATCATAAGTTCAAAAAAAATATCAAAATATGTAATGGAAAATATAATTTTAGATCTTTTTTTATGAGATTTGTGTCGTGGTTGGGTTGTTCTATCATTTTTGTGTCAATTTTGGATCATCCCAAATTGATCCGAACCCTTTTTCTACAACCCTAACCCCTAAACATTGTCTCGTTTTTGAATCGTATTGTCATATCATTACAAGAAATTGGTAGCCTAGTGCAAATAATTTAAGTATTGCTTCATCGATTGTATTATTTATGTGATTTACTGATTAATATAGTTTAATTTGGTTGTTTTTTATGTAGTCCGGTGGTAAATATATTTTTTATAACTTATTATGAATACAACTTTGATTGTATAGAAGAAGTCAAAAATGAATGAGACAGTATTGTTAAAAAGTTTGGAGCTTAATTTACGTCCTTAAAATTATCACACTATGCTAAGGATTATGGGGATCGCCCTACGAAGTTTTTTTTTTTTTTTTGGCTTTTTTGTTTCCTATTTCTTGTAAATCTATAGATAGGACATAATAGGGCTTATTTTTATAACTCATAAAATATAAAGTGAGAGAGGGTAGAGAGAAAAATCTAGAGAGAGGGTGTACAATTTTTCTCTTGCAAACTTCTTCATCATTATACTCAATTGTTATAGTAGCTAATAGTGGATGTAGCTCTATGCAAGGGTAAATTTTGTGCGTGTTCTTCTTTATTTATCACTTTTGGTAGAATTAGGGTTTCTAATTTTCAACAACTAGTATTAGAGCCATTGGTTTTTTTGAGGGAGAGTGATGATTGGACATGACGGAACTACACTCAGAATTACCAAATTCAACGGTACAGATTTTGCATTCTGGAAGATCCAGATGAAATATTATTTGTGTGGCAAAAAGCTACACCTGGCCCTCCTGAATAATAATAAAAAAAAAATAGAAGGAATGAAGGATTGAGAATGGAGTCTTCTTAATTGATAAGTTCTAGGTGTGATCTGGTTAATATTGTCGAAGAACATAGGTCACACTGTGACAAAGGAGACAACCACCAATGGGATGATGAAGCTGCCGTTAGACATTTATGAGAAGCCATTTGTAAATAATAGGGAACATCTCCTAAAAAGTTGTTCAATTTATAGATGACAAAAACCACACTAGTAGTGGCACATATTAATAAGTTTAGCATGACTGTTAATCAATTGTCTTTTGTTAAAAATGATTTTAATGATGAGGAACTTGCCTTTATTCTTTTGGTATCTCTGCAAAATAGTTGGGAGCCTATAAAGGTTGTGGTAAGAAACTCTATAGGTAAGAAGAAGTTGAAGTTCAGTGACATAAGGGATCAAATTCTTATGAAGGAGTGTTTGCAAAAAAGATTTGGATAAAGCACTAGCATCAACATCGATATCTACCCTAAATGTCGACAATAGTGGCATAACATTTGAGAAGAACTCCAACAGGAATGGTCGAGAGAAGTTAAGGAAGGCCTAAAAGGAATATGCAATGCTGGAATTATGATAAAATTTCTCATTTGAAGAACAACTGCAAAGCCCTAAAGAAGAATGAGGACAAAGGAAAAGAGTCCACAAATGTAGTTACCAATGAGGTGCAAGACACTTTACTTTTGTTTGTTGATATTCTTATTGATTCTTGGGTCTTGGACTCTGAAGCATCTTTTCATACTAGGCATCGAGGGATCTTGAAAAACTGTTGGTGGAAATCATGGAAATGTTTATCTACCTGATGAAGAACCTTTGCACATCTTCGGTATTGGTGATGTCAGATTGAAAATGGCAAACTGGTCTATTTGGAAGATTCACAAGGTGAGACACATGCCATAATTGATGCGTAATTTAATTTCCATAAGCAACTTGATGGCGAAGGATAATGTGACTATCAATAATGGTGGTTGGAATGTCATAAAGGAATCCATGGATATTACTCAAGGGAGTAAAACTGGAACTCTTTACATCACTTCCAATTGCAGTGACACAATTGCAGTTGTTGACTCCACAACAAATTCTGATTTATGGCATTGTAGGCTCGGGCATATCAGTGAGAAGGGAATAAAGGTGCTTTATTCTAAAGGAAAGCTATCTAGGTTAAAATATGTGGAGCACAGGTTGTGCCTTTAGGAAGTAGAAAAAGGATTTGCTTTTCACAAGCAGGAAGAGAGCCAAAATTAGCAAAAACGAAGTTAATTCACACTAAAATGTATGTGTTAGACATGTATGCCCTAAAGAGCAAAAATGTAATATGTTTTTGGAGACATTTTTATCAATAAAGAATTTATTTATTATTTATATACTAAATTTTACCCTCTTTATATTCATATTTGTTAAATGCATGTTAAGCAAACAAAAGTCTAAGACTGTCATTCTAAATCTTTAAGAATTGGGTATATGATGGACAGATTATGCGAAAGACACAATTCTTAAGGTGATGGTCTAAATCATAAGATCCACAATCGAGGAAATAAAGTTGGGCACTTTGTTCATGAAAAGATTGTTATATTGTCTATATCCCTAATGGGAGATAGTTTGTCTTGACCATCAGAGGTGGACTCTATGAATAAAAACATTGGCTCATAGTCATAGGTGACGATGTGTTGGATCGGGACATAAAGTGAATTGATTTTGATTAATAATTCCATCTTGGCCAATCGATTCACTTTAGACAATCATTTGTATTGTATCTTAATCTTGAGATGAATAGTGGGCCTGTTGTCTTGACTTATATCATTTGATGTACCAAATAGTGACACATACATCTTAATAATGGTATGCATGTCGGTACATTAAAGGCATGACTCTTGATAGCGTAGACCTTTTATTCATAGATATGGAATCCATAGCTCCTCTTAAGAGTAGTGATATCCTCTTATATGCGTTATCCTATAATTGAAAAACGAGAGCGCTCAACCATTTGGATATATAGGTGTAACCGAATGGTATACTGTATTTGGATGGTAAGTTTTTTTATGATGAGATAATGGAACGTAAGATAAAAATAATTAGGAAGGTAAGACAAAACTTATCCTTAAGTTGATTATGGATAATCCTATGAGGATACGATACATTATAATATGTCATAGAGACTTAGCTACATGGGCTTCGTAATTCTATATAGTTGAGAGTGCAGCTCTAAGCTTTTAGTGGCGTAGTGTTGGAGTTGATAATTATAAAATGTATATCTAGGATATTGGGTTTCATAATTATCCGGAGCTTGAACTATATAGGTCCAGTTGGTTCCCTTTGCTAACTCATAAAAATCCTATAACGATATGGCGTGCTTTTTCAATAATTTGTGACTTATGTCAGATTTATCAAATTGGTTGAAATTTGGTAAAATTAGATAATTCATGTTTGTTTATCGATTGAATTAATTTTGTGATAAAATTAATTCAAGATAAACTTGTTGAATTATCAGGATCAGATAATTCATGTCTGTTTATTGGTTGTATTAATTTTGAATTAATTAGAGATAAACTTGTTAAATTATCAAGAGTATTTATTTTCCTAGAGATTATCTAGATATAACTATTTTAATTAAATAACTTCTCGATTGGGTTATTTGAACTAAAACTGAGGCTCTGTCCTAAGAATCTCAGGTGAGAAATAAAGATTCGTAGGGATCTTTTATCAAAGGTTCGGCAGGCTAATCTTTAAGTTCCGCCTGCCGATTGAGGAGGTTCGATAGGCCGATCTGCGGGTTCGGCCTGTTGACCAGGCGATAAAAAGATCACTAGTTTTCATGCGAATTTTATCAGATATTAATCCGAATTTGATTCTGATTTGAATTTTTGAGGCCTTATCTGATAAGGACTGACTCTTGGGCCCAGCCTCTATATAAAAGGGAGTGAGTCTCATTATTATTCAGATCAGTTGAGAAATCTAGAGTGAGACTTTGCTAGTGAGACTCTAAAACTCCCTAGAGAGCTATCATTAACAAATCATGAATTATAGCTTTGGGTATTTCTCAATTGGTTGGAAGGAGAGTCACCTAGGGAAAAGCTGAATGACGTGATCCCACACTCACTCCGATCGTGGATAGAGAATAACAAAGAAGACCAGTTAATTGAGACTCTTCTGGAACGTTACTTCTCTTCATGGATTACGAGAGTTCTTTGGCATTCAAAGGTTAGTAAGATCTAGTTAATTTATGCATATAGTGTGTCAAACTTGTATTTTAGAAAATACTCTAATATAAAAAATTTTAAAATTACGCTATGTACTATTTTCCCAACAGTGGGGGCCTTCTACCGTCACTTTAAGTGGAGGCTCCAATTATTATGTGACATTTGATCACAACTCAAGCAAAATAGTATGAGTTTATTTCTTAAAGAACAAATCTAATGTGTTTGATGCTTTCAAGAGATGGAAAGCTATGATAGAGAACGTAAAAGATTTGAGAGTGAAATGCTTACAGTCAGATAACAAAAGAGAATAAGTAAATGATGACTTCAAAAAGCATTGTGCGGATAATGGCTTCAAGATGAAGAAGACCATTCCAAGGTTAGCCTAAACATAACGGTGTGGTTGAGAGGATGAATAGAACCTTAAACGAGCGTGTTAGGAGCATGACCTTGCATGCCGGGCTGCCAAAGATGTTTTGAGTTAAGGCAGTTAACACTGCAACCTACTTGATCAACATGGTTCCTTCAACACCATTGGAATGCAAAATTTTAGAGGAGGTTTGGAGTAATAAAGACATAAGCTTTCCTTCTTGAAGTGTTTGGATGTTTTTCTTATATTCATATTGATTCTATTGCTAGAAGTAAGCTTGATGCAAAATCTAAGAGTGTTTCTTTATTGGCTGTTGTGATACCGAGTTTGGTTACTAATCTCTATAAAAATATAGTTACTCATGCCCTTGAATACACATACTATTGCTATGTTTTTGATAATTTTATTTAATTTTGTATATTTTTCTTTTTATTTCATTTTTATTAATTTGATTTGATTTGATTTTAATTGAATATTATTATTATTATTATTTATTTTATTTTTTTCCCTTTATTTATCTATTTTATCTTATTTGTGTATGTTAAATATTGACAAGGGGCTAAAATGATAAGTTGGAGGAAGTTGGTCATAAAGCTAGAAAAAAATTTTGAATTTCAAATGCCTAAAGTAAGGACTCTCGTGCGATTGAGAAAGGGACGTCTACTCTCTACGTAGGCCGTCAAATCAATGCCAGGTGCAATCGAACACGCGCGTGCTTCTCAATGTTGACAACGACACATCTCTAGTAGGCTTCAACAATGTCCTGCCACCCCAACTGTGCCATGCATCCTCCTTTGTACTCCTTTGTATCACACTCAGCCCAAGCCAAATTCAATGCCTCGTGCACTATTGAATCCCCATGTAGCCTCAAGCGTCCTTCAGGGTTAGCTAGACATGCGTACATCTCCAATCTTCTCCAATCTGGACACGACATATGGGAGCGCAGTAGAACTATTTTTTGGGCTGCATTGTTCTCTCCATTTGGCATGGGAATCAATTAAAAGTTCTATTCATATACCAGTTTCAGAGAAGGAGCTCTATTCTAGGAATAGTGGCTGAGAAACCCATCTTGTTGGGGACCTTGGTGCTGATTCCAAGAGAGGTATGAGGAAAAAGAAAAGAAACTGAATAAATAATTAAATAAATATATAATTTAGTTTTTATTTTAGTTTTAAGATTAGGTTTTTATTCTATCTTTTTGTATGGGTGTTTTATGATTGTGAAGATACAATTTTGAAGCTTCAACAACAATGGAGTCTTTGGAATTAGAGAATGAAATTAGAGTTTGTGACACCTCCAAATGCGTTTTATTTTTTAATTCCCTTATCTCTTTTGTATTTATTAATTTGAAATTGTTTGAACAAAATATTTTGTGAATTAATGTTTTTGATATTGTTTATGTGTAGTGCTATGAATCAATTTCTTTATTTAGAGGATTGATTAGCTTAGCTTGAATCTATGTCTTGACTTGTACATATTAGTTTCAAATTGTTTCCTACTTAATTTATTTGTGTTTTCCTACCGTTAATGCTTTTAATTTACTCGCCCAACAAATTAGTTGATTTTAATATGTGGGATTTGGTGCTCTGGAGTGGGAACTTCTATGTATGAATTGTAGAAAATGTAACCTAGGTGACTATAAGTTCGAGAGATTTATAGTTCCTTTATGGCCATTACAAGAACTTGAACTTAATGACTATTTTGCTACTTAATTTTTAAAGGGATATCGAAATTAGTTAATTATGCATGGTTTTGACGACGCTTGAGAGAAAGGAGTTAGAACACTTGAGAGTTCTTGGCTTATAGCTTAGGAGATGTAATTGGTATTAATTGGGCAAGGATGGCAATAGTCAATCGTTAGGTGTAGTCATTCCTTTAAGGCTTTTCTTTCCATTTTAGTTTCTAGTTCCTAGTTTATTTTCATTTCTTCTACTTTTATTTTATTGTTGATTATCCAAGTGATTTTATAGTTAATCTAATTTCGATACGTAACTAGAATTGATCTCAATCCTCAAGGGAACAATATTTGTACTCTAGTACACACTATTACTTGTACGACCTGTGCACTCGTGGATGTGCATCAATTATTCTTTGCAGGATGACCAAAATCAGAAGGTGGTCAATAGCAAATATGTGATCTTCAATGAAGAAGTCTTGTATAAGGACAAGTTGATAATAGAAACTTATAACACAAGTACAAAAGCCAGGGAGCCTGAAGTGATTTAGTTGAAAGATCTCCTAGTAGTTGAAGCACAAAATGAAGATCGTGAAGGTCAAGAGAACATAGCCCCAGTAGAACGTCAAGGTACTACTATTACTCCAGTTAAGAGATCCAATAGAACTATCAGGCTACCACATAGGTATTCCCCATCTTTGCATAATATTTTATTGATTGATAAAGGTGAACCAAAAAGCTATGATGAAGCCATGCAAGTTCATGACTCAATCAAGTGGGAGTTAGTCATAAAAGATGAGATAGATTTACTGTTATCGAATTAGACGTGGGAGTTGGCAAAGTGACTCAAAGATAAGAAGGCCTAATAGAATAAATGGGTATACCAGATTAAAGAAGAACCTGCTGGTAGCAAGCACTACAAGGTGAGGTTAGTGCTAAAAGGATTCCAACAGAAGGAAGATATACTAAAAAAATGTTAGAATGATATTTGGATTGGTGGCACAAGAAGACTTGTACTTAGAGCAATTGGATGTTAAAATTGCCTTTCTTCATGGAGATTTGGAGGAAGAGATTTGCATGATGCAGCCATAGGGATTTAAAGTACAAGGTAAAGAGAAAATGGTGTGGAAAATTTAGAAAAGCTTGTATAGTCTCAAATAGGCTGCTAGACAATGGTATAAGAAGTTTGATAGTTTTATGTATAGTAATGGTTTCTCGAGGTGCCAGGCAGATCATTGTTTCTGTGTGAAAAACTTTGGTGACTCGTATATCATTTTATTGCTATATGTCGATGATATGCTAATTGTAGGTGCTAGCAAACAAGAGATTGATAATTTAAAAGAACAGTTAACCGAAGAGTTTGTAATCAAGGTTTTGGGTGTTACAAAACAAATCCTTGGAATGAGTATTACTGGGGATAGTGATATCTTAAAGTTGTCACAAGAAGAGTATGTGAAAAAGGTGCTTCGTAGGTTCAACATGGGAGAAGAAAAACCAGTAAGTACACATTTGACGAGTTAGATCTAACTATCCAAAGAACAGTTACTTTTTACAAAGCATGAGTGAGCCCATATGGTTAAGGTGTTAGACATGTATGCTCTAAGGAGTAAAAATGTAATACGTTTTTGGAGACATTTTTATCAATAAAAAATTTATTCATTTATATATACCATATATTGTCCTCTTTACGTTCATACTTGTTGAATGTATGATAAGCAAACAGTAGTCTGAGACTGTCAGTCTAAACCTTCAGAATTGGGCATATGATGGGATGATTATGCGGAAGACACAATTCTTAGGGTGACGGTCTAAAACATATGATCCGCAATTGAGGGAATAAAGTTGGGCACTTTATTCATGTAAAGATTGTTATGTTGTCTATATCCCTTTTGGGAGATGGTTTGTCTTGGCCATCGGAGTTGGACTCCGTGAATAGAAACATTGGCACGTTGTCATAGGTGACGATGTGTTGGATCGGGACATAAAGTGAATTGATTTGGATTAATAATTCTGTCTTGGCAAATCGATTCACTTTAGACAATCATTTGTATTGTATCTTAATCCTAAGATGAATAATGGGCCCGTTATCTCGACTTGTGTCTTTTGATGTACCAATGGGTGACTCCTACATCTCTATAGTGGCATGCATGCCGGTACGTTGGAGGCATGACTCTTGATAGCGTAGACTTGTTATTCATAGATATGGAATCCATAGCTCCTCTTTAGGAGTAATGATATCCTCTTATATGCGTTGTCCTGTAATTGGAAAACTGGAGCGCTCAACCATTTGGATACATAGGTGTAACCGAATGGTATACTATCTTTGGATGGTAAGTTTTCTAATGGTGAGACAATGGAACGTAAGATAAAAATAATCGGGAAGGTAAGACAGAACTTGTCCTTAAGCCGATTATGGATGATCATATGGGGATACGATACACTATGATATGTCATGGAGACTTAGCTACACGAGCTTCGTAATTCTATAAAGTTTGAGAGTGCAGCTCCAAGCTTTTAGTGGAGTAGCGTTGGAGTTGATAATCGTGAAATGTATATCTGGGATATTGGGTTTCATAATTATCATGAGCTTGAACTTTATAGGTCCATTTTGGTCCCCTTTGCTAGCTCACAAAATCCTGTAACGACACGGCGTGCTTTTCCAATAATTGGTGACTTATGTCGGATTTATCAGATTGGTTTAAAATTTATAAGAACCAAATAATTCATGTCTGTTTATCGGTTGAATTAATTATGTAAGAAATTAGTTCAAGATGAACTTGTTGAATTGTGGCGTTCGGATAATTCTTGTCTGTTTATCGGTTGTTTTAATTTTGGACAATTAGAACAAGATAAACTTGTAGAATTATTGTGAATTGATTTATTTTCTTAGAGATTATCTTGATAAAGTTTTTTTTGATCAGATATCTTTTCTATTGGGCTATTTGAATCAAAACTGAGACTTTATCCTTTAGAATCTCGGGTGGAAAATAAAAGATTCGCGGAGATTTTTTCTCGGCAGTTCGGCCTGCCGGATGACGTGTTCGGCCTGCCAAACTGGCCAGTTCGGCCTGCCTATCAGACAGTTCGGCCTGCCTATCAGCGCACATAAGATTACGCGTTTTTCACGCGTATCTTATCAGATATTGATCCGAACTTGATTCTGTTTCGATTTTTGAGACCTAATCTGATATGGACTGACCCCAAGGACCAATAGGTATAAAAAAGGAGTGAGTCTAATGATTTACTTAGATCAATTTGAGAGATTAAGAGTGATACTCTTCTAGTGAGCATCTGAAAAACTCCCTGAGAGCTTTTGTTCACAAATCACGAACACTAGCTTTGGGTTCTCTCTATTGGTTGGAAGGAGAGTCACCAGTGGAAGAGCTGTACGTGTGAGCCCACACTCACTCCGGTTGTGGATGGAGAATAGCAAAGAAGACCAGTTGGTTGAGGCTCTTCTAGAACGTTACTTCTCTACACAGGTCGTGGAGGTTCTTCGGCACACTGAGGTTAGTAAGATCTGTTTAATTTATACATATAACATGTCAAACTTGTGTTTTGGAAAATACTCTGATGAAATTTTTTTTTTAAAATTCCGCTGCGCACTTTGTTTCCAACATAAGGTGCTTTATGCTCTGTTATAAGCAGTCTTATGTATGCCATGGTGTGTACCAGACTGGACATTGTACAAACAATGGGAGTTATGTGTAGGTAAATAAGCAATCTAGGAGAGCAGTATTGAGAAGTAGTGAAGTGGATTATCAAGTATTTGAGAGGTACTATAGATTTAGCTTTGTATGTCAAGAAGTCGGACTTGGGATTACGAGGTCATATAGATGCTAATTTGGCTAGAGATGTTAATAGCAGAAAGAGTACTACTAGGTATGTGCATACATTGGGTGGTATGACAGTCAGTAGGGTTTCCAAGTTGCAAAAGATCATTGCTTTTTCCACTATCAAAGCAGAGTATATTGTTATAACTGAAGCAAGCAAGGAGATGGTATGCTTGCAATCATTCTTGAAAGAATTGGGTCATAATTAGCAGGGAAAGGCGTGTTGTATTGTGGCAAAAAGTGTGCCAATCATTTGACAAAGAATCCTGTTTGTCATGCAAAGACGAAGCATATACAAGTGCATTATCACTTCATCAAATCAGCTTTAGAAGATGGGGTATTAGCGCTTGAAAAGATACATGCAAGTTTGAATCCAACTAATATGTTAACAAAGACTGTTCCGATTAAGAAACTAAAGTTGTCGCAACTTCAGTTGGACTTCACTTTAAAGGATCAAAAAGTGGAGGCCGCTGCAGGGAGGAGTCATTGATAGTGAATTAGTCTCCAAATAGGAGATTGTTAAGAAGTTGTACCTAATTTACACCTTACGAATTATCACGCTACACAGAGGATTATTGGGATCACCCTACAAAGTTTTTTTTCCCCATTTTTTTTGTTTCCTCTTTCTTACAAATCTATAAATAGAACATGGTAGGGCTTATTTGTATAACTCAAAAAATATAGAGTAATAGAGACTAGAGAGAGTGTGTGTAATTTCTATCTTATAAACTTTATCATCATTATAATGAATTGCTCTAGCAGTTAAAAATGAACATAAATCTATGTGAGGGTAGACCACTATAAATTTTGTATGTATTTTTGTTTATTTTTTGTTTCACATCTTTTTCGTTCTTGGTAGAATTAATGCTTCCACTTTGCAACATGTATTTTCAGAAATTGACACGATGGCTGTGCCTTACTAAAATTTCTATTCCTTAATTTCTTCTTGTTATTTTACTGAATTTTGACAATTAATTTGTTGTATGTAATTATTAACATGTTTTATTTATTAGGGTTAAGAATGAGAGTGGGGAAGGAGAACCGATATCAAGTTTACTTGCTCTTTTTATTTTTTGATTTTTATCATGGATGTGAGTGGGATTGCTGATTGAACTTCATATAAATTTAAGATTGATGGATGGGATAAGTCCCATTTGCCCCATCCAAATTGGAACTCCCACGATAATATTCAATTACTATTTCAATCAAAATAAATATTACATTGCTATCTCCCCTAATTTACTAGTAAATGTTGCATTAAAAAGAAAATATAAAAATATAATTGTAACATATATTTATTATTTATTTACCTACTATTATAATATTTGCCTAATTATTATTAGCTTTATTTACCTACTATTATAATATTAGCCTAATTATTATTACCTTTATTATAATAAATATATAATTTATTTTTACCAAATATATATAAAGTTTTAAACTTTATTGTTGATTTTTATTTATTTTATTAATTAACTTTATACTTGATTTTTATTTATTTTATTCAAATTTTAATTTTTTTTAAATAATTAAACAAATTAAATTTATCATTTTATTATTCTTACATTTTAATAATTATTTTGACGATGATTAGACTTAATATAATATACGTACTTGAAGTGTTAAATTGAAATATAAGATACACTTAAAGAGTGTGTGCGTAATTCTACAACAGCTCATTTGGGCTATGAGTTTAAGCAAACACAAGAATGTGAGTTGAAGTTATTTCGATTTCAAGTACTATAATCTAAGTAAGCTTATTCTGACTCCAATTTCGTATTCTGAGCCTTGCAAACTTTGATTTATGCTCACCCCTTCGTGCACGTAAACATGTGATTTATGTCCTTTTTCTTTTGAAAACGAGCCAAATAACTAACTTAATACAACCATTAATTTTCTTTTGAACGTACGTTTTATACAATAGAAATCATAAAACATATATTTGAAATTGTTTTTAAGAAGAAACATATAGAATAATGATCCTGCAATGGGAAAATATTAATTAAATGCTATAAGATGTTTACCTTCACTTTTTTCTTTCTAGCAAAAAACAAAAAGATGAGTTTTTTTAATGGTAATTGCATTTCAAATTTGAGAAGTACAAGCACTAACTCAGATACAACAAATCACAACACATTTAGTGATTCAAACCCTACTATGTATCGAAATAACTAGCAAGTTTGATTGAAATGCTTAAGGTAGTAAAATATATACCAAAAAGGCTAAACCACAAGCAGATGGTAATTCAATATTTGAGTACAAAAAAGCTCTTTCAAATACATCATTATAGACGGTGAATAACTTCGATCGAACAAGATTGAGAACTAAAAACACCAAGCCCTAACACTGCACCACAAAACACAAAGACTTGCAGACTAGACGATTGCATTGGAAGCTAGAAAAACCACCTCTATTATTACAACAGAACATAAAACACTAGTAACACATGTGGCGGAAACATCAACGCCTTTATTTGACAAGCACAAAAACTAAAACAAAAGGATACAACTCAAATGACATTCACAGAACTTTTGATGATGATCTGACCAAAACATTAGATGAGGAATGAGGCCACAACGATGCCCGTAATTCAAAGAGAGACTAGAGAGGAGCTAAACCACTGGCGTGTGAGGACTACCTATTGCTACTAGTTGTTGCCCACTGTAGCCAACTAAAGAGAGTGCCACCCTAAGGACTAGGGCTGACAATTTCAAATATGGCACGATGACACGATATGAAAACGACACGAGATAAACGGGTTTGAACCGCACGTTTATTAATTGGGCTATAAATGGGTTGGCATGAATAACACGAAAATAAACGGGCTAGATTCATGCTAACACGCCTAATACGCCTTAACACATTTAATTAAATGGGTCATAAACATGTCGATATGGTATGACACGACCCGCCGATTTATAACACATTTAAACTTAAAAAAAAATATTTAAAATATTTGTAGTAGGCTAGTATTAATTAGATATTGTGTTTTTGTTAATTTTCTTTATTGGCTTTTTTTAAAGTTTTTTTTAATTTTTAGTTAATTGGGTCATAAACGTGTCATATGCCTGTTGTTATCATGTCAATCCGTTACAGCACATTTAATAATCGTGTTAATCTTGTCTTGCCATGTTACGCGTGCCATAGGCATATCGTGTTCTTGTTTGCATTTTTGACACGTTTATTAATCGTGTAGTGTTCGTGTTCAGGCTAAATGTGTTGTGCTGTAAACGTGCCTACACAAACACCACACGAACACGTTTATTGCCACCTCTACTTAGGACTCGCCACCCACTAGAGACCAAAGTCTTGCAGAAATAGAGCCTTTGGTGCCCCCACCCACCTCTAGCCCATGAGAGAAAAGCTTTTGTTTTTGTGTTGTCATCTACCTCTGACCACTACACCATCCAGCCATACGGGACTCGTTGTCACTAGCGTATGCATGCGACCTAAATAGGCAAAAAAATAGTGTTGTCAATAAGGGGCCCTCCCATGGGATTAGGAATCTAGACATTAACCCAGCATTGGTGTTGAACTTTGGCCCTTCGAGGCCTCTTATAGAGGTAGCGCACCAAAAGTGAAGAAAAGAAAAACCCTAGCAAAGTAGGGGAAAAGAAAGAGGCGTGGTTTTTCCCATAATCACACACTAAAAGATGAACAACATCTAAGAATGAAAGCCACCGTCTAAAAAGCCAACTGACTCTACACTGTTGGAGACCTCTATTGACCACCCCTATGGATATTAACATTGAAAAACCGACCAATACGAAGATTTGATCTAATATATCATGACTTGTCATGAAAATAAACTTCATGTTAAGGAAAAAAAAAACAAAAATGCTCTCTAATTGCCAACTGATGTTAGTTTAGTTGGTAAAGATGAGGTGAGATTAAAAAGGAGGCCTTTGGTTAAATCTTAAAAACATCTAGCACTGTATTAAAAAAAAAGAAAAAGAAGAAAAACTCTCTTACTCATATGCAACTTTCAGAAAGGGTCATATGCAACTTTCAGAAAGGGTTTAGGGATAATTAAAACAAAACAAAAAAAATTATTATTTGACTTATGCTGAATTATTAATTATATTTCGGTCGATGTCAACCAAAATCACAATGTTGACGTCCTTAAAAACAATTACATGTGAACATGTTGGACCTTAAACATTGTAAAAGACATCTATGAATCAAATTGAACAATTTGCTCAAAAAGGTTGGCCACTTGAACATAACTTAATTTAGAAAATCCAGCTATTAATTACGTATCAAACTAAGCCACGTATGTCTTCATTCTGCATAGGTACTAGTTTCTTAGTTTAATATTTTCAATCCTCGTACGTAATCATAATACATGAAAGAACCGATACGAATAGATAGGATCCTTAATTTTATTTCTACCTAAAAAAATAATTGGATTTGCAGCGAAGGATTGTTAAAGAATAAAGTAAATTTTATTTTTGCCCACAACATTTAGTATTTTTGTCATCTTGTCTCATGAACTTTGAAAGCTGACATGTATGCCCCTTGAACTCTAAAACGTTAGCAAAAATACCCATTGAACTTTAAATGATAGCAAAATTTCTCCTTTTTGTTACATTCCATCCATAAAGCCGAACTTTGGTAACTATGTCATTTTGCCCATTGAACTTTAAAAACTGATATGTTTACCCCCTCAAACATTTTTTTTTCTTTCATTTTAGTCAACAATTTTTCATATAAGTCAAAACGAAAATTGCTTATCCAAGAGCTGTGAACTCAGCCAAGAGAAAAGGTACTCCTTCGTCGAGATGAATGACATGATTAGTGCACAATAGAACAAGATTTGTTGAGTAGTCATTGAGAAGGCCAACAAAGATTGAGGAGGAAGAGGAAAAGAAGGTGCATGGACTCTTCTCAATGCACTCAAAATCCACAAATCTTGTACAATCTCAACCTCAACATCCTCAATTGTTGTGATTCAAGAGCTTAGGCTTTGAGTTTGAGCCTTAGCTTGTCTCCTCCTCCTCATCCTCCTCCCTCCTCCCTCCTCCTCATTCCTTATCGTCTTCCTCGTCAACTGTCAGTAAATCCTGTTCAATCTTGGCTTAGTCTATGACTTTTAGGCGAGCAATTTAAGTTTTGACTTATATAAAGCATTGTTGACTAGAAAATAAAAAAAGTTTGGGGATTGAACATACTAATTTTTGAAGTTTAAGGTGTAAAATAATATTGTTTTCAAAATTTGGGGACAAAAAAAATATTTTAAGGATGACATGTAAGAAAAGGAGACCTTTTTGCTAACGTTTTAAAGGCATTTCTGTTAATGTTTTAAAGTTCAATGGACAAGATAACAAAGTTACTAAAATTGAGGGGACAACAATTAAATTTATTCTAAAGAATAATTGCTATACATACATACATACATACATATATATATATGTATGTATAACCACTTGATAACGTGAAATAGGGAAAAGAGGGACAAAAGAAGAAGAATTAAAAATGATTAGCGGACCCCTAAAAAATGATTAATAAAGATCAAGGGGTTAGACTTCATAATGTTCAGAGGCAGGTGCAACCAATCATATTATCATCCAAGTATATACTAATTTTATGTAATAAATTGATAAATATAGTTGTCACCAGATACAGTGAGCCCACATAACAAAAGGGCACCTAATTTTATGAGATATGGTTGTACTTTGAGATCTTTAAGAATATATACAATTAGTTTCAAAGATTCGATCAATTATTTTAATAGGCACATAAAATTAGTTCTAATTAGGTGGGTATCATATCAAGCCAAAGATGAAAAAAAAAATAGTGGATATATATCATGGACAAATCATGCACAACCCAAAAGAGAGATAGGAATATTAATTCTTCCAAAGCAAATCCCATCTTCCAAAGTTGATTAATGAGGATGCAATAATATGACCCTGAACTAGTTTTCCTATTGAGGGAATAATTTAAGAAGGTTTATTGTATTCATTCCAATTACTTTCAGAGCCCTCTACAATTACTGCCTCTACCTTTTTTTCAGAATGACATAATTTTCTGTGTCATTGGGAGTCAGTAGACTTTAGTATTGGAGGGAGCTAGTATAGAATGACAGTTAAATTTAATTTGTGACAATCTTAAAGTAGGGCATAACAATACTAGATCAGTAAAGCGTTATTTTGAACTTTAATACTGCATCGAATATAGGAAATTACCATATAGCACGTAAACATCGCATTTTGGAATTGTAACGTGTATAGCATATACATAATCGAAGAAAATTTTGTGAAGATACCAAAAGAAATTCATCTGCCCCTTCAGAAAAAGATAAAGAAAACAAAATTTCAGCAAATATTTGGTTATAGTATTTCTATTCAAAGTCCTAAAAAAGGGGCCAAGGTAAAAATAATCAAATATAATTTGTTATTTATATGTCACATATTTGTAGCAGATACAGCATGTCACAAAAATCATTCCAAATCTATGCGATCTCTACCGTATTTCACAAATTATTGCAAATTTATAGACACATATACGTATTTAAGTTTTGTCTACAATCCTTCAATATCCTCTACTCTTGTGTATGATGTACAAATAAAAAATATAACATGATATTTATTCAACATAACAAACTATTATAGAAGTCAGTTTAGATAGATAAATTTCTTTGTATTAGACCTCGACAACAGCCATGTTACGTTGAATAGATACCAATATGCTATGTTCTTTTTTTTTTTTTTTTCATACTTTTATTGATGTATTTTGTATGTTACATCAGAGTATGGTCTTTTAGGAGAACCATAGACAAGCTCATATAAAAAAAGTAAACCCTAATTAAGAAAAAAAAAAAAAAAACCGAGTTGGACGAATATATTTATCTCCATAGTTTTCTTTGATAACTAACTCAATTACTCGGGGAATTTATACATCCAACCAACTCAGGAAAATAGCTAAGATATATTTGATGACCAAATTAATCATGTTAGGTCAAACCTTCATGAATGGATTTAATAAATTTCCTTAGATCCTCTTTAGTGCATGAATAAATGATATGGTGGACCTTTTATCTCATTAATTAATATTTGTATGGTTACATGTGTCATGAACGTTTAATGTGAAATACGAAAAGTCAGATTAAATTTTATTTGACTTCTACATGAACATAATTTCTTTTGCAAGGTTAGTTGTTGAGAATTAGAAACTAAGATAGAAGAAGTTTGAGTTGAAAATGGGAAGAGGAAGAAAAGGCCTAAACTTAAGACCGGCCAAAGATTTTAAGTGGCTTTTAATATTTTACGTACTAACAATTTTGATAATTGTTAGCCCAAAAAAAAAAAAAAACTAATTTTGCACTTCATTCTTGTTTTTGAAATTATATCCATGTCTTTGGCTTCACCGATACAATATCCTTCATAGAGATGTTCCTTGGACCACGCCTCCAATGAGCATGATGGCACTGCATGAGACTATATTAGGCTGGACGAAAACGACACAAGGTAGTAAGTTGTGCCGGACTGATTGTTTTAAGCATGTTGGTCGAGCATGACATGACATGATGATGAGCACAAATATTACACGAGCATGAACACAAACATGACATTAATTTCATTCGTTAGTTGTATTGTGCTTTTCTTTTCATATTTCATATTTCATTTTTCATTTATAGTAAAAATTTTGAGTGAGAGGCTTGACGTAGGATTGAGTTGTTATTTAAATAGTGCTTTTAACTATTTTTTATGATAGACAGATTGTCAATTCGGAGCACCGGACACAGCCCGGTTAATAAAAAGGGAGGACTAGTTCAGCCCAAGGCCCACATAGGCTGACCTGACTAGCTCGAGATTTTATGCAAGAATTAAAAAAAAAAAAAAAATTATCTAATTAGGCTGGGATGGGCTCAGGCCGAAAGAAACAGGTCACGGATGGGGCCAAATTGACAACTCTAATCATATGAAAAGCACCCATGAGCCGATCCAATTTGATTGTGCCAAGCACATGCATGGCATGGCAGGCGCGTAAGATGTGATTCGCTAATTGTCGGGTTGGGGCCTAAGGTAATTAATCTTATGTGGCCACAAACAAGATTCAAAACTCTGACAGGCGAAGCCAAACACAAAAGCACGTGTAGGCCTAACCAGTTTTGGGTTGGGCTGACACAAAACTCCAGGGATGACATGTCTAATTATCCCTCACTTTTGCATGCTTTATTCTTATAAAGGTTCCTTGATGTTTTTTTTTTTTTTTTGGCTTAACAAACAAAATCGCTCATTTATTGTTTTTGTACTTCTTTGTGTAATTTTTTTAGGAATAACATACATATACATATACGTACATACACACACACACACGCACATATATATATATATGTAGAAGTTTTCTTTCATCCTCTGGGGGACTTCCCCAGCTTGTCTTTTAAATGCTGTTGAGGTGGACAACATATTTGTTGTTCTTTAGTTATGTTGAGGTGGAGGAGGTCAAGTAATTTTTGGTGTTTATTTTATGTACTCAGCCGGTTGTAGTAGGTTGATTGTTGGAGTTGACCTCGTGTAGTTGTTATTCCTAAGATGGAGTTTGGGTATTGAAGCAATTTCATAATGGTTTATTGATTTTTTTTTAATATTTAGGTTGTTAAAATTGAAAAGAATAGCATAACATGCGGTGTACAAAACGAACCATGCAAACAGAAAAAGTGTGACAGTAGAGTAAAGTATTTAAAGCTAAGTAATGTTAGCAATGTGATGGAAACATAGTCACAATACTTGTAATTGTCACAAGTCCTCTTTGATAATTTAGGTCTAAATTAGAGTCCTATTTTATATTATAAATCTGTTTCACAAAAGATAACATAGCAACATCTAATATTTAAACAAAGTCTCGATCCGATTCCATATCTAGTTCTATTAGTTCGAACAATAGTTATGACAGATATGTCACGCCTCGCAGTACGGGAGGTGATATGGCGAATTGATTAAGACAATTAATATAGAATTTAATTAAAACACAAGTTTAAGTATTTAAATTAATTAAGAAAATGCAGAAATTTTTGACCCTTTTTAAAACAGACAGTTGTATGATACTTAAACATATAGGATTTCCATAGCAATTGATAAGAAAATAATAAAAGATAAAGAAACAAGTAAAGGTCCCACTGACCCACATCTTGTGCACGCACATAGTATTGACAATATAATAATACAACCACAGTCCAAGTAGAAGGAAAAATTAAAACATTACATGCCTTAATTTAATAATAGAAATAACCTACTAAGTTCTTCTATTGCTCCTGAGTCTGTCCTTTGAATCCTCTCTGAATGTAAACGGAAGTCCACCTAGAGGGGGGAAATATTTAAAAACAAATAAAATGTGAACGAAAGACTCAGTAGGACTATTTTGTAAGAAATTTGTTAAATTCAGAAGGAAATATCATTATTCTAGAAATTACTTAAGAGAAAACTTGAATAAATAAGTTTAAACAAAACCATTCTTACCCAAACAGTTTATTGGATGACCAGAAAGATCATCAATTTCTTTTCTTGAGCAAACCATATGAATAACACCACCATAGTGGCCCAGCTGGGTTTCGGGACCTGCCCCCAAGGTCGCGCTCTACACAACCTGATCTTTGTTATGGCATCATGCCCTTATTTTCATTTCTATTGTCATTTAAACCCAATTACCAGGTATTTTCATTACATTTATTATAGGGTTCATTATGAATTCCACTTCAATTCACGGTTTATAAAAATAACCGATAAAATCTCATTTTTCAATTAACCGTTGAAAATATTTTGATAAAACCCCTTTTTAGACCAAAATTATTTGAAAACTTGGCTACCAAGGAAAGGGTAGAAGTCCTACCTCGATACTCGTGCTGGTGCTCTACATCATAATCCCGGTCTGCTATACGTTAGCTCCGCAGAACCACGAATAACCCTAAATAAAACTAGGTCTATCAGTATCTAATTTAAGATATTCTACATTGC
This sequence comes from Artocarpus heterophyllus, assembly GCA_025403435.1. Classification (NCBI taxonomy): domain Eukaryota; kingdom Viridiplantae; phylum Streptophyta; class Magnoliopsida; order Rosales; family Moraceae; genus Artocarpus; species Artocarpus heterophyllus. Next base: position 301,363 of record JAJQZP010000353.1, read on the forward strand.
TAAACTATTTCATGGTATCCTAGTGCACTATTTGTACCTTTAAAATCATTTTATAAAGTTGAAATTTCAATTGGGGTTCGAAACAATGAAAACGGATGAAAATCACAAATTTCTCCTTGTTTGGTCGGCCTGCCGGTCCCCTGGTTCGGCCGGCCGAACTATGCAGTTTGGCCCGCAGGAGAACAAGTCCGGTCGGCTGAACATTTTTCAGGTTCAGCCTGCTAGACGGATGAATCCGGCCTGCCAAACACGAAGTTCAGCTTGCCAAACTAGAAAATCCCAGAATTTTCTAGCCATGGGTTTTGGGTCTCCCAAACCCCAAATCTTGATTTTAACCTGTTTTTCTCAATTCTCAGGCATGGAAAACAATCATAGATGATAGAAAATATAATAGGACACTTTTAAACTCATTTAAACAAGATTTGTACACAAAATCTAAGAAAATCCAAAAATGGTGAAAAATGGAGAAAAATAAAAAATCTTGATTCGAATCCATTTTTCTTCAAACAAAGTTTAGATTCTAGTTGTTCTAAGTTCCTTTAACTAAGATCAAGGGTTTTCTAAGCTCAATCAAGCTTAAATTTCGAAATGCATGAAAAATTGAAAAATTGAAAAGTTTTGAAATTTGAAAACTAACCTCGAATCGAAGCTTTAAATCACATTTTCGGTTGCTCAAACACATTCCCGAGCTCCCAATCCACTAAACCAAAGCTTGGGACTCGATTAAATTTCAATTTTTGAGAGAAAATGAGAAAGAAAGAGAGAGGCAGAGTGGAGAGAGAGAGACGAGTGTGAGAGGGAGAGAGAGAGAGAGTGAGAGCTAAGAGTGAAGAGAGAGGAAGAGGAGAGAGAATAAATAGGATAAAAAGTAGGCGGTTTTACTGTGCGAAAACCGTGTGCCGCCCATGGTTTTGTAAAACAAAACATATGTGACATTTGACAAATTGTTGTGTCCCAAATATTTAAAAATGGCAATTAAAATTATTAAAAACAACTAGAAATCATTAAAATAATCAAAACAACTTTAAACTCAAAAATCTCATCAAATAATTAAATTAAGTTTAAAATATTCATTATGGCACACTAATCCACAATTTTACATTATAATATCATTTAATTAACTTTGGGGCGTTACAACTCTCCACCCCTAAAAGGAATTTTACCTTCGAAATTTATATATTAATTCAAAAACAAAACAGATGTGGATATAACTCCCGCATGCTTGACTCTAACTCCCAAGTGGCTTCATCAACCCCGTGATGCTGCCACACGACCTTTACTAATGGTATATCTCGACGATGCAAACTGATCACTTTTCGATCGATAATTTGAACTAGTACTTCCTCGTACGTCGTGTCTTCCTAAACCTGCACATCACGAAATGAAACTATCTTACTTTACTCAGGCGGACACTTCTTAAGCATCGACACATGGAACACATCATGAACATGAGAAAGTTCAGGCGGAAGGTTGAGCAAATAAGTAACCATACCAACATGCTAAGTGATCTCGAATGGTCCAACATATCTCGGTACAAGCTTTCCACTTACTCCAAACCGCATAATACCTTTACGAGGTGATACTTTCAAGAAAACAAAATCCCTTACCACAAATTCTAAGGGTCAACGTCTCCTATCCGAATAACTTTTCTGTTGACTCTGAGCTGCCCTCAATCAATCTCGAATTACGGTGACTTTCTCGTTGCTATCACGAATTTCATCTGGCCCAAGAATAATCCTGTCTTTTGGTTCTGCCCAATACACCGGTGACCTACACGGTCGCCCGTACAATGCCTTAAATGGTGCCATACCAATACTTTCTTGATAACTGTTGTTGTATGCGAATTCTGCCAGATGCAAATATTTCTTCCAATTCCCGCCGAAGTCTAATGCACAAGCACGCAACATGTCCTCGAGAATCTGAATAACCTGCTCAGACTGCCCATCGGTCTGAGGATGAAACGCCGTACTGAAGTTCAAATCCATGTCTAAAGCCTCTTGAAAGCTCCTCCAGTACTTAGCATTAAACCTGGTGTCTCGATCAGATGTAATGGACAAAGGAACACCATGCAATCTGACTATATTCTGCAGATACAAATCCCCGAGAATCCTTCTCGAACACATCGACCTGAATGGAATGAAATGCGTCGATTTTGTTAACCTATCGACCATGACCCAAACTGCATCATGCCACTGCTCCATCCTCATCAAATCTGTAAAGAAATCCATCGTCACATGCTCCCATTTCCACCTTGGAATAGGAAGCGGCTGGAGCTGACCTGCTGGCTTTTTGATGCTCAGCTTTCACCTGAAGACACATCATACACTTGGCCACGTACTCTTGAACATCTTTCTTCATACCTCTCTACCAATATTGCTTCTTTAAATCACGATACATCTTCGTGCTTCTTGGATGAATGACGAACTGAGACTTATGAGCTTCATCTATAACGAATTTCGTCACCTCTGCGATTGCTGGAACTGCTAGACGCTCCTGAAAATACAACGATCTATCTGCATGTACTCTCCATTCTTCAAACTATTCTCTGTTATGAATCCGCTTCAAAATTCCCTACAAAGGCTGGTCCTGCCAATGATTCTGTTTCACCATCTAAACAAGAGCTGGGGTCGCTTTCATATGGTATGCCGAAACTTGATCATAGTCTTCATAATACTGTAGTCCATACTCGCTCACGGTCGCATCCTTGTTCCAGTCTTCAAGAGCCAAACAAGCGAGAATTCCTGAAGACTTCCTGCTAAGCGCATCTGCAACCACATTAGCTTTCGCAGGATGGTACTGCAACGCGAAATCATAATCTTCCATATACTCCATCCATCTCTGTTGCCTCAAGTTAAGATCCCTTTGAGTGAACAAATACCTTAAACTCTTATGATAGGAGAAAACTTGAAATGTCGCCCCATACAAATAACATCTCCAAATCTTCAGCGTGTGAATCACTGCCACAAGCTCCAAGTCATGAGTAGGATAATTCTGCTCATGAGGTCGTAGCTGTCTCGATCCATACGCCACCATACGTGTATGCTGCATCAACACGCATCCAAGTCCGCGTCCTGAAGCATCTGTGTAAACCTCGTACGACTCGTCACTGCTAGGAATAACCAATACTGGGGCTGAGGTCTACCGATCCTTCAATTTCCTAAAAAGCAAGCTCACATTTTTCATCCTATTCCAACCTGATATTTTTTCTAATCAATCTTGTCAACAGCGCTGCAATCTTCAAAAAATCCTTTACAAATTTCCTATAATATCCTACAAGACCCAAGAAGCTGTAGATTTCTGCTACATTCCTTGGTCGTTCCCATTCTACTATGTCTTCAATCTTGGACGAATCCACAGAAATACCATGCTCGGAGATGACATGACCCAAAACTTGACTTCTGTTAACCAAAACTCGCACTTTTCTTTCTTGGAATACAACTGGTGCTCTTGTAGAGTCTGAAGCACGATCCTAAGATGCTGCTTATGCTCCTCCCAAGTCTTAGAATATACTAAAATATCATCAATGAACACGATCATTGATCCAAATAAGGACTTAATATCCTGTTCATCAAATCTATGAAAGCTACTGGAGCATTTGTCAATCCAAACGGTATCACCAGAAACTCAAAATGTCCATACCGGGTCCTGAAAGCTCTCTTGGGAATATCTTCCTCCTTAATCCTGAGCTGATGGTACCCCGAGCGTAAATTTATCTTTGAGAAGTACTGCGAACCTCCCAACCGATCAAACAACTCATTGATCTTGGGTAAAGGATACTTATTCTTCACTGTGACACAATTCAATTGCCGATAATCTATACACAACCGAAGAGTTCCATCATGTTTCTTAGCAAATAAAACTGGTGCTCCCCACGGTGACGTACTATTCTGAATATATCCCTTATCAACAAGCTCCTAAAATTGTTTTCTCAATTCTTTCATTTCTGCTAGCGCCATCCGATAAGGTGCTATTGAAATCAGTGCTGTACCTGAAAGCAACTCAATACCAAATTCAATTTCCTGATGAGGTGGCAATCTTGACAACTCGTCAGGGAAGACATCCTCATACTCATCAACCACCGGTATCGCTACATTTCTTTTCGAAGCATAGGGCTCACCTTCTAGAGTTACAAGAAAAGCATGACAAACTAGATTCTTTTGCCCTCCAAGACATGCCTTTATGAGATGCTTACTCATTAACCAATCACCATCACCCTAGTAAGTGATCAACCTCCCCCTATCAGACACTAGGGTCACCTTTCTAAGTTGACAGTCTACAACTGCATTATACCTGGACAACCAGTCCATCCTTAGGATTACATCATATGAGCTCATGGGGAGTACAATCAAATCACTTTTTAAAATCTCATCCCCAATCTTGATTTTACAAGCTTTACATATACAATTCACACACATCCGCCCCAAGGGAGAAGCTATAACTAGGGGTTCATTGAACTCTTTTATCTCTAGTCCCAAGGCACGTATAAAAGAACTCGAAATGAGAGAATGAGTGGCACCTGTATCAAATAAAACATGAGCTAAGGATTGGGAAACTAAGATCATACCATCGACAACCACATTACTGGTCTAGGCATCTGAACCCCTATTGCCATCGCATGAACCTGAACTAGTGCCTTTCTTTTTCCTCTACCAACATTGTTAGGCCCTAGATTATTCAACTGATACTGCTGTAACGGAGACGACTGTATGCTAGTTGTACTCGGTGCTTGATACTGAGGGACGTTACACTGGAAGTCTTACGGCTGCTGCCCTTGTGCTGAATATGATAGTTGCTGAGGAGAGAACTGAGGGAACTGCAACTGCAAAAATTACTGAGGCAGAGGTAGGGTCTGAGGCTAAGGCTGATGACTAGCACCTTCTCTGGTCTGAGATCCTAGACGGGCACTCCTGATCGGGCAATTCCTCTTGATGTGTCCTGGCTGCTGGCAATAATGACAATGGAAGCTGTAGGGATTACTGCGCCCACTACTAGATGAACTGCTGCTACCACTGTTCATGCCACCCTACTTATTCTTTCTTGGAGTTGGACGACTACTGGTGCTCTTCCTACCGCTTTTCTGTGGCCCTGCTGACGCTTTTGCTCGATCCTCACAATACAACGCATAATCATTTTCCACCGATATTGTGGATGACACAAGCTCTCCAAAACTCCTAAGTCGTAGAGCAACCACCTGTCGTCGAATAGGAGCCGTGAGTTCTTCCTGACACTTTATACATTTCTCACGTTTCGATGCCACTGTTGATGGAGCAAACCTAGCCAACTCATTAAACCTTGCCTCATACTCTCGAACTGACAAGTCACCCTGCTGCAACGTATAGAACTTAGCCGCCTTTTGGTCCCTATACCCTTGCGAAAAATACCGGTCATAGAATAGCTCCTCAAACCTATCCCAACTAATGTTACCATTACGTTCCAAACACTTAGCTTGCTTCCACCAAGTATTAGCGCCACTCTCGAACTTATATGCAGCAAATTCCACACGATACTCATCTGGCACACTAAGAGTATCCAAATGCTTCTCGATCGAGTCTAGCCAATATTTTGCTAATTGCAGGTCCCCATTTCCATCAAAAGTCGGTATAGACGCACGCTGAAATTCCTTAAAATACGTATGCCGATGGCTAACATAAAACTCCTCTGGTCTGGCCCTAGTTGCCATCTACCGGAATGCCGTAAACATGGCCCTCATCATTCCTTCATCATTTCCAAACTCGACGTCAGCTGTTGAACGACGTCTAGGTGCCATTCTTTCACTTCTGAAAACAAAATTTGGACTGGTAGTAGTATTTCATTGTCATACTTATGTGTGCATAATTCCCAAGGTTTATAACCTTGAACTCTGATACCATTCTGTCACACCCCGCACTACGGAAGGTGATGTGGCGAATTGATTAAGACAATTAATATAGAATTTAATTAAAACATAAGTTTAAGTATTTAAATTAATTAAAAAATGCAGAAATTTTTGACTCTTTTTAAAACAGGAAGTTGCATGATACTTAAACATATAGGATTTTCATAGCAATTGATAAGAAAATAATAAAAGATAAAGAAACAAGTATAGGTCCTACTGACCCACATCTTGTGCACAGACATAGTACTGACAATATAATAAGACAACCACAGTCCAAGTAGAAGGGAAAATTAAAACGTTACATGCCTTAATTTAATAATAGAAACAACCTACTAAGTTCTTCTGCTGCTCCTGAGTCCTGTCTGTTGAATCCTCTTTGAATCTAAACGAAAGTCCACCTAGAAGGGGAAAATATTTGAAAACAAATAAAATGTGAGCGAAAGGCTCAGTGATTATTTTGTAAGAAATTTGTTAAATTCAGAAGGAAATATCATTATTCTATAAATTACTTAATAGAAAACTTGAATAAATAAGTTTAAACAAAACCATTCTTGCCCAAACAGTTTATTAGATGATCAAAAAGATCATCGATTTCTTTTCTTGAGCAAACCATATGAATAACACCACCGTAGTGGCCCAGCTGGGTTTCGGGACCTACCCCTAAGGTCGCGCGCTACACGACCCGATCTCTGTTATGGCATCATGCCCTTATTTTCATTTCTATTGTCAGTTAAACCCAATTACCAGGTATTTTCATTACATTTATTATAGGGTTCGTTATTAAGTCCACTTCAATTCACGATTTATAAAAATAACTGATAAAATCTTATTTTTCAATCAACTATTGAAAACATTTTGAAAAAACCCCTTTTTAGACCAAAATTATTTGAAAACTTGGCTACCAAGGAAAGGGTAGAAGTCTTACCTAGATACTCATGTTGATGCTCCACGCTGTAATCCCAGTCCGCTATACATTAGCTCCGCGAAACCATGAACGACTCTAAATAAAACTAGGTCTATCAGTATCTAATTTAAGATATTCTACATTGCTAAACAATTTCATGGTGTCCTAGTGTGCCATTTGTACCTTTAAAATCATTTTATAAAGTTGGGATTTCAATCAGGGTTCGAAACAGTGAAAACTGATGAAAATCACAAAATTTTCCTTGTTCGGTTGGTCTGCTGGTCCCTTGGTTCGGCTAGCCGAATTGTGCAGTTCGGCCTGCCGGAGAACAGGTCCAATCGGTCAAACATTTTCTAGGTTTAGCCTACCGGACGGATGAATCTGGCCTGCCGATCCCTTGAATCTGGCCTATTGAACATGAAGTTCGGCCTGTCGAATTGGAAAATCCCATAATTTTCCAGCCATGGGTTTTGGGTCTCCCAAACCCCAAATCTTGATTTTAACCTATTTTTCTCAATTCTCAGGCATGGAAAACAATCATAGATGATAGAAAAACATAATAGGACACTTTTAAACTCATTTAAACAAGATTTGCACACAAAATCTAAGAAATCTGAAAATGGTGAAAAATGGAGAAAAATGAAAAATCTTGATTCGAATCTATTTTTCTTCAAAGTAAGTTTAGATTCTAGTTGTTCTAAGTTCCATTAACTAAGATCAAGGGTTTTTTAAGCTCAGTCAAGCTTAAATTTCAAAATGCATGAAAAATTAAAAAATTGAAATTTTTTTGAAATTTGAAAACTAACATCGAATCGAAGCTTTAAATCAGGTTTTCAGTTGCTCAAACACATTCCCGAGCTCCAAATCCACTAAACCAAAGCTTGGGACTCGATTAAATCTCAAAATTTTTAAGAGAAAATGAGAAAGAAAGAGAGAGGCAGAGTGGAGAAAGAGAGACGAGCGTGAGAAGGAGAGAGAGAGAGTGAGAGCTGAGAGTGAAGAGAGAGGAAGATGAGAGAGAATAAATAGGAGAAAAAATGAGCAGTTTTACTATGCGAAAACCGTATGCCGCCTATGGTTTTGTAAAACAAAACATATTTGATATTTGACAAATTGTTGTGCCCCAAATATTTAAAAATGGCAATTAAAATGATAAAAAACAACTAGAAATCATTAAAATAATCAAAACAACTTTAAACTAAAAAATCTCATCAAATGATCAAAATAAGTTTAAAATATTCATTATGGCACACTAATCCACCATTTTACATTCTAATATCATTTAATTAATTTCAAGGCATTACATAATATCACTTTCAAAAGAAAATGATTGACACTCCTTTAAAAAAAATTATATCATAATCTTAAAGTTCGAAATCAATATTGATGTTATATTGATTGTATGATCGTTTGGATTATGGTGATCGTTTCGATTATGATAGTCAAAATCGATATCGATGTTATATTAAGTGTATGGTCGTTTGGATTATGATAGTTTTGACTATTAAATTAGAGATTTAAGTCCGTAAACTTCTTCTTTATCCTCCATTACATTTGATCATTTGTAAGTTGGGTGGTTATCATAGCAGCTAGATGAGGGTGGCTCCCATGATCTGGTGCTTGTTGGTTATTATAATTGGTTGATGTTTCTACACGATTAATTTTTTAGGGCATGCTTACATGTCGTGCCCTTTTATTTTACAAACACTACACTTTCTTCTTGTGTTATCTAGGGTGGAAACGATGTTCTAACCCGTCTTTGTGATTGTGACCAATTGTTTCGCCTTTATTCTAATAATAACTGGATTTCTTAAAAAAAAAAAAGTGCAACTAAATGTAATTGATTTTTGGTTTGAGTTAAGGGAGTGGAATTGTATCATATACTATAATTCATGTTGGCTCAAATGTTTGCAACTCGTTTGATTTTGGGATATATTAATGTTTTCATTTCACAATCTATCCACCAGATTTCGAGATATATAGTAAATAGCATTATTTATAAATTGGCAACGAATGACCCAACATTGTTCTATAAAAAATAGGGACAACTTATTCCAAATTCATTAAAAAAGGGGATTTATATTAGAACATTTAAACATAAGCTTCACAAAACTAAACACCAAAAATCACAAAAAAAAAAAAAAAATACTAACAAATGTAGGACAATTTGATGTAATAGAAAATGCATCAAATTTTAATAACTAATTATTCAAAATTTCAATTACCAATTTGGATGAATAGTTTTTGGGAATTAATTGAACAATTAATTCATCCAAAGATACTACTATATGGTGCCAATAGTCCAGATGGATTGTATCGAGTGCCCATAGTCCACCAAAATTGTGGCATGCACTCCAATAGGCCAATGGCCCGTTTTGTGTGTACTTTTATACTATCAATGGTAGTTTGTATTCGCTTAGTTTGTCAAAAGAAATTAGTGAGCCAGCATTTAGGCCTGATGGGCATGCATAATGAAGCTCCAATAATAACATATAAATTAATCTGCAATTTATTTAAGCTTCACTCTTAATAATATACCATATAATAAGAATCTAAAATTAGTATTTTCATGACCTTTCAAATTACGTGCATTCCCGTAAATTATCCATTGTTGGATTAAGAACATGTTCTATTTTTTCTTTTGATTATGCTAACTCAAAGTTTTAGCATTTCACTTATTGGAAAAATTCCATTCATAACAAATATAAATGAGAAATCATCCAATATAACATGGATATCTAGCATGGGCTTCCAATGCAATGAGTCGTCGATGATCAAAGAGGATCATGAACAGAAGTTGAAGGAACGACGCTAGAATTGAAAAGCTCGATTTCATCCACCGCTAAAGAGATTATGACAGGTCCTAAACCAGAGTCGAAGAAGATGACAGGCTAGAGCCAAAGAAGAGACTCAATAATGAAGGTTGAGTTTCCCCTCTATTTGGTTCACATCAAGTTTTCTTTTTTTTTTTTTTTTTTTTTTTTTTCAATGGAGAGTGTGGGAAAAGAGATGAAGAGATTCGACAGAGATTGTCTTCGAGTTCGAAGCACCGTTTCTTGTAATTTTTATAGAGTCTTTACCGAGTCTATGTAAGTGGCATGTGGGCGATGGTGGCTTGGAAAAACCAGAGTTATTTCCCCTATATTTTTGGTTTTTGGCTCTTTTTTTTTTTTTTTTTTTAAATTATTTGATTTCAGAAAGGGCGGCGGCTTCACTTTGTAAACCCATGTAAATTCCGTATTTATGGTATTTACCATCTAGAGACGATGTTATAGTCATTCCAATAAATGCATATTGCATTTCTTGATAAATACAGTATTTATTGACCGATAATGTTACTGGATTTATTCTTGTAAATCTATAAATTTATAAGTTAGTGACAGCGCTAGAGTTAGTAGCAGTAAATTCGCATATTTAATAGTAAATACAGTATTTTTTTGGTCGGTGATGATTCCATAATCATACCGATATTTTAATATAAATATGTGTATTTATTACTAGACGACGTTGTTGAAGTCATTTGGATAAATCCATGTATTTACTGTTTAATATGGTATGTACAGGTCAATAATGAAGCAGGCAACAATGCCATTGACTATGTATGTTTATTGAAGTCATTTAGATAAATCCATGTATTTACTGTTTAATATAAATATGTGTGTTTATTACCAGACGACGTTGTTGAAGTCATTTGGATAAATCCATGTATTTACTGTTTAATATGGTCTGTACAGGTCAATAATGAAGCAGGCAACAATGCCATTGACTAAGTATGTTGGTAAATATCGTATTTACTGACCGGCCGCTTTGGTGTTGGTGCTTGTGTTTTTGAACACGAGCATGATTGCTGAGAAGGGCATTTGAGAACTAGATCTTTCTTGTTGCAAACTCGGTCCAATTGTTTGGATTGCCTCAAGTATTCTTGTAGGAATTTGTTCTATGATGAGAAAGAAATGACGAAATTTTAGGATTTTTAACAATGTTTTAAACCTAATTTTTTCACAAATGTGATATATAGTGGTTTGGAAATCTACGAACACGGTCACCGAGCTAAGCAAGTACAACCTCTTTCACTATTCCGATTGACTTTTTGGTACAATCACTCATTGTATAATCGGTGACTTTTTCTACTCGAGGCTCACTACAACCTCTTACAACCTTTAATTTAATGAAAATTGACTAACCAAACACTTCCCCAAATTTGATAAGGCTTTGGAAACCTATAATACTTAGTTTTACAAGGATTAAAGATTTTAACAACTATCTCATACCTCCTAAGAATGATTGGATTACAATTTTGAAGCAATTAGGAGATGTATAAGCTCACAAGATGATTTTTGAACAAGTTTGGATCAAAAGAATGATGAACACTTGTAGACACTTAGAATATGATTCGATGTATGTTCAAAGTGTCAAAAGTCATCCCTAAGGTCAAAAAAGAGGTATTTACACCAAAAATATGCAAACTAACCATTCAAAAGCGTGGTCGATTGCCATACACATGACATGATCGAACTGCTGCATGAGGACCAACCCAATTTAGGCTAAGCAATGGACCCCACTATACTGGGTGTGGTTGAGTGCACCTCCTGTAGAAGCCTAGGCGCCAAAAAACTATTTGAAAACAATTTTAAAATCGGAGAAAATATAATTTTAGCATCAAAATTAAATATTAAGCTGTAAAAATGATAGAAAAGTATTTTGAAAAATGCCAAACAATTTTCAAAAATATTTTTCAGTTTTAGTCCCAAAGAGCTTAAGATTTTGATTTTATAAATATTTTTAACACAAACAGTAATGATCAAACTTGGGCCAAAAATATTGATAAAAATTATACGCAAACTTTAACATCATACAAGCTTAAAAGTAAAATTTAAATATATTTTTCATGCTTCTTGATCCTGTACTTCAATTTGCAAGCTCTCGGTATTATAATTCTTCACAATGTTGCACTAGAGTCATTACTTAATGAATTTTCTTCCAATAATCTTGAGCATTTCTTCAAGAATAGCACCACATACTCAAGATAAATTAATAGTAATTTTGCAATAATTGTTTGTTATCATCAAAACCAATATAAATATATTTATTTGCAATCTTGGGACCCATAGTAAACCCCTACCAGCAATGTATATTTTTAAATATTGGATTAGGTCAAAAAATTAAAGCAAAACGAAAAAGTTTCCATGAATATTTAATTTTAAGAAACTACCTCTCGAATTTTATAGCGCTTTGTTTTTTATTATCATATTTGTATCAGGTTCTTATAGCTTTCATGCATATATATATATATATATATATATATATATATGCATATTAAAGAATCGTGTTCGTGATTCTAAATATTATATAAATATTTATTTATTTAAAAAAAGCACTACGTAAATTACGTCAATGATTTTGTATATATATATAATATAATTAAAATCTTATAATATATATATGTAATTAAATTCAAAAATAAATTATATTTATTTAAGAATATATTTTAAATTAATTAATAATTTAATTTTATGTCCATGTTGAAAAAGACAAAATGTGGTCCCATCACACATGTGTCACACATAAAATTAAAATTATATTTAAATAATCTACTTATTCAAATATTATCAATTAATTAATTTAAAACATATTCAATTAATCTCATTAATTAAATATAATCAATTAATTAATTAACTAATACTCAGTTAGATGTGACAATATTTATCACATTATATTATACGTCATATAGAATATTTTTTGTGTCACTTAATATCTTAAGTGTGAATAATTAATTCAAAATTTAATAATTTCAAATTAAATATATATAACTCATTCTATGCATTAAATCCAATACAGTATTATAGAGGTGGCATTAGAGACCTATACACCTATAACCCAAGCTCCAATAAATTTGACAATTAATCAAACTCTTTAATAAATATGCCAAATTTATTAGTTTCAGTATTATTCCACTAAAAAACTGAAACTAAACTCTTGAAATTATAGTGAAAATTACTCAAAGAAAATTAACAAGTAATCCATTGATATAATCATTACATATAAGTCAATCTTCCATAAATAGTTCATAATAAAAGCTAGGTTCAATTTCTATTTACGTCTCTTATTATATATTTATTCTTGAGTTTCAATAATTCTCAAATGAATAGTTAATTCATAATCTTATTATGAATGAGCCCTTTACTGTTCAAACATCGAATCATCACTCAAGAAGCTATTTTTCTGACTTCCATAAAGAAGGAATGGATCCTGTATCTGTATAATATTATGCCTAGCCATTTATTCCGTTATGTTTCCAAAATACTAAGATATGATCTGTGTTTAGAAAAATCTTCCCATTTAATTAAAAAAACATAATGTCATAAATATGAGTATAATAAATACTTAGGATTAAGACTGTCAAATATGTGATCATCATGGTAATAAATTTGAATACTTTATTTGTAATGGATGATTATTAGGGATTCATAATTTATATGGTCTAGTTCTATATAATCTTATTATATAAAGTACCTCCAATCCAATGTCTCTAAATTAACAGCACGGATAAGACTATTTCATTCCAAATGAGATTGGATTGTACTTGTAATATTTAATAAAAGATCTCAAACTTTAATTAATTGCTATGGACTATTTAGATTATTATCTCTAAATTTTATCCCTAAGCATATAACACATGTATGCCCTAGGGAGTAAAAATGTAACATGCTTTTGAAGACACTTTTATCAATAAAGGATTTATTTATTATTCATATGCCAAATCTTGTCCTCTTTACGTTCATATTTGCTGAATGTATGTTAAGCAAATAAAAGTTTGAGACTATCGGTCTAAACCTTTTAGAATTGGGCATATGATGGACAGATTATGTAGAAGACACGATTCTTAAGGTAATGGTCTAGATTATAAGATATGCAATCGAGGGAATAAAGTTGAGCGCTTTATTTAAGCAAAGATTTTTATGTTGTCTATATCCCTATCGGGAGATGGTTTGTCTTGGCCATCGAAGGTGGACTCTATGAATAAAAACATTCGCGTATTGCCATAGGTGACGATGTGTTGGATCGGGACATAAAGTAAATTGATTTGGATTAATAATTTTGTCTTAGCAAATCGATTTGTTTAGATAATCATTTGTGTTGTATCTTAATCTTAAAATAGATAGTGGGCCCGTTGTCTTGACTTGTGCCTTTGTTAGACATGTATGCCCTAAGGAGTAAAAATGTAATAAGTTTTTACAGACATTTTTATCAATAAAGAATTTATTTATTGTTTATATAACAAATCTTGTCCTCTTTACCTTTATATTTGTTAAATATATGTTAAGCAAACAATAGTCTGAGACTGTCAATCTAAACTTTAAGAATTGGGCATATGATGGACAGATTATGTGAAAGACACGATTCTTAAAGTGATAGTCTAAATCATAAGATCCGCAATCTAGGAAATAAAGTTGGGCACTTTATTCATGTAAAGATTGTTATGTTGTCTATATCTCAATTGGGAGATGGTTTGTCTTGGCCATCGGAGGTGGACTCTGTGAATAGAAACATTGGCACGTTGTCATAGGTGACGATATGTTAGATTGGGGCATAAAGTGAATTGATTTGGATTAATAATTCTGTCTTGGCAAATCCATTCACTTTAGATAAGTTGGAAGCACGTTCAAAAGTTTGCTCATTTGTAGGATATTCAAAAGGGACTAAAGGGGGTTATTTCTATAATCCAAAGGAAAATAAAGTCCTTCATCGTTGAATCCGAAGTGCAATCTTACTTCACACTTTTACAACTGATAGCACCACTTCCCAGAGTAAACACAAAACCAAAAGTCAATATCCTCGAATCTAGACAGGATTGAAAATACGAGTCTGTGTATCCTAGAGGAGTCAAATCATCATTCGAATAAACAAGCATATACCCTCGAGTTCTTCTTAGGTACTTGAAAATATGCTTGACCGTAACCCAGTGATTTGGTCTTAGATCTGCCTGAAATCAACTTACAATCCCAACTGCATAACAAATATCTGATCGTGTGCAAAGTATAGCATACATGAGACCATCCACTACCGAAGCATAAGACACATTCTTCATGTATTCTCTTTCTTCCTCAGACTTTAAAGAGTCTTTCTTAGAAAGAGTAATTCCAAACCTAGATGGCTGCCCACCTTTCTTGGAATCCTGCATTGCAAACCTCTTGAGAATTTTATCCATGTAACTGGCCTGGGACAGAGCTATCATTTTGTTCTTTCAATCCCAAAATATCTAGATACCGAGAACAAAATTAGCCTCACCCAAGTCCCTCATGTCAAATTGCTTGGTCAACCATAATTTGACTGATGACAACGTCCCAATGTCATTGCCAATTAGCAGAATATCATCTACATAGAGCAATAGAAAAACCACCTTTCCATCCTTTATGTGTTATAAACACATGGTTCATCCACATGTTGTGCGAACCCATAAGTCCTAATCACATAATCAAATGTTATGTTCCAAGAATGGGAAGTCTGCTTAAGTTTATAAATTGACTTTAGCAGCTTACAAACCTTACCCTCCTAACCCTTGACCTTAAACCCGTCTGGTTGTTTCATATAAATGAACTCATCAAGATAGCCATTTAGAAAGGCCATCTTGACATCCATCTATCAAATCTTGTAGTTGAAAGCGGTAGCGGCAGCTATGGACAAGATAATCCAGATGGACTTAAGCATGGCTACAAACGAAAAGGTTTCCTCATAATCGATTCCTTTCTTTTGCATGTATCCCTTAACTACTAGTCTAGCCTTAAAGGTTTCAACTTTTCCATCCACTCCTCTCTTTTTCTTGTAGATCCACTTACACTCTATAGGTTTTACCCCTTCGGGAAGACCCACAAGCTCCTAGACCCGATTAGTCTCCACAGACTTCATCTCTGTGGTCATAGCCTCTGTCTAGAGTTTCAAATCAACATCCTCAATAGCCTTTACATAAGTGTAAGGATCCCTGTCATGTTCATCCGGTTCAGCTAAGAAGGCCTCACCATTGAACATATACCTCTCAGGTTGACGCCCGATCCTCCCACCACACCGAGGCCCCTTAGGTTGTTGTTCGGGTTCGTTTGGTTTTTCTACACCGATTGGAGTGGTTTTTGCTGGAACCCTAGAGTGATCAAATCACTCCTCAACTCCTCGAGCACCACTTTGCTTCGAGGCTTAAAGTCATCCATGTAACTCTCCTCAAGGAAAGTTGCATTAAAGGAAGCAGTGTGGCTCCACAAGTTCCTTAGGGTTTTTAAGGTTGTTCCTGGCATGGATAAAGCGGTTTCACTATACTATGATAATAGTATAGCGATAGCTAATGCTAAGGAACCAAGATTTCACAAGAAGAGTAAGCATATTGATCGAAAGTATCATGTGATAAAGGACTCGTCGAGGGTGGGCATGTTATGGTGTGCAAAATCGCGTCAAATGACAATTTAGCTGACCCATTCATGAGACACTTACTGGGAGAGTCTTTGAGAGGCATGTGGAAGTTATGGGGATGCAAGATTTGTCATATTTAGGGATACTTTGAAAGCCAATATGAATGTTTCATAGGCTTGGCATGGTAGTGGAATGAAAGCAAACATTGGAATATGGATACCATTGCAGTTAGTTTTCACTGTTTGATAGGATAATAATTAGTACCGTTATTTACAAGATGGTACAACTATGCAATTTAAAGTTTTAAGAGAGCAAATGTTTTAAGCATGTTTATGGAAACCGTTTTAAGATAGTATGAGTACATGTTTTGTACTTACGTTTCTGTCTATGTTGCAACAAAAGTTACAATAGTTTTGAGAATAAATTATTCCACATTTTCTTCTAATTGATAAGTAAGATTAAGATTGTAAAATTAAGTTTAAACAAGTTAAATAACGACTCAAGAAATTGAGTCATCATACTTAGAATATATACAGAACATAATTTAAGCATACAATATGTCATTATTTTTCTTTGACATGTAAGATGTAAAAGGGATCTTATACCATCTTAAAAAAGAAAAGAAAATAATCATAATTTTTATGCCAAACTAATGGAAGTTTTGTTGTTTCAAAAGTGATCAAAATTATGACCTTTTTGATTATCATACATCGAAGTGAGTGTATACTTAAGGCATACTAAAACACACTCTAGTGCTAGTAGTACAGAAATTGAGTAATGTTACCAAAGAATCAAAGCCCTTCATTGATGGGCCCAACGTATAATCGGCCATAAGTAATGGTCTTGAAGAATTAAAGGCCCATACAAAAAAGTAATTGAATAGAGTTTGTAACCACAATGACCTTATCCATCATAAAATTAAAATTAGGGTCGGCAATTTCGGACACGGTATGATAATACGATATGAAAATGACATGATATAAACGGGTTTGGAACGCATGTATATTAATTGAACTATAAACGGGTTGGCACGAATAACACAAAATTAAACATGTTGGATTTGTACTAACACGTTTAACACGCTTAATTAAACGTGTAGTAAACATGTCAACACGACATGACACGACCTACACGTTTAATAACTATAGTATTTAATAAAAGAAATATATTTCAAGTATATTTATTAAAATAAAATAGAAGAAAATATAGAATATAAAATCTGTAGTCAAAACTAATAGGTTGTTGAAACTAATTAATTAAGTTTAAGATGTGTTTTATAACTTTATAAAACATTCTTTCTATTAATTATTATTAGAGTATATACCTAGGATATGTAACCTTAATTTTTAATTTATTTTTAATTTAAGCCAATTAAAAAAAACCCTTTTTTAAGTTAAGTGATTATACTAAAAATACAATTATATGAAAAATACACCAATTTTAGGCCTATGTTTCCACTAAAATATCAATAAAGATCAATCAAGAAATATATATTTATATATTAAATAATATAAGCTTAAAACAAAAAAATTTTGCGTGTGCAAAGACTCAAACCTTGCACCTCAAGGTATAAGGTTGCTCTTGTCACCGCCACACTGGATAAGCATCTAATGTCAAATAGACACCTTTTTTATTTATTTTGATTCTATTACTATTTTGAACTCCAACGCAAAAGTCCCACATCGAGAGGCAAGTAGAATCCTCTCACAACTCCTCTCTATATAAGGACTAGCTTCCACCCTTCTTTTACTTGTGTTACCAATAAGCCAAATGGCTTTATAATAGTTGTTCTTCAATTTGGGCTCATCAAAAGGTTGGGCTCTTTAAAATACTGGAGAAAAAATGTAGTTGAAAATATTTAATAAAGGAATATTATTATAATTTTTATTCATTTTAATTTATTTTTATTTTTAGTTTTAAATTTGGTAGTTAAAATTAAAAAAAAAATTTAGAGAAAAAAAATATAAAATTTATATAGTAAAAAAAATTAAATATTAAGTAACTTAATAGAACATGTGAATACAAATAGTAATGTTACGCGGGTTAGCACGTTTATGTGAATACAAATAGTAAGGTTACGTGGGTTAGCACGTTTATTAATTGTGTTGTGTTTGTGTTTGGCTTAAATGTGTCGTACTATAAACGTGTACTATAAACACATTTAATGCCAGCCCTAATTGAAATTGGGACTCACAAAACAGACAAAAAGGAATATTTCTAGTCACACTGAAAAATAAAAAGAGTTATCAAACGACGTTGTATACATCGACTCTATCATAAATCACTACATCTATCATTTGTATATGAAGTAGCACAAAGCATTTGCATATACTTTATTTAGTTTCATTATGGAGGTTGTGCCAATTAATATGTTTGCCCTTGCTAGTCATATTTCTTTGCCCATTGAATCTAATCCTTTTAAATCTTTTTCTATTTCTCGTTAAATCTGATGCATATTTATTTGAATTTTCTTTTAATATGATAATAGAACTGATTGTTCACTTGTATGGGGAGCGTTGGCACTCTATTAGCCATCCTCCCTTAGGGTTCATCCTGCTTGTCATGGAAGAGCTAGGGGCAGAGTGGTGTTATGGTTCGTCTAGCCGACAAGAGTGCCAAGGTTCCTCTGGTGTGTCAATGGGTTAGGGGCTTCGATCCTTGTGGTACATTGAGCCTTTTCTGGAGGTGCAAGTCTTGGTGTTGGAAATCAACAGTAAGGATGCATGGATCTCATGTGTCGATGTTTAGGTGCTTCTCCTTTGATGCTTTTGACTCTCTGTAATTCTATTCTTCCAAGTCTTTGTGGCTTTGGTGACTGACTCGTCATCGATGGTGCTCTCCGTAGTGTTAGGCTTTTTTTTTTTGTTTTGTTTTGTACTAAAGGAGTTCTTCAATAAAGGCAATATTGTTTCCACCATGCAAGTGTTGTGTTTTGTTGTTTTTGTGTTTTTGGTTTGTAATAATGGAGCTAATCTTCCATCTCTCTAGTTTTGTCCACAAGTCCAACCCTATAAAACTATTTTTCGTTGTGTTGTGGGTGACCTTTGTTCTACAAGTTTTTTGGTCTCAATCGATCGGAGTTTTTCATCAATTGTAGTAGAGTTATTGAATGAGTCACATATGTGCTTAATTATTGGTGTGCCTTTTTCGGCTTCGTAGTGTTATAACCCATATGCACATATTTCACCTTCAAGCATTTTTTTTAGAATTTATTGGTGGAATTGGTTTATGATAAGGGTTAAGTTTGTTTGTACTTTAAGGTCATTTAAGTCTAAACTAGTGTATGTGTGCGTGTGTGTATTTTTTATTTGGAATATAATTGATGAAGAATATTTTTCTAAACCTGCAAGTGCACAGGGCCAAGTTTTAGTATAAGATTGATGAATTGGGGGTTGTCATCTCCCATGAGGATTGGAATATAAAAACTAGCTAGTTACCGCAACTACAATGACTGAGTTTTATTCAGTCAATTGGAATTTAAAAGTATAATTTAATAGAAAACCAAACAAATGAAATTAATTAAACAAAACAAAAAAAGGAAATAATTTACTATATGGACAATATATGTAATATGTGTCTAAGGACTTGATTAATCTCAATTCTTCCTTAGCTTTTCCTATTTTATGATTATTGACTTCACTCCATCTAATCATTAATCTAGAGCCCTAAGTTTATTTCATTACTGCTCTCGAGCGTCCAATGATGTTCTATATGAAAAATACCCAAATTGATATCCATATCTAACTTGGTTTATTACACATTCATTAAGCTCAACCCTTAAATTGATTATAAAGTCATTGATCGCCTCCTGGCCTCACAAAAACCAAGACTCTCGAGTCGTTTATCTACATGTTCTCGGCCCTCTTGGATCTCAACAACAACATAGACTATGTTTCCCAAGTAACAATAAATGAGTCAATCTCTCTTGAGTATTATAATTCATAAATTGCGTCAACTAATTCATTGGTCAAATAAACTAGAAGCATTACGCATAGAGAAATATAAATGAAATTGAAATAGTAATTATATCAAGAATCAATAAAATAATCCAAACATGATCTAAATCTAACTAAACCAAGCCCTTGAATGGGTAATTTAAGCAAATATAGATAAATCCATGATTAATCTCTTCATGAAATCCACAAAAAGTGAATATGTTTAACACACAAATACAAATACAAATACAGATTTCAATCTAGATTAGGGTAGAGAGAATAGAAGAAGTAACTCTTTGTGGAGATGAGCTTTAAGCCTTCAAACCTCCAAGAATCCACCAAAATTCTCTAAGAATCTTCAACTTCATGCTCTTTCTCTCTCTAGAATTTTAGCTCTCACTCATGGGTTTCCTCCTTTGAAGTCTCCACACTTCTTAAAACTCTAGAAATTGTGTATTTATAGGCCTCCCAAAACTTGGGGAAATTCTCTTTAAAATTAGCCTCAAAATTAGCACAAAGATAAGCTAAAAAGACACACACGTGGGGGTGGGAGAAAGAGGCTCATGGCCACTGCAACTTGAGCAAATCTCAAGCTCAGGTAGAAAAGTGGGATGTGCGGCTACGAGCATATCTTTTTTGTGAATGCGCGCTTTTGGGAATCCTCATCCTGATGTTGGACTCGCACGCCCATGAGCTTTGATGACACGGCTAGGCGAGTGTTCTGAGCAAGCGCGCAGGGGTGCGGTTCTTGTTGTGCTAAGGCGTAAACTAGGGTTAAGTCAAGCTTCAAAAATCCTTTTCTTAACCTATAAAAATAGATAAAATAAAATAAAATAGAAATAAAACTAAATAAACTCGAAACAAAACTAAACAATTAAAAATAAAATAAAATAAAGTAAAACTAAAACATAGAAAAGATACACAATTTAACAAATTTTATTTAAACTAAAATAAACATAAAAACATGAAATAAAAACTAGCCATTCACTCAAAAACTGACAAAATATATAAGTTGAAATTATTAATAAATTCATTCTATCAATAATTTACTTTTATTGTTCAAAAAAATGAAAAGAATTATCTAGGTGCAATTGAAAAGAATCCCGCAGAAAGTTTAGTATGTGTTAATACAAATATAATATATGCGAAATAAAAAGTGTCTACTAATTAAAAAAAAAAAAAACACTCAGACACATGTCGAAGTGTCGATGCACTTTTGTTCTACAACATTGCCTCAACCAACTAGTTTTTTCAACCTGCATTCAAGCTCACTTGACTTTCTGAAATAAAATACCAATCATACAGCTACTAACCATTTGATTCGTGATTGGAATAGAAATTTTTACAGGAAATTAAACTTTTATCGGTCAATAATCTTATTGGTTTATATATATATTTTAATGTTTAGTGCTTGAAATTCCATCCACATGCGCCTAAATAAGTCATGTATGTATCAAATGACCATTGTTTGTCCTAAATTTGAGGAATATTTGTAATAAGGATTTAGTTGTCATATTTAGTTATGTTTGGGACTTCACTGCAACATAAATCCCAAAACGCTCTTAAGCATTGTGCAAATGATTTTAAGAATTGGGGTTCAGCTACTTTTGGCAATGTCCCAAAGATGGTGAGGAGAATATAGGAGGAAATTGGGGACCTTACTAAGATTGATGGTGGTTTAGTACGTGAACTCGCATCTTCCTGTTAAGAAAAGAATTAGATCGTCAACTGGCACTAGAGGAGAATTATTGAAAACAATGGTCCAAGATGAAGTGCCTAGAAGGTGGAGATAAGAACGTAGTTTTTTTCCCCAAGGACTTCTCACTGTAGCAACAAAATTGAGACTAAAGGTTTGGAAAATGCTAATGGGGAATGGGGGACGAAGCTAGAGGACGTTGTTGAGGAAATAGAAAACTACTTTACGAATATCTTTTTTCACTTTGGTCCTCGATGCAGAAAGCATGGAGGCGGTGTTGGAGGGTGTAGAATGTAAGATGTCTTCATAATAACCAAAAAAATCCTAAAATTAGATAATGTAATTTACATATTTAAGTTAAAGATTTTCCTGAAAATATCATGTATGAATATTTGTGACTAAAAGATTTATGGAATTAAAATAAATATTTTAAAATTCTATAGTAAAATTTAAAGTTAAATTTATTAACTTTTTGTGACTGAATGATTCGGTTGAAAATTTTTAATTATAATTTAAGACAGAAGAAATTTCAATTCATAAATAACTTGAGAATTTTAATTACAAATTTTTTTTAGCGCAGTATGATATTAGCAGTATACCAAGAAACACTCAAACACCCAACACGTTCTTAATTACCAATTAATTAAAAATCAGAGTTACACGAATAGTAATTTTGGTAGAAAATACTAGGCAAGCTCGGAAATTGACATTGTCGAAAACTATATTATTACTGAGTCTAGATGTAGAAAAATTCAAGTTGAGATTAAAGTCTAGAAATAATTTTAAGATTAAAAATAGTCTAATATTGACACTCTATTAAAATGTATATCGATATCGATTTATACAGAATGAAGTATCTAACTGTAAGTAAGCAATTAAAAGGGACCCATCATAAACTAAAATTTCCTGTCAGCTAAGTTAATGACCCCAGCTAATATTAATTTCATTTGTTTAGAAGGAATCTTTGAAGTTAAGATCAAAAGACTAGACTTGACCATTTGAATAACATTGATTTGATAATGTACTCAGACTCATTGTGAGATTATAATCACATCCATCTTTGCTTAAGTGTGGTGCCAACCATTACTGATGTTAATTCAATGCTTAGTTCAATGAAGCTTAATCAAGAGCTTAATTAAAGATAGAATTAAGTGACAAGACAAATTAAGCCTAGCCTATAAATAGAAGCTTTATTTTCGAGACACTATTTTTTTTTTTTAAATTCTTGTCTCTTCTTCCATCACCAAAATTGGTTCTCCCATAGCTTCCCTCTCCAAAATAGAAGGAGGAGGATGAACTAGCTTTTTAGAGTTTTTGTTAAGAAAGATTTTTCAAGGGTAAAAAGTACTAAACTTTTCTCCTTCAATCTCTTAGTTAATTTAAAGTTTGTATTTTTACAAGTTAGCTTATGTTGTGGTGGGGAAATAGTTTGTCACAATCCCTATGTATGTTGGTTAGCATGGTTTTGCATGTATAATGTTGTAAAAAGTTTAGATTATGCATGTTTAGTCCAGGGTTTTGCATGTTTGTTGTTGTAGAAAAATTTTCCATTAACTCTAATCACAAAATCAGAAGCCTTTGAGTCTGATTTCAAACTTTTTGAACACAAAACTTTTACATTTTGACATTTTGAACAAAACTATGTGATTGTGAAAAAACACAGTTTTGATTCTAAGTCGGGTTTCTGAGCAGTTTTTCAAAACTACCTAAGGCTGCCAAAATCTTTTTTTTTTTGGCTATCTAAACTGTTTTCAAGTTTTTGGGCCATTTTAAGGCCGAATTATAATTTTCATGTGCATAAAAATTTTAGATCTCGATGAAATGAAGAACTTTTGTGCAAAAAAAAAAAAATGAAATTTCACTTCTTTTATATAGTTGCGGGTAGTTGAAATTAGCTGTATTTTTTAACCTATAAAAAGCAAGTTTTGTTTTTGACGAAAATGACCTCTAAAAAGTTTGAATTATAATAAAAACATTCAAAACTTTTTTAATCGGTAAAGTTTGTGAAAATAACTGAAAAATGGATATACTACAGACAGTGAGCAGGATATCAATAAACATGAAAGTTGTTAGACCTCATAATTAAAACAAGAAACTTTCATGAAGAAAAACTTTAAAAGAAAAATTGTCTTTTAACATATAGTTGTATGGTAACTTTTAAAACTAACTGAAAAGTACCTCTTGGTACTAATTTTATAAATAAACGTCCATTTAACTACATAATTCTATCTTACAACTAACAAAAAAATTGTAGTACTTGATAAACTATATAAGTCTATAGTTTACAGTTTTACCAAATTCGAATGCTATTTTAAAATACGATTTTTAATACAAAACTTTAAATTATATAGATATAGTTTTCAAAACAAACATTTGAACGGGTATTATGAAAACCCAAATATGATAACCTTTAGTAATATGTTGCTAGACACGAGCCCAATACCCTTATTGGTCTAATAGCCTACTCGGATCAAATTTTTAACGATACGATGTATGAAAATTATGTGTACTGCCACATTTTTAAAGCATTTTTTTTATGCTATCAAAACATTAGATTGAAAAATATGTCACATGATTGCCATTTTTACAAATAATTAGTCTGTAATGCTTTAATTATTTTTTTCTTCCGGCCAAAATCAACAAACCCAAGTCTCTCTCTAACCACTCTCTTCCTCTTTCTCTTTGATCTCTCTCCCTCTGCCCATTGTCGGAGCTGATGCCGAGTGCCTGAAGATCACCGATTCAGAGCTTGGGCTAGCTATGAAGCAGATTGATCTTGTGACATCTCAGAAAAGGGGTCTGGGAGTTTTAGGTAAATAAGATGAAATAAATGAGGTAAATAAAGAAAAAGTAAATAAATATACATAGAAAATAAATAAATATCATTGGCGGTCACTATCACGTGAATGCCATGAAGGTGGGGCCGAGATCTTATTCTCATTCACCATCACGTGAATGCTTACTATGAAGGTGGATAGGTAGATATATAGTAAGTCATAATGTTAATAACACAAAATCATTGAAAATCATCATACATCATCGTCTTTGAAATTAAACAAGTGGTGGGACTCATAAAGACGAAAACAACATCGTGAAATATGAATAATAATAATAATAAGAAAATCACCGTAAATCATCATTTACAGAATAAATCGTAATATATATTTAATATAGACGACGACATCGAGACTAGTCGTACAGTATACATATCGTACTACAGTTTCAGAGAAAATACCGTTTCAATCCAAAGAGCTAGGTTTCGATCTTGGGTCCTTCCTTCCTCTCCAAACCTAGAAGGGGGATTTTTAAAAATAGGAAAATGTGAGCGAAAGGCTCAGTAGTATAATTAGCTAAAAACAAGTTATTTAAAATATTATTCACAAATCATATTTACTAAAACAAGTCTCAAAAATTATTTATAAAGATTGATAAATACTTACTTGGATAAATCTTGATAACACATCATCGTACGGGTTTTGAAAATCCAAAAGGAATATTAAAATACAATTCTTCAAAATTAAAGATAGAGATCATTCTTAAAAAGAAACATTTAAGAAATAAACTTTGGCCAAAACAATTTAAAAAGGGCTACCAAAGGAAGAGATGAAAATATCCTACCTCATTTGAAATCCAATAATGTAGGCTCCAAATAAAATTCAACGTATGCTCCATATACATTCAAAACCTTGAAAACTGCATTTAAAATCAGAATTCATATTTAATAAATATCATTATGTCAGTTTAATTATTAGTGTGCCTTTTGACTTAAAACAATCATAACGCAAAATAGTAATCCTTTTTGAAACATTTTGGAATCATTAAACATTGAAAACTGATGTTAAAAGTACAATTTTCCAAATTCATAGTCGGCCTGCCGAACACCCTTAAACGGCCTGTCGAACCTACACAGTTCGGTCCACTGAACATCAGGTCTGGCCTGCTGAACTACTACAGTTAGGCCTGCTGAAGATATGAATCCAGCCTGCTGAATTTCTTGAATCTGGCATGCCAAAGATCAAGTTTGGCCTGCCAAACTGGTAAAATCTAGAGACTTGAGACTTCGAGTCTCGACCTTCCCAAGCTTAAAAATTTAAATTAAAACCTGTTTTCTCAATCTCAAAGCATAAAAATCATATAGAAAGCATAGAAAATTATAGTAGAATAAATTTAAATCATTTTCCTCAAATTTAAACTCAATTTCACAATGGATTTGAAAAAGAAAGAAAAATTTTAAAACTTGAATAAACCAATTTTTGTTCAAATAAAGCTTAGATTCATAGTAAAACAGGTCCTATAAGCTTAGATTAAACGTTATCTAAGCTCAATGAAGTTTAGATTCAACAATCAAAGAAAATTTAAAAAATTGAAATTTAAAACTTTGAAATTTTAAGAAAAAAAGAAACACTAACCCTTAATGGCATTTTTGGATGAAAAACTTGATAATTTGAACTTCAATCCTTACTCAAATCCATGAGAATGAAGCTTGAAATCAAAATTTTTGAGAGAAAGAAAGAGAGGGAAGAAGCTAAGAGTGAGAGAAAGAAAGAAATAGAGAGAGAGAGAGCGTGAAAATGAAAAGGAAAGAGAGAAAAGAAAAAGAAGAGTAAAGGCCCAAGGGTATTTTCATAAATACGGAGAAAATGTGGGATAAAAATGTCATTTAGTATTTTAAAACTAAAAATTAAAATTTTAAATATAACAAATGTAACAAAATTTTAAATAACTAAAAATTAACATAAAAAATTATACTGGGACACTTAATAACTAAACTTAACATAACTAACCTTACTTTGGAAATTCAAGGGCGTTCCAGATCTCTGTGAGGCAACTATGCTCATCTGCTTTAACAGCAAGAGAAACTAGAGCTGCGATGAATACCTACTCCGACAGCAGTAATCAACAGTGTGATAAAAGTAGAAAGCTTCGATGACAATGCAGCTGGAGTTGGAACAGCGACAATGGATGATTGCTAGAACGCTGAAGCTTTCTCTCCATCTCTCTTCACTAATGTCCCTCTTTCTCTCTTCGCACAACACTCGTCGAAGGAGAAAATGCTAAAGCTTCAAGCGCGCAACGATCCCTGTGATCTGTGAGAAACATGAGTTCCACGACCACAAAGGAGAAAACCTCCATGGTCGAGTTCTGACGAACTACAAGGTGATTTTCTTGCAATTTTACTCTACTGCGTCACTTTGATCCTCCATTGATTTTCCTTTCTTTCCGTTCTGGTAGTGCATTGAATTTTGATGTAGGCAAGATAATATTTGGGTATTGCTGAGCTAAGTGAAACTAGAATTGGCTTATTTTTACCTTAATGCTCATAAAGAAATTGATGTATTTTTTTTGTGTGTGTGTACTGTGCAAATATATCTCATGAACTTGTATCTCCGATACGTTCTTGGCAAAGAGAAAATAGATAAGTATTTTACACCCTATCATGTACCAATGGAATTAATTAAGTATTTTAACTTTTAAGCACTCATGGTTCATCTTTTTTGCGTCTTTTTTCTTTTTCATGTAGCATTCTTCTTCTCTTTTTTCTCCAAATTATAGTTTTTTTGATTTGTTGTTGTATTTCTCTCTAAGCATGTAACGTCCCGAAATTTATTTAACATTAATGTAATGTAAATGGTGAATTAGTGTGCCATAATTAAAGTTTTAACTTTAATTAGATTATTTGGTTGGATTTTGAATTTTGGTTGTTTTGTTAAACTGATGTATTCAAATGATTTCTCATTTGTTTTAAAATGATGTTTTGAGTTTTAAAACACAACAATTTGTAAAATGTTAAAAATACTCTATTTTACAAAACCGTGGGCGGCACATGGTTTTCGCACAGTAAAACCGCCCACCGATTTTCTCTATTTATTTTCCTTTCCTCTCTCTCTCTCCTCACTCTCACGAACACTCTCTCTCTCTCTTCACTCTCCCTCTCGGCAGCCCCTCTCTCTCTCTCAATCTCTCTAAAAATTTTGGTTTTCATTCGAATCCAAGCTTCGGAACAGCAAGGAGGAAGCTCGGGGACGTGATTCGGCGACCGAGAACGCGGATTGAAGCTTCGATTCGAGGTTAGATTCGAAATTTCTAAACTTTTTCAAAATTTTCGATTTTGTGTGTTTTTGAAATCTAAGTTTGTTTAAGCTTAGAAAACCGTGGATTTGTGTTAAATGAGCTTAGAACAACTAGAATCTAAACCTAGATTGAAGAAAAACGGATTGGATTCAAGATTTTCATTTTTCTCCTCTTTTTCTCATTTTCGGATTTTTGAAGATTTTGAGTTCAAATGTTGTTTAAATGATTCCAAATATGTTTTAGAATGTTTTTCTATCAACTATGATTGTTTTTCATGCCTGGGGTTTGAGAAAAACAGGTTAGAAACAAGATTTGGATTTTGGGGATCGAGAAACCCGTGGCTGGGATTTCTGGATTTTCCCAGTTCGGCAGGCCGAAGTTCCTGTTCGGCAGGCCGAAGTTCCTGTTCGGCAGGCCGGAGTGATGATCGGCAGGCCGGTGTTCTTCCGATCGGCAGGCCGAATCTGGGGCAATGTTCGGCAGGCCGAACCTTGTTTCCGGCAGGCCGAACTGTGCAGTTCGGCAGGCCGAAGCAGGGCGTCCGGCAGGCCGACCGAGGCATGGAAAATTTTGTGATTTTTACCCGATTTCACTGTTTTGAACCCTGATTTAAATCCCAACCTTATAGGATGATTTTAATGATACAAATGGCACACTAGGACATCATGAAATGATTTAGTAACATAGAATGTCTCAAACTAGATATTGATTGACTTAGTTTGTATCTAGGACTGTTCGTGGTTCCGTGGAGCTAACGTATAGCGGATCGGGATTACGGTGTGGGGTACCGGCACGAGTACTGAGGTAGGACTTCTATCCTATTTATTTGGTAGCCTGGTTTTGAAATGATTTGGCTTTGAAAATGATTTCTATCAAAATGTTTTCAACGGTTGTTTGAAAATGATTTTATCGGTTATATTTTTATATACCGTGACATGAAATGAATTTCATAATGAATGTAATTGACAATACTCGGTAATCGGGTTTGAATGATAATGATAACGAACACTAAGGCATGATGCCATATCAGAGATCGGGTCGTGTGACGAACGACCTTGGGGGCAGGTCCCGAAACCCAGCTGGGCCACTACGGTGGTGATATCATGGTTTGCCTAGGTAAAAGTAAATTGGTGTTTTGATTTGACGGGTAGACTGTTCTGTGTCAGAACGGTTCTACCTAATTTATTTATTTATTTATCTAACGTTTTATTTCTGTATACTCCTGATAATGTTTTGTTTCTTGCATCAATTATTTTATAAAACCTAGTCCTACTGAGCCTTTCGCTCACGTTTTATTGTTTTAAATTTCCCCCCCCTTCTAGGTGGTTTTCCATATAGGTTTGGAGGAGAATCTTCAGACCGGACTCAGGAGCACTAGAAGAATTTATTTATATTCAGTATTATTAATCAAGGCATGTAAGACTTAACCATATTTGTACTTGGGCTGTAATTGTATTTGTGATATTGTCAGATCCATGTGTGTGCACAAGTTGTGGGTTGTGGAACCCATATTCGCGGCTTTTATTCAATTATTGTTATTTGATTAATGATTTTAAATTCCTTTATAAAAATGTGGTGGAAAATCTCTTTATTTCTCACTTAATTGGATTTTTAAACCCTTAATTTCGATTAAATTCTCTTTTAATTAATCTAAATATTCCGCCACGTCACCTCCCGTACTCCGGGGCGTGACAGAATGGTATCAGAGCTCAAGGTTATGAACCTTGGGAATTGTGCACACATAGGTTTGACAATGAAATACCTCTGACAGTCCAAATTTTGTTTTCAGAAGTGAGAGAATGGCACCTAGACGTCATTCGACAGCTGACGCGGAGTTCGGAAATGATGAGGGCCTGATGAGGTCTATGATGGCAGCTTTCCGGCAGATGGCAGCCAGGGCTAGACCGGAAGACTCCAGTGTTGGTAGTCGGCATGCCTTCTTTAAGGAATTTCGGCGGGCGTCTATTCCGACTTTTGATGGCAATGGGGATCCGCAGTTAGCAGAGTATTGGTTGGATTCGATTTTGAAGCATCTTGATACCCTTGGTGTGCCTGAGGAGTATCGTGTGGAGTTTGCGGCGTATAAGCTCGAGGGTGGCGCTAACACCTGGTGGAAACAAACTAAGCGTCTGGAGCGCGGTGGCAATATCAGTTGGGACAAGTTCGAGGAGCTGTTCTATGATCGGTATTTTCCGCAGGGATATAGAGACCAGAAAGCAGCTGAGTTTTATAGATTGCAGCAGGGTGATATGTCAGTTCGGGAGTATGAGGCAAGGTTTAACGAGTTGGCTAGGTTTGCTCCATCAGCTGTGGCATCGGAGCGCGAGAAATGCATCAAGTTTCAGGAAGGACTCAAGGCTCCTATTCGGCGGCAGTTGGTTGCTCTACGGCTTAGGAGTTTCGGAGAGCTTGTGTCGTCGGCGATCTCCGTGGAGAATGATTACGTGCAGTATTG
Organism: Artocarpus heterophyllus; assembly: GCA_025403435.1. Taxonomy (NCBI): domain Eukaryota; kingdom Viridiplantae; phylum Streptophyta; class Magnoliopsida; order Rosales; family Moraceae; genus Artocarpus; species Artocarpus heterophyllus. The sequence goes on from JAJQZP010000353.1 coordinate 331,699, forward strand.
TGAGGACCGAGCTAAGGCTTCAGGAGGACCGCAGAGGAGTGGCAGGAAGAGCACCAGTAGTCGTCCAACTCCGGGGAAAAGCAAGCAAGGCGGTGCGACCAGTGGTAGCAGCAGTTCGTCTGGCAGCGGGCGCAGCAATCCCTACAGCTTCCATTGTCATTTCTGTCAGCAGCCCGGACACATCAAGAGGAATTGCCCAATCAGGAGTGCTCGTCTTGGATCGCAGACCGGGGAGGATGCCAGTCGTTCATCTCAGCCTCAGCCTCAGACCCTACCTCCACCTCCGCAGTACCCGCAGTTGCAGTATCCGCAGTTTTCTCCTCAGCAATTCTCATATCCGGCACGGGGACAGCAGCAGCAGTATTTCCAGCGCAGTGTTCCTCAGTATAGAGCTCCGAGTGCAGGTAGTGTGCAGTTGTCTCCATCTCAGCAGCATCGGCCGAGTAATGCAGGACCCAGCAATGTCGGTAGAGGAAAAGGGAAGGCGCCAGTGCAGGTTCATGCGATGGCATCTGGAGGGTCAGATTCTCAGATTGGTAACGCAGTTGTTGATGGTATGATCTTGGTTTCCAGATCTCTAGCACGCGTTCTATTTGATACCGGTGCATCTCATTCTCTCATTTCGAGTTCTTTTGTACATGCCTTGGGATTAGAGATAGAAGAGTTTAATGAACCCCTAGCTATAATTTCTCCCTTGGGGCGGGTGTGTGTAAATCATATGTGTAAATCTTGTAAAATAAAGATTGGGGATGAGATTTTGAAAAGTGATTTGATTATACTCCCCATGAGTTCCTATGATGTGATTCTAGGAATGGACTGGTTGTCCAGGTATAGTGCAGTTGTGGACTGCCAACTTAGAAAAGTGACCCTAGTGTCTGACAGGGGGACGGTAATCACTTACCAGGGTGGTGGTGATTGGCTAATGAGTGAGCGTCTCATGAAGTCATGTCTAGGAGGGCGAAGGAATCTAGATTGTTTTGCTTTTCTTGCCAATCTAGATTGCGAGCCCTATGTTTCGAGTAGTAGTGTAGCGATTCCGGTGGTTGATGAGTTCGAGGATGTTTTCCCCGACGAGTTATCAGGGTTACCACCGCATCGGGAAATTGAGTTTGGTATCGAGTTGTCTCCAGGGACATCACCGATTTCTATGGCACCTTATCGGATGGCGCCGGCAGAAATGAAGGAATTGAGGAAGCAACTTCAGGAGCTTGCTGATAAAGGATATATTCGGAATAGCACATCTCCGTGGGGAGCACCAGTTTTGTTTGCTAAGAAGCACGATGGGACTCTCAGGTTATGTGTGGATTATCGGCAACTGAACCGTGTTACGGTGAAGAACAAGTATCCTTTGCCTAGGATTGATGAGCTATTTGATCAGTTGGGAGGTTCGCGATACTTCTCGAAGATTGATTTGCGGTCAGGTTATCATCAACTCAGAATCAAGGAAGAGGATATTCCCAAGACAGCTTTTAGGACTCGGTATGGGCACTTCGAGTTTCTGGTTATGTCTTTCGGGTTGACGAATGCTCCAGCAGCTTTTATGGATTTGATGAACAGGATATTCAGGCCGTATCTGGATCAGTTTGTGATCGTGTTCATCGATGATATTCTTGTGTATTCTAAGACATGGGAGGAGCATGAGCAGCATCTTCGGATCGTGCTTCAGACTTTGCGGGAGCACCAGTTGTATGCTAAGAGAGAAAAATGTGAGTTCTGGTTGACCGAGGTCAAATTTCTGGGTCATGTCATCTCGGAGCATGGTATTTCAGTGGATCCGTCCAAGATTGAAGCTATATTGGAGTGGGAACGACCAAGGAATGTAGCGGAGATTCGCAGCTTCTTAGGTCTTGCTGGATATTACAGGAAATTTGTAAAGGACTTTTCGAAGATTGCAGCTCCGTTGACGAGGTTGACCAAGAAAAATGTCAGGTTTGAGTGGGATGAAGACTGTGAGTCTGCTTTTCAGGAATTGAAGAACCGATTGACTTCAGCTCCAGTGTTGATTATTCCTAGCAGTGACGAGCCATATGAGGTTTATGCTGATGCTTCAGGGCGCGGACTTGGATGCGTGTTGATGCAGCATGGACGTGTGGTTGCGTACGGATCGAGACAGCTACGACCTCACGAGCGGAATTATCCTACTCACGATTTAGAGCTTGCAGCGGTGATCTACGCGCTGAAGATTTGGAGGTGTTACTTGTATGGAGCGTCGTTTCAGGTCTTCTCCGATCACAAGAGTTTGAGGCATTTGTTCACTCAGAGGGATCTCAACTTGAGGCAGCGCAGATGGGTGGAGTACATGGAGGATTATGATTTCGCGTTGCAGTATCATCCCGGGAAAGCTAATGTGGTCGCGGACGCGCTTAGCAGGAAGTCTTCAGGGATTCTCGCTTGTTTGATTTTTGAGGACTGGAGCAGGGATGCGACAGTGAGTGAGTATCGGCTACAGTATCATGAAGACGGTGATCGAGTTTTGTTATATCACGTGAAAGCGACTCCAGCTCTTGTTCGGATGGTGAAGCAAGGTCAGTGGCAGGATCGACATTTGCAGGGGATTTGGTCGCGGATTCAGAACGGGGAGCAGTTTGAAGAATGGAGCGTGCATGCAGATGGATCGTTGTACTTCCGGGAGCGTCTTGCAGTTCCAGTTATCGCCGAGGTGACGAAAGCCGTTCTAGATGAAGCTCATAGGTCTCAGTTCGCTATTCATCCGGGGAGCACCAAGATGTATCGTGATTTGAAGAGGCACTATTGGTGGAGAGGCATGAAGAAAGATGTTCGCGAGTACGTGGCCAAGTGTTCGACGTGTCTTCAGGTGAAAGCTGAGCATCAGAAGCCTGCAGGTCAGCTTCAGCCGCTTCCTATTCCAGGGTGGAAATGGGAGCATGTGACGATGGATTTTCTCACAGGTTTGCCGAGGACGGAGCAGCGGCATGATGCAGTTTGGGTTGTGGTCGACAGGTTGACGAAATCGACGCATTTCATTCCGTTTAGGTCGACGTGTTCCAGGAAGACTCTCGGGGAGTTGTATATGCAAAACATTGTGAGGTTGCATGGAGTTCCTTTGTCCATCACCTCTGATCGAGACACCAGGTTTAATGCTAAGTACTGGAGGAGTTTTCAGGAGGCTTTGGGTACGGATTTGAACTTCAGTACGGCGTTTCATCCTCAGACTGATGGGCAGTCTGAGCGGGTTATTCAGGTTCTCGAGGATATGTTGCGTGCTTGTGCGTTGGACTTCGGCGGGAATTGGAAGCAACATTTGCATTTGGCGGAGTTCGCGTACAACAACAGTTATCAGGCGAGTATCGGTATGGCACCATTTGAGGCATTGTATGGGCGACCGTGTCGGTCACCTGTGTGTTGGGCCGAACCGGAAGATAGAGTTATTCTTGGGCCGGAAGAGATTCGTGATAGCAACGAGAAAGTCGTGGTGATTCGAGATCGGTTGAGGGCAGCTCAGAGTCGGCAGAAGAGCTACGCGGATAGGAGACGTAGACCCTTAGAATTCGCGGTTGGAGATTTTGTTCTCTTGAGGGTGTCACCTCGTAAGGGAACTATGCGGTTCGGAGTGAGTGGGAAACTCGCGCCGAGGTATATTGGGCCGTTCGAGATCACTCAGCGTGTTGGCGTGGTCGCTTATCGGCTTGATCTTCCGCCCGAACTTTCTCATGTGCATGATGTGTTTCATGTGTCGATGCTTAGGAAGTGTCCACCTGAGCAGGATAAGATAGTTTCGTTTCGCGATGTGCAGGTTCAGGAGGATACGACGTACGAAGAAGTGCCGATTCAGATTATCGACCGGAAAGTGATTAGCTTGCGTCGTCGTGAGATACCGTTGGTAAAGGTCGTGTGGCAGCATCACGGGGTTGATGAAGCCACTTGGGAACTAGAATCGAATATGCGGGAATTGTATCCGCATTTGTTTTGTTTCTGAAATGAGTTGTGAATTTCGAGGACGAAATTTCTTTTAGGGGTGGAGAGCTGTAACGTCCCGAAATTTATTTAACATTAATGTAATGTAAATGGTGAATTAGTGTGCCATAATTAAAGTTTTAACTTTAATTAGATTATTTGGTTGGATTTTGAATTTTGGTTGTTTTGTTAAACTGATGTATTCAAATGATTTCTCATTTGTTTTAAAATGATGTTTTGAGTTTTAAAACACAACAATTTGTAAAATGTTAAAAATACTCTGTTTTACAAAACCGTGGGCGGCACATGGTTTTCGCACAGTAAAACCGCCCACCGATTTTCTCTATTTATTTTCCTTTCCTCTCTCTCTCTCCTCACTCTCACGAACACTCTCTCTCTCTCTTCACTCTCCCTCTCGGCAGCCCCTCTCTCTCTCTCAATCTCTCTAAAAATTTTGGTTTTCATTCGAATCCAAGCTTCGGAACAGCAAGGAGGAAGCTCGGGGACGTGATTCGGCGACCGAGAACGCGGATTGAAGCTTCGATTCGAGGTTAGATTCGAAATTTCTAAACTTTTTCAAAATTTTCGATTTTGTGTGTTTTTGAAATCTAAGTTTGTTTAAGCTTAGAAAACCGTGGATTTGTGTTAAATGAGCTTAGAACAACTAGAATCTAAACCTAGATTGAAGAAAAACGGATTGGATTCAAGATTTTCATTTTTCTCCTCTTTTTCTCATTTTCGGATTTTTGAAGATTTTGAGTTCAAATGTTGTTTAAATGATTCCAAATATGTTTTAGAATGTTTTTCTATCAACTATGATTGTTTTTCATGCCTGGGGTTTGAGAAAAACAGGTTAGAAACAAGATTTGGATTTTGGGGATCGAGAAACCCGTGGCTGGGATTTCTGGATTTTCCCAGTTCGGCAGGCCGAAGTTCGTGTTCGGCAGGCCGAAGTTCCTGTTCGGCAGGCCGGAGTGATGATCGGCAGGCCGGTGTTCTTCCGATCGGCAGGCCGAATCTGGGGCAATGTTCGGCAGGCCGAACCTTGTTTCCGGCAGGCCGAACTGTGCAGTTCGGCAGGCCGAAGCAGGGCGTCCGGCAGGCCGACCGAGGCATGGAAAATTTTGTGATTTTTACCCGATTTCACTGTTTTGAACCCTGATTTAAATCCCAACCTTATAGGATGATTTTAATGATACAAATGGCACACTAGGACATCATGAAATGATTTAGTAACATAGAATGTCTCAAACTAGATATTGATTGACTTAGTTTGTATCTAGGACTGTTCGTGGTTCCGTGGAGCTAACGTATAGCGGATCGGGATTACGGTGTGGGGTACCGGCACGAGTACTGAGGTAGGACTTCTATCCTATTTATTTGGTAGCCTGGTTTTGAAATGATTTGGCTTTGAAAATGATTTCTATCAAAATGTTTTCAACGGTTGTTTGAAAATGATTTTATCGGTTATATTTTTATATACCGTGACATGAAATGAATTTCATAATGAATGTAATTGACAATACTCGGTAATCGGGTTTGAATGATAATGATAACGAACACTAAGGCATGATGCCATATCAGAGATCGGGTCGTGTGACGAACGACCTTGGGGGCAGGTCCCGAAACCCAGCTGGGCCACTACGGTGGTGATATCATGGTTTGCCTAGGTAAAAGTAAATTGGTGTTTTGATTTGACGGGTAGACTGTTCTGTGTCAGAACGGTTCTACCTAATTTATTTATTTATTTATCTAACGTTTTATTTCTGTATACTCCTGATAATGTTTTGTTTCTTGCATCAATTATTTTATAAAACCTAGTCCTACTGAGCCTTTCGCTCACGTTTTATTGTTTTAAATTTCCCCCCCCTTCTAGGTGGTTTTCCATATAGGTTTGGAGGAGATTCTTCAGACCGGACTCAGGAGCACTAGGAGAATTTATTTATATTCAGTATTATTAATCAAGGCATGTAAGACTTAACCATATTTGTACTTGGACTGTAATTGTATTTGTGATATTGTCAGATCCATGTGTGTGCACAAGTTGTGGGTTGTGGAACCCATATTCGCGGCTTTTATTCAATTATTGTTATTTGATTAATGATTTTAAATTCTTTATAAAAATGTGGTGGAAAATCTCTTTATTTCTCACTTAATTGGATTTTTAAACCCTTAATTTCGATTAAATTCTCTTTTAATTAATCTAAATATTCCGCCACGTCACCTCCCGTACTCCGGGGCGTGACAAAGCAATCTTTTGAGGCAGGGAGGCTGCAAAACTGCAAAACGAATAATTTATCCTTACGTTGATAATTGGCGATATACGCTTGTTATTGTTGCATTTTTTTTCTTTCTTTTTTTAAACTATTTTTTGTTGTTGTTGTAGTCGAAATATCCCGCTGGGACATGTCCCAGTAGTACATGTGGGAGGTTTTCGGAAATGTTCCGTCAGCACATGTTAAAATGTCCTAAAGGGACAAGTGAGAGGTAGGAAGGAATGTCTTGCTGGAACAGGTGGAAATGTCTCAGCACGACATATGAGAGGTTTTCAGAATATCCTCCTAGACATGTAGAAATATCTTAGCAGGACATATGGGAGGTAGGAAAGAATGTCCTATCAGGATGTGAACATGTAGAAGTATCCTCGAGGGACATGTGGGAGGTGGGAAGGAATATTTCGCGGGACATGTTGAAATGTCAAAGCAGGACATGTGAAACTAAGAATAGCTTAATCCATTTTATGACATTTCAAGTTTGTGGCATAAGAACTTTTCATGTTTTGTGATATAAATAAATTTAAGAATAAAAAGTAGCAATTATGTGAAATCCTCTATGAAATGCCTTGGGAATGTTTTCAGGCTTATGGGCTTTGAACCAATTACGAGTCCCATAAATGAAGTAAGAAAATGGTTATTTAGAATATAGCCTGTAAACCATAAAGTGATGTAATTATTAATTTAGCTAATTGAAAATACATAAACTTAGTTAACAATAAGATGATTAATTAATTATTTAATTTAGTTAATTATAAATCTTAGTATGAATTATTAAAGACAATTAAGGAAAACTAAAATTATGAGGATTTAATATTTTAATCCTTGTAATATAAATAATGATTTTTATGATAGTTTGATAAAGGGAAATACGAACTAATGAAATAATCAAAATCCTTATGATTATGCTAATATTAAAATAGCATAAAAAAATTATTCTTACACTCTTAATGGGTGTTTCTATACAGAATTTATTTCAACAAATGGAAATTCTTTGCGAATAGAGAAAATTTGCTTCAAGAAAAGATGTAAGTAAAAATCTCACCTACAGTATAAATAGTTTACAAATGAATGTTTTCATAAATGTTTTTCATAGTTTACCAAAGTAGTAAAGCATGTTTAGATGTTACGTTAAAGTATGCGATGGCATACCATGCTGCATACACACTAATTAGTTTAATGAAATCTAAATTAGAGTGTTGTATCAAGTTCTCGTCCTACAGAGAGGCTTAAGAATTAAAAATAAAAATAGAAATAAGTTAGATCTTGGTGCTGTTAGGACCTTGTAAATCCTAACTAAACGATGATCGTGTACATTTGGTATGGCTACTCGGGCCCAACAGTATAATAAGACATGATCATAACTAAGCATAATCAGTACATACATATCATTGTTATATGTTACTTTAAATATTTTGCTAGTTATAGTTTCTAGTTAATGAGTAAAAGTTCATCCAAGTATGTTCATACTGTAGGTAAGCAATCTATTAGTAATGCCTAATGGATGGTGGCAAATCGACGGATGATTAGAGCGAAGTTTTAGGAAATGGATGCTGCGCGCTTTAATTTTTGCAACTAGTTTTGTTATTTACGCCCTTTTGATAATACGTAGCACTGTATGACTCTAATAATATGTATGTATTGAATGATTGTTAAACCATTATAGTATGATATAATTTTTTGTTGCAACAAAAAAGTAAAAATAGTTTTGAATTAAAAATTAACTAGTAAGGTTATTTAAGTATTTAAAAATAGTTTGAACTTAATTAGTATAATTATTCAAAATAGTTTTAAGGAAAATGTTCTGTAAATTTACGTAATCTAAATAAATATATGTTCAAGTAGTTAAGGAATGACTACGTAGGTAGGATCGTTATAGTCTTGGGTTACTTAGGAGTCTTTAGATGCAACTTTCTAGAAAGAGGAGGTTAAGGAGGCATTATTCTCTATAAGAACTTGGAAATCCGCGGGTCCAAACAACTTCACGTAGTAATTTATCAAAAGAATTAGGATTTAGTGGGCCCGAATGTTACTCGAGTTTATTTCAATGTATTGAACGGTAAAAAGTGGACAGGGGTCTTGAATTAATACATTTGTGGCATTCATTTCAAAGATAAAGTTTCCCAAAAAAGGTATCCCATTTTAGACCGATTGGCTTATGCAATGTGGTATACAAGATTTTTATTAAAGCTCTAACTAATAAGCGTAAACTTTACCTTTCATCTATTATCTTGGATGAACAAAGTGCTTTAATGCCAGATATATTGATTATTGATATTATTATTATAGCTTTTAAGATAACACGTGTCATTTATAGGAAGACCTAAGGTGCTCAAACTTGATATGAGTAAAGTCTATGACCAGGTAACATGGTATTTCTTACAGGCGACTATGTTAAAATTAGGCTTTTCTACGTCATTGACGAAGACAATGATGGATTTTGTTACTCTCGCAATTTTTTTTCCTCGATCACGGAGTGCCTTAAGTATGGGTGGCGCCCTGTAAGGTTCATCAAAAAATTGTCCTCACTCCTTATGTATAGTATTTTCTATTTTGTGCAGAAGGTCTCTCCTCTCTTCTTAAGTAGGACGCTGGCCAGCTTAAGGGAATCTCGTCCGCCCAAAGAGAATCTAGAATTAATCACCTTCTTTTTGCCAATAGTCGAGATAAGAATGGGCATCGGGCAAGAGATTAACATTCAAAAATGGGTGATCACGTTTAGCCTAAAATTTGATGCATTAAGGAAAGGTAATCTCTTCTCTTTGTTGGGATTTGTTAATGATGATTCTCATGAAACATATCTTGGCTTGTTGTATTTTGTAGGGAGAGATAAACGGAGGGTTTTTAATAAAGTTAAAGTGAATGGAAAAAGTTACAGCTACAAAAGAGTATGCTATTTTCGATTGGTGATCAAGAGATTTTTATTAAGGTTATTGCCTAAGCTGCGTCCACTTATACAATGGGTGTGTTTAAACTTCCTTCCACGTTATATGACGAACTTCATTATCTTGTTGCTAGCAAAAAAATGAATTTATACACAATGGATTAGATAGAGAAGGTTATGTAAATAAAAGTATATATGAGGAAGGCATGAGCTTTCAATATATAAATGCTCTCAATAAAGCTCTTCTTGCTAAATAAGAGTGGCAAATATTGACGAATTCTAACCCCTTTATGGCAAGATTCCTTAAAGTTAAGAATTTTCATTCAATGATTTTTTTGGAAGTAGATATTGTTAATTATTCTTCCTACATTTGGAATTCATTGGCGTGTTGGCTGGGAACCCAAATAAAGGCTGGAGTTTGTTGGCTTGTTGGACGAGTAAGTCCAAGGGTTTTTAAAGAGTCTACTAGACCATCTTCCTTTGTGCCGATTAGGAAGCGAAGCAATGATGCGATTGATATAGTATTTGAGTCTTGATCATGAAGCTATGTTTAGTATTTCCTTTGGCTTTTTGAATCAAAGGGATTGTTTGATTTGGCACTATTAGAAGAATGGTACCTACGCCGTTGAGTGGGGGATATCATGTAGAGATCTTTAGGCGCTATTCAGAAAGCTGTTCTAAACGCGTTGGAGATCATGAATAGTAGAAACGATTATGGAATGCTCGCTTGGCAAGTAAGGTTAAGATTCACAAATAGAGAGCTTACATTGAGGCGCTATTCAGAAACCTCTGTAGGGTTTTGTTGAGGTGAATGTGGACACTGCTATAAAGGAATACTTGTACCTTATTCGGATTGGCAGTTATGTGTAGGATTGCGTTGGTCATGTTCTAGGAGCGATAGCTTTGTGATGAATTTATTGCCTCAGAGCGGGTTTCGGTGTCATTGAGGAGGCTATCTAGAATGAGTTGTTGAGTGGAATCCTATCACCATGGTCATTGCAGCTCTTTGTTTGGCGTCAACAGCTTTTGAGGCTTTGATTGTCGAAGATATTCGCGAAGCTATTTCTCGTACAAACAGTGAATCAATTAGCTATGTTTCCCATGATAGGAGTAAAGTAGGCCACTGACTAGTAAGTTATGTTCTAATGACTATTTTTGGATTGTGCCTTCGTCATACTTTATTGGTTCTTTTGCACTTGTGGATGTTTTTTGAGTAACGATTTTAGCGGATTTAGGAACGTAATTATATATAATAAGTTAAAACTAAAATGTTATAATATACGAGAGTTTAATGTTATAGTGTATTTTTGTTTTTACATAATAACAGCTAAAATGACGTTTTTAAACATATTAAAAGTTCAAAAAAATCAACCATTCCCTTAAAAATAACCCAAAATCAAGACTAATATCGATTATATGTAATAATGAATGAATAGACATTTTAAATATTTATTTTTATCTATGATTGAGGAATATTATATTTGTTTCATGGGTTCTAATTAAAATTTGAACCATTTTACTTAAATATTTTTTTAAAAGAAGTATAAACTTTTGTCTAACCCCTGTTTGGCATTGTGGTGAGAACCGTGTTAGAAACAGTGTAAAGCTCTCACATGCTACAGTAACAATTTAAAAAATTACTATAGTGTAAAGCTTTCACATGCTACAGTAAAAATAGTTCCCACCACCGGTTCCTACCACCTTCCAAACACCTCTTAAATGTTCTATTTAAACCAACGAATCAAACGGTCCTAAAATTAATTCTGTTAGAAAAAAAAAAAAGATTCGCCCAAACATTAACGCAGTGCCCGCTGGCTAGCCCATGGCCAACGTCAACCACGTGGCCGATATGCACGTGAACACCAACCAATTAGCACGTGGCAGTGAGCCAACTAAGGTCAACATCCATCCGATCTTCTTTTTCTCAGCTCCCCGTGTCATCACTCACGTGGCCGAAATGTCAGGCTTTCAAAATTCAATTTCCGGATTTATTTTTCACGAGTCCGGACCGAGTCAGCCCTCTAACACTTCCAAGGCAACTCAATCTCAGGAGGCCCGATTCGATTCGCCCAACTCAGTACTTCCGCCATGAACAAGAAGCTCATATACGCTGCCACAGTACTTGCCGCCTTGAACTTCCTCCTCTCTCCGGCAATATTCAACTTCCACGTGCCGCCTGCCATCCCAGGGTCCCACGACCACCTCCACGCTGCGAAAATCGTCGGAGTCACGGCTGCGCTCGGACCGGAAAGCATCGCTTTCGACTCTGACGGCCGTGGGCCCTACGCCGGTGTCGCCGATGGTAGGATCCTCCGGTGGGATGGCGATGGCCGTGGCTGGTCGGAGTTCGCAATCACCACTTCTCAAAGGTAAAATTGCGCGCAAAAATCTATTTTGGATATTTTTATGGTGATTCTTTGATTTTGTGTTTATTGGTATAATTGTGAATGTTTTGGTTTATTTTGCTAACTTTTATACTGAATTTTTTGTAAATTTTGAGGACTTTGTTCATAATTATGGACGAGATTGATTTTGAAAGAGATGATTTTTTTCCTGCTAGGATTATACCAAGTAGATTTAATGCCATTGCTGAACAATTTTTTCTTAGAATTGAGGAGATTAGTTTAGTGGAGATAATGACAAAGAGGTTTTCGAAGATTGCATCTTTGGTAACATAATTGGAACTATATAGTTAGAACAAAGAGAGTTTTACACCATAGTTAGAACTAATAAGTTCCAATAATGTTGTCAAACAAAGCCATAATGTTTTCTTTTAAGTTAAGGTAGATTTTTATATTATTTTATTATGGTATGACCCAAGTTAAAAAAATGCACAATAAATTGACAAAGTAAGTGAGTTTTGTCTCCGTTTACAGTTCTCGTTGTTTGGACTTTTTTTTTTTTTTCTCTGTTGATTTGTGTTTTGTCTTACAAACGATTTAATTGAAGTGAAAATTTGTGTATGTAATCTTTTTTTTTAATTGATTAAAGGAAGGAATGTGTTCGTCCTTTTGCACCCGAAATGGAGCATGTATGTGGGAGGCCTTTAGGGCTGAGGTTCCATAAGAAAACTGGAGATCTGTACATCGCAGATGCCTATCTTGGGCTTAAAGTGGTAGGTCCTGATGGAGGTTTGGCGACTACTTTGGTTTCAGAATTTGAAGGGCAGCCTCTCCGTTTCACCAATGATATGGACATTGATGAGGATACGGATGTCATTTACTTCACAGATACGAGTACAAGGTTCCAAAGAAGGTAAATTATGTTGTATAAGAATTTTTACTGTCTCAATCTAGAATCAACCTGTAAACAACTGAATGGTATTGGTTAAGTGAAATAAGACATGAGAAATGATATCTGTTTTCTTTTTTTTTTTGTCCTATTAAATTTCTGTGCGATAAATTTTTTGTTGTTGTTTTCATGCCCCTGCAAGAAGTAGGGAAATGTATTTCTGTGTCCAGAATTTATTAGTTGGTGTTACATCAGCCATGAAGTGGGAGCATGTTCGGATAATATTCTCAATTCGGAAAATATTTAGGAGGATCATCTCTCTTTGCTTAATCACATTCTATAGATGTTTGCTTGCAATGCCAAAAATGCTTTGGCATTAAATCAGGGAGTTCAGGTTTTTTTTTTCCTTAAAAAAATTGAACTTTGGTTTCCCTGTGAGGGGTCAGTCGTCCATGAAAAGACAGGATCGTTCCTTATTGTTGTAACGGCTGTCTTTTATTTTTCTGCCATTACCTTAGTGTGAATGTAGTACAAGGAACATTTGCTTTGGAGAAGGCAGCTGGATTTCTGTTATTTGAATGTTAGTGAATTTGGTAGGGTTATTAACTTGTTGAAGCTGTCAGATGATAAGACGTGCAATATGGTTCTCAAATTGACTTGACATCTTTTAGTATGGAGGAATCCCAGAGTTGGTAAATCTTTCAAAGAGATGATACTTTCTTGCTTGAAGAATATAACAAACAAGCTTCTTCTTTGTTTTTTTTTTTCATGATATAACAAACTAGTTTGGTTAGCCTTGATTGATTAATTCAGCTGCAGGAAAATTACTAGATTGGTTAACAATATTGAAAGATTAAACATCAAGAGTCCAGCTTGTAAAGGATGATAATTTATGCAGGCCGTTTAGCTTGTGGAAATTAATGAATTTAGGCTGTTTCATTGAAGTATAGTCGTGACCTCTCTCCCACTAATTTCTTTTTTTTTTTTGTTAAATTGGGAATGGAGTAACATCATATTATGTGGTCTCAAGCGAGACCTTAGTTTATTGGTTATCTGGAGCAGGGTATAAAATAAACCTCAGGCAAATTGAGGTATGCCAAGATTGGGGGATTTTGATCCTGCTCTTGGGAGCGCCTATGACTGTTCATGAGCAAACTGGGCTCGAGTCAGACTTGTACTAGATAGTCTGCTGTAGTTTCGGTTTCCTTCCATCTAGCAGCTGCAAGCATGACGTTTAATTATTTACCGGTTCAGCTGACACTGCCAACTTCATGCACTGTTCTTCGGCTAATTAATTGTTTTAATTTAGTTAACGCCTAAGAAGAAGAATCTAACAATAGATATCTCATATTTCTTTTGGTTTACATCCTGCAGGCAATTCATGTCATCAATCTTGAGTGGAGACAAGACAGGCAAATTACTAAAATACAATATATCAAACAAAGAAGTGACGATCTTACTTGAAGGCCTTGCTTTTGCGAATGGAGTAGCTTTGAGTAAAGACCGCTCTTTCGTCCTAGTAGCTGAAACCACAACTTGTAGAATTCTCAGGCTCTGGCTCCATGGTCCGCATGCTGGAAAAGTTGATGTTTTTGCTGAGCTTCCGGGATTCCCGGACAACATACGAAGGAACCCTAAAGGGGAGTTTTGGGTTGCCCTACATGCCAAAAAGGGACATCTCTCACACTTTGCGGTCTCCAACACTTGGATCGGAAAGACATTGTTAAGGCTTCCTTTCAGCTTCAAGCAATTGCATTCTCTACTAGTAGGAGGAAAGGCTCATGCAACTGCTATAAAGTTAAGCAAGGAAGGGGCAGTTTTGGAAGTTTTGGAAGATTGCGAGGGAAAGAGCATGAAGTTCATTAGTGAAGTGGAAGAGATGGATGGGAAGCTGTGGATTGGGTCAGTGCTGATGCCTTTTATAGGCATTTATAACTTACAATAAGGGGACTAGCTTGTATTGGAGTGATGGGAAATTGATTTTCTTGTTTTTCACCTATTTTAGGCCATCATTTGAAATGACTTCTAGCTCGCAAGTTGGGAGTCTTTCTCTGCATTTTCCGGGTTTTGTTTGGTGACGAAACCAATTTTCTTCATGTTGTCCTATCTGTTACTGCAAATCGTGAAGAAATAAAATAATTAGCCTAAGTTTGTCCAACTCAAATATACTGTAAAGAAAAGAAAGAAGAAACTTCTAGTAGTTTCTGGAAAGATGACTTGTAGCAGTACAGTATCATATTCAACCAAATAGTGGTGCTTGACTTCTTGAGTCTTGTATATATAATATAGGGCATTACTTCCATCTGCCGATCCTCCTCCCATTATTTTCGGTTGTTTAGATTGGAACGGACGGTCACGATTTGGTGAAGGGTAGCTCTCATCACATTTCATCTTTAACTCCCCGTAATCGGTTAATTCAATGAGGTCAATATACGACAGAGCCTGGAAGGGAATTTACAAAAAGAGGGCCACTTGGGGCTGAAGCTCAAAAACCCAAGCTCAAATAGTTGCTTACTTTCTATAATTTTTACTTCACAACTACATTAAATAATGACTAGCCGAAACCCGCGTGTTGTCACCGGAAATATGTGTTATATAAAAACTCGAAATATTTACAGTCCAAAATTAGTTTGTATGCACAGACATATATATACATACATTGACATAATATTGTTTTCAAAAATTTTTTTACAATGTTTTATTGCTTTTGTTTTCTCCTTTTTTTTTTTTTTTGGTTCTTCTTCATTGCAAAATAGGAATATAAAAAAAATTAATAACAATAATTATTAAGGAAGTTAAAAATATTGGATTATTTATATTGTAAATTAAAGGATTTAAAAGTAGTTATATTACCTGGTCATTGGACATTTTCTTATTGATTCAGTTGTTTTTGTTTTAGAACTGAAATGGTAAAAGATTATTAAGATATATATGTAGT
The DNA here is from genome assembly GCA_025403435.1 of Artocarpus heterophyllus. Taxonomy (NCBI): domain Eukaryota; kingdom Viridiplantae; phylum Streptophyta; class Magnoliopsida; order Rosales; family Moraceae; genus Artocarpus; species Artocarpus heterophyllus. The sequence goes on from JAJQZP010000353.1 coordinate 346,940, forward strand.
TAGAATAATAAATGTTGATTTTTAAAGATATTTAATGTAAATTAGTAAATATGTTTTACCTTAGTCAACCTTTTTGGGAATTAAAAAAAGACAGGACGGTAATATAACAAAGTAAGAGATAAGATGACTAGAAAAACCCTTGTACAAACAAAACTTAGAGGTGACAAATAAGAGCAAAACGGACAAAACATACAAAAAAGATTAAATGATTAAGAACCCGCCATCAGAACCAAGAGCAAAGAAGAGAACCAAGGACAAAACATGCAAAACACTGTATAAGCTACAGTAAAATCTGCCTCTTCTTTAGTATGTATAATAATATAAACAATTTCGTACTGGAAAATAGTCTTGCGGAAAACTACTAAAGGGAAGCATTTTTCTAATAACTTATTCTACGCTGTTTGGCTGAGTGGTGGGAACAGTTATGAACAGTGTAAAGCTTTCACATACTACAGTAACAAATAATAAAAAATTACTATAGTGTAAAGCTCTCACACGCTACAGTAAAAGTGGTTATAACTAACGGTTCCCACCACTCTTCCAAACACCACATCATTTTTCCAAAAAAAAAAAGTTATTCCGCTCTAATATACAGTGGATTAATAAAATGTTGGACATCAAAGAGTTATTGCTTTTTTTTTTTTTCCAATTATACAACTAAAAACTAATAACCTTATCAAGAATGAAAATACCAATACCATTAAAGTATCAACATTAAAAAGCGTACAAATAATATATTTTATATGCTATTCTATTTTATGATGCATTATGTTATTTCTAACAAAATAATAAATTAATGATTGATTAAAAATTTTAAAATCAATTAAAAAAATAGCAGAAATCAATATTTATAAGGAAAAAATTCTTGATATATATAGCAATAAGGAGTTTCAAAAAAAGTATTTACTTTAAAAGAGTCATCTGAAATATTTAAAAAAAAATTATTCATTTTAAAAGAAAGTTTGAATGTTGGTCGGAACATTTAAAATATTTAGATAAGAAATTATTTTAATATGTTTATACATGAATTTTATTTTCAAATATACGATAAATATATAAGGCTCGTTTATTTTAATACTTGAATTACGGTTTAAATTATTTTATTACAGTATTTTTTTATAAAAATTTAAATTTTTATTTAAATATTTTATTTAAATACTTGAACCGAACTACTATAAAATCCAATAAAAGTTACGTGGCCAATGCATAATTGTTGCTTTGTTATGTGGTCATCCGCCCTATCTTACCGTACAAACAATGGATCAAAAAGGGCCTCAAGCTCAAAACTTATTTACAAGCTTCACGGGTCATTTGAAGAAAGCAGCAGCCAGTGTCAGATAGCATAAACATTTCACTTTAATCAATCACAATCAAACATGCCCATGTGGGCCATTAAAAGCTGCAACGAACTTGCTCAATTCACTAAGCACTGCCACGTGGACGGCAGAAAAAACGCATATCGAAATGAAATCTTTTATACATATATATATATATATATTAAAACGCTCTTATGTAACACCGTTGTTGAAATCTAGAGAGGAAAAACGAAGAAACAGAAGTTCCAGATAGAGAAAAAGTTATGCTTTTTATTATTTTGTTCTGAGTACAAGAGTCGAGTTTTTTTATACAAGTAAAACCAAAGAAGAATTAAATTACAGCTTGGTGACTCAAGGTCTTTTAACAAACTGTCTAATAAATTGTCTAACAAACTAATTGATGTGTAATTATATTTATAACAGATTTGTAACAAACTATTATCTCTTAAACTCCCCCTTAAGATGCAGTGTAAATGTCTTTTACAGCCACCTTGGATAAGAGTGGAAGTAAGGAGGAGGAAGGTAAGGGCTTGGTGAACATATCTACAAGTTGATGTTGAGATCGAATAGGCATAATTTTGATGATGCCCTCAGTGATCTTATCACGAACAAAATGACAATCTATCTCAATGTGTTTAGTTCGTTCATGAAACTTTGGATTAGAAGCTATGTGTATAGCAGCTTGGTTGTCACAGAAAAAAGGGCTGACATGGAGGTGTTAACTTGAAAATCTTTCAACAATTGTTTCAACCAAACCAACTCACTTGTTGTGGCTGCCAGGGCTCTGTATTTTGCCTCAGCTGAAGATCTAGAAACAGTTGTTTGTTTCTTGGCTTTCCAAGAGATCAAAGAGTGTCCCAAGAACACACAAAAACCAGTGATAGATTTTCTAGAATCTGGACAAGAACCTCAATCTGCGTCAGAGAAAGTGGTCAATTGTAGAGAAGGAGATGATGAAAAGAATAATCCTTGACTTGGATGAGCCTTTAAGTATCGGAGAAGATGATGTGCTGCGTGCAAGTGCGTGACTCGTGGATGTGAAAGAAATTGGCTTAACCTGTGCACAGCAAAAATAATATCCGGTCTAGACAAGGTGAGATATAATAGGCGACCAATGAGCCGTCGACATTGGGATACATCGGCAAGAGGATCACCATCAGTAGCATTGAGTTTCAAATTTGGATTCATAGGTTCAGACGTGGGTTTGGCAGCAAGGGAACCAACATCCTCTATTAGCTGCAAGGTATAATGTCTTTGAGAAAGAACAATTCCTTTGGCAGATCGAGCTATCTCAAGACCAAGAAAATATTTCAGATTGCCCAAATCCTTGAGTTTGAACTTCTGATGAAGGAATGTTTTCAGGGAATTAATGACCTCAATTGATGGCCCTGAAATGATAATGTCATCAACATATACTAAGAGTGCTACAAATGAGGGACCTGATCCTTTTGTGAATAGTGAATAGTCTGACTTGGATTGGATAAACCCAAACTCAATTAGAGAGTGAGAAAATTTAGAGAACCACTGTCGTGATGCTTGTTTGAGTCCATAGATGGACTTATGTAGCTTACAAACTAATTTGCCTTTGTTAGTAATGGTCTCCCCCTTGCTACAGTAACCAAGAGGAAGTTCCATATAAACTTCTTCGGACAAGTCCCCATTAAGAAAAGCATTGTTCACATCTAGCTGAACTAAATGCCAAGATTGAATGGCAGCAAGGGCCAACAATAATTTCACAGTAACAAGTTTTGCCACGGGTGAGAAAGTTTCCACAAAGTCTACACCTTCTTGTTGGGTGTACCCTTTGGCAACCAAGCGAGCTTTGTGCCTTTCTATAGAGCCATCAGAGTTATATTTGATTTTGTATATCCATTTGCAGCCAATGGCATGTTTCCCTTGTGGTAAAGGAACAATTGACCAAGTATTGTTGGTCTCCATAGCATCCAATTCAGCTTTCTTAGTGTCTCTCTAGTGAAAAAACTTGACTGCCTGATGATAAAATTGAGGTTCATATTGAGAAGAAATAGTTAGGGCAAAATGTTGGTGTGGTTTGGAAAGAGAGTTATAGGATATGTATTTGGACAAAGGATATGGAGTTGTATGATCATTGGTGTTGTGGTGAGACAGTAAGTTGCAATGGAAATCTTGCAAGTAAGATGGGGTTTTGATGACTCGTGATGTTCTTCTAAGTGGTACAGGCATTGTAATACTAGAAGGATTGGTTAGGGAGTCCCCATTAATGTCAGGCACAGATGGTTGTGTGTCTTCTACAGATGGTGGAATTGGAGATGGAACCTCAACAGATGGAATTGGTAGAACAAGAGTAGAAAAAGGGTCTACCAAGGAATCTGTAGTGACAACAGAATGAAATGGAAAAACTTCTTCATGAAACACCACATCTCTAGATACAAAGATTTCTTTTGTTTCCACATCAAATAACTTGTATCCTTTTATACCAGTAGGATATCCAAGAAAAACACATACTCGTGCTCTAGATTGAAATTTTGTGCATTGAGTAGGGAGAGTTGAAGCAAAAGCTAGGCAGCCAAATACTTTGAAAATTGAATAATCTATGGCTGATTTATATAGTACCTCATAAGGGGTCCTATGTTGCAGTAAAGGAGATGGTGTTCTATTGATTAGAAATGTAGCAATAAGGACACACTCAGTCCAAAATTTAATGGGAATTCGAGATTGAAAGTATAAGGCCTGAGCAACATTCAATAGATGTTGATGTTTTCTTTCAACAACAGAGTTTTGCTGAGGCCTTTCAACACAAGAAAATTGGTGCAAGACGCCTTTATTATTGAAGAATTTAGTAAAGGCCAATTCCCTTGTATTATTAGATCTGAAATGTTTAATCCTGCTGTTGAACTGAGTTTCAATCATATTGAAAACTTTGGAATCACAACAGTCACATCAGATTTCTGCTTGAGTAAAAACACCCAAGTAAATCGTGTACAATCATCCACTAAAGTCAAAAAATATCTGTGACCAAAATAGGCAGTTTCATGATATGGTCCCCAAATGTCACAGTGAATAAAATCAAATGGAAATGGAGACATGTGATTATTTGAAACAAATGGCATTCTTCTTTGTTTAGCCAAAGGGCAAATGTAACAAGGGTCATGAGCACGGAAACGGAAGTTATCACAATTCAACTGATTCTTCAAAACTTCCAATCTTTTGGATGATAGATGTCCAAGTCTATTGTGCCAAATACGAGCTAAAACACTGTTGACAGAAGACTCTGTGTTCAAAGTACTCGCATCAAGAACATATAGTTCTTCAAGTTTTTCACCCTTGCCAATCATCTTCTTGTTGTTGATGTCCTGAATCACGAAATGATCAGGAAAGAAACTCACTGTAATATGAGAATCAGTTGTGAGTGCACTTACTGATAGTAAGTTAAATTTGAATTGAGGGACATATAGAACATCCTTGAGAATCAACTTTGGATGTATCATAACATTTCCACTAAAATGAACAAGAATGCGAATATGGTTTGGCAAGGTAACAGTGGAATTCATAATTGGAGTCATAGAATCAAACATAGTGGCATTAGAACATATATGCCTAGAGGCACCTGAATCAACTATCCAGAATTTTGTAGAAGAAAGGATAGGATTCGAGGATATGGAAAAACATATACCTGTAGAATATGAGGTGGAGGGGATGTCTTGTGGATCAGGAGGCTTGACCGACGAAGACAAATGGTTTGAAAACATTGTCATCAATTGTTGATATTGATTAGTGCTGAGGCCGTGGATGAAATGTCCAACATCAACATTATCTTTGTTTCCTTTAGTTTCAAGACATGGCTGGTCAGAAACTTGATTGATAGTAGCACTTTGAAAGCCTCCAGAGGATGGTGACTTCCTTTGGCGTTGTTTGAAACCAGGGGGATAGCCGTGAAGCTTGTAACACTTCTCAATGGTATGACCATGGAAGTTACAATGTGTGCAAAATGGTCTTTCTTTCTTCTGATTATTGTAGCCTCCAATAGCAGGACTGTGATTAGTAACAGTATTACTAAACTTCTTGGAAACGTCAGATTTAGTGGCAAATGCCATGCTATTAGTAGAATCAGTGCTAGTGTGAGATCCAATTTGTCTCTGCCCCTCCTCTTGGGAAACCAGAGAAAACACTTTATTGATAGGTAGGAGAGGATCCATCAACAACAATTGACCTCTGCCTTGAGCAAAGGAATCATTCAAACCCATGAGAAAGGCCATGATGTATTCCATGTGATAGAAAGAATTGAGATCTTTGACTCCTCCATAGGTACAGTGACCACAGGTGCAAACAAGCCTGAAATTAGTCAATTCTTCCCACAGTGTTTTCAATTTTGTAAAATACACACTCACAGAATTTTGCTCCTGATGAAGATTCACCAAATCACGACGCAATTGAAAAATTCTTGGACCATTATGTTGTTGAAAATGATCCTTGAGATCAAGCCATATTTCGTGAGCAGATTCAAAAAAAATTATGCTTGCACAAATTTCTTTAGACACAGAGTTTAGAATCCAAGAAAGCACCACATTATTATTTCTGATCCATGCACTGAGAAGATTTAGGTCATTACCGTCAGGTTTCTTGAGAGAGCCATCAATGAATCCGAGTTTGTTTTTCGCTGAAAGTGCGATCGTCATTGCTCTACTCCAGGAGGCATAGTTACTCCTGTTAATTGTTGAGAGACGAGAGCAAGACCAGGAGAATCTGAATGATGGAGAAAGTATGGACTTAGAGGATCATCAATGGCAGACTTCTTGTTTGATGCAGTGGAGCCTCCAGAAATTAAAGTCTCCATGAACGTTGATGGAAGGAAACAGATCGGGAGAAAGAGTGATTTAATCAAGCATGAAGAAAGGCGAACCATCGAGGACGATCGAGGACGAGAGTGAGCTGCGAAGAATCAAGATGATACCATGTTGAAATCTAGAGAGGAAAAACGAAGAAACAGAGAAGTTCCAGAGAGAGGAAAAGTTATGCTTTTATTATTCTGTTCTGAGTACAAGAGTCGAGTCCTTTTATACAAGTAAAACCAAAGAAGAATTAAATTACAGTTGGTGACTCAAGGTCTTCTAACAAATTGTCTAACAAGCTGTCTAGCAAACTAATTGATGTGTAACTATATTTATAACAGATTTGTAACAAACTATTATCTCTAAAATCACATGTGTGCATATATATATATATATATATATATTTATACAAATATGTGTATGTATGTATGATATGAAATTGTATTTGAATGTGTGAGAACCATATCCATAAATATGGAAACTGACCGTTTTTAATTCAAATTTCCATCACCGTTATTTCATGTTTTATATATGTGTGTGTGTGATTGTAATTTCCGATTTCCTCCTTAAATTCTCTGATCCAAATGGCAAAGAGAAGTTTATACATATATATATAGATTGAACTTAGAATATAAGAATTAGAACACTTAACAGTTGAGAAAAGAATTAATGAATTACTATATAGTAGATTATTCCTGCAACTACAATAGTACGTAATTAACTATTATTATTATTATTATAAGTTGTTATTTGATCAGCTGACATGTATATTTCTTTAAAACCTTCAATAAGTATGATATATAGCAAAGCCAGCGAAATGTTGACCTGCGGAAAATGTAATCAATTCTGAATATTGGCGGTTAATTAGAAGTCATTAGTACTTAATTTCTAAATCAAATTCCTTTTTTTTTATTTGCTGAATCCCAAAAGTGGTGTATTGGGCATGTGCTCAGTACTTTTCTCAATATACTCTTTTCAAGGAAAATAATGAGCACGAAAAAGCATACTAAAACTTTATAGCGCAAGCATAGCTAGCATGCGAGCACATACATTCTATTTCTAGCTTTAATTTTTCTCTAATTTTTAGCTTTTAGTTTGTTTTTCATTCTATTTATTTTTTCATATACATCTTCAAGATATATTGTCCATCTGAGAGTAAAAGGTGGCTCCAAGATTATGCATGTTACCTTCTTTTTAAGATTTATAATTAATTATCTCGCTTTCGTTTGTCTTCCTCTAGAAAGAACCTAATTAATTTGCAATTTACAAGAAACTTATGGATTGATTGCATTTAAGTTGCTCGATTATTTATCGTTGGAGAGTGCCAAGATCTTTTATATGTGCATGACAGATGCACTTGTCAGTACTATACCGCCGTAAAACTGTCTTTTTATTGAGGCGTACGTTGCAGATTTCAATATGGCAACCTTTTCAGTAAATCATTATTCATTAAATCGTTAATTTAATGCAGGGTCTTTTCCTTTAATGAGTGTTTTTACTCGTATTGGACACTTTCAACCCATTAAATATGATGAATGATGAAAATCATATTTTTTTTTTTGAATTTAAAAGTTAAAATATAGATATTTATCAATAGATTATTTTTTCAGCAGCACGTACTTATATAAAAAATCTCTTTAAATACATTCCATAAGAGTATATATATATATATCTTGATAAATTATATGTATAGTATTTAAACGTGTGAATAAACTCACATCAACTAAATATGAAATTGAGAATGAGTTTAAAAAGACTATGACGTCATTTCTCTTATTAAGTTAACCTCTTGAGATAGAATTTCGAGGGACCCTACAATTAGCATCCACAAGAAACTCTATAGAGTTACGGATGAGACATGGAGTTGTTCCCAAGTACCCAATACTGACCCTTTATGTATACCTATACGTGTAGGAGAAAGAGCAGAAATTGATGTATAAAAAACAATTATATCTGATGAATTCACCGATCAGAATATTTGGAAACTAAGTTACAACTCAAATTAGAATTTAAATCTTGTTGCACGTGAAAGCTTTATATTGTAACATATTTTTACTTTACATTATAATAGTTAAAATTTAGTGTTAGAAATTTGTTCCTAAACACAATGCATGTTAGGATTAGAATGCTCACAAATATGTACGTCTGCAGTACTTATATTTAACGTCCGAGAAAGCTGCTAAACAGGAAATACAGAGAAAGAGAGAAAATGAAAGAACGCTTTAAATTCTCTTGAGAAATTCATTTTTTTTTTTTTTGCAGTAATGCCTCTTTTTATTTAAAAATTAAAATGATCTGGAAAGCGAGTAATAGAACAGGCGCCATAGCTTTTGAGATGGGAGAAAAGAAAAATCAAAAGTGGAAAAAGTTCTATTCCTTGGATATCTTTACAAGTTGGAAAGCCAACTAACTTGCCAACCATATAGTCCACACAAATTGCCCAAATAAAGTTGTCTAGATCGTTTGAATGGAAGCCACAAGGATAAATAATCAAGTTGAATAAGTACTAACTTCCAATTGAAACAGTGTTGAACTTCGTTGTCCTAAGAGTACGATCTAACATGATCTCTACACATCATCTAAATTTAAAATCTTCAAACTAACAGAACAGTTTTTCAAAGTAAAAATTCGGTTGATGTGCAGAAGATCGATTAGTAACACAACAAAGAAGACCGACTTTTAGGACAACAGATTTCAAATCTTGATGTAACAGAAGAATGCCTTGTCAACTGAAATAATTTTGTTAGTCATGTTGACACAATAATTTCCTAAAGCAAAAGATAAGAAATTATTTCTCCATATAATCCTTTTTTTTTTTGGGCCCTTTGACCATAAATTAGGTATATATTTGGTTAGTAAATTAAAGTCTAGTGATATATGGTAGCTCGTCTCCTTTTTTTTTTTTTTTTTTTTAAGCTCAATAATGGTCAGTTCATGTCTGCTGGTTTTCTTTTTTCTTTTTTTTTTCTTTTCTTTTTTTTTTTTTAACTTTCTTCTCTCATTTTTTTTAAGAATTACTGTTCCATATACATGGATAAAAGAAGGGTACAATTCACTATATGGGAATCAATTGGACCCCCACCACCAAAATATAGGACATAATTTCTCTCTCGTCACCAAAAACTTAAAACCCAAGTTTCCTTGTCTTCCATCCTGGGGCCTCCCAACTGCCGAAAGTTATCAACTGACTTTCTTAGACCTACAAAAAACCTAATAATTAATTAATTCAAAATTACTAATTTGCCCTTCCCTCTCACCAAGCTAATCTCTCACTTTATCTTTTTTCTTTTTTATTTAATTCAAAAATATTTATATAATTTGTACATATGTTACAAGTGGGAATCAAGAAATCTATATTCTCACGCTTAATTGAAGGAAACAAATATATATTTATATATACACATCAAAACTCTCAGCACAATCTTTCTTCAAAACTCCAAAACTCTCTTTTCTCTTCATCCAAACAAGAATTTGAACAAAACCCATCTCTTTGATTAATGTCCCGCTGGAGGCTAGCGATTTATAAGAAGCTTTCACCCGCTAAGAAGGCGTGGAAGAGCTTCATAACCAAAACACAACCACAACTCAAAAAATTTCTCAAAAACACCCTCCCAAACTCCATCAAAGCCACCACCCATCGCCTTCTCATTTCCTTGCGTTCCTTCCTTCCTTCCAAGCTCCGTCCCATATCGAACTCTTGCCGGCGTTATCCCAACACCAACCAGTATTATAGCCACCAATGTTACCACCAAAAAAACAACAAAACACCTCTTTACAAGAGCTTTGCGGCTATACACATAGACGAGCTCTTTGAGGGCACTACCATTACTAGTAGTACAAAAAATAAGAATATTATTCTACGTGATTATAATAGCATGCATGCAGAGGCAGGGACGAGCGCTGAGAAGAAGAAGAATAATAATAATATTAATGAAGATGAAAGAGTGGTTGAAGATAATGAAAATTTTGATCGTGATGATCATAAGGGGGATGATTTGCGGAGAAGTAAGAGTATTTACAGTGTTGAGGACGCGTGGAACGCGGTGGTGGCGGCGTCGCCACAGCTGCGGTGTGTGGATGAGAGGGCTGAGGAGTTCATCTACAAGGTGAGGCAAGACATGAGGCTTCAGAAGGAGAAGTCAATTGAAGATTTCGAGGATATGTTGGCTCGAAGTTCCTGAATCAGTTATGTCTCTTTAATTTCTTATTATTATTATTATTATTATTATTATTATTATTATTATTAAATTTTGATGATGGAAAACGGGAAACAATATTATTATTATATTTCAATTTTGGTGATGGAAAACAGGAAACAGTATATGCTAAGCATGTGGGTTTGGCTTCTTTTTTAATTTCTTTCCTGTGTGGGTTTCCTGTTGGGTAAAACAAAATTAAAGAATAGTTGTACCAAAAAAAGTGTGTGAAAGTGTACAGGGAGTTTAATTTGATAACTTCGTGTGAGAATTTGTTGTGTATCACTCGTATATGTGTGAGAATTTGTAGTTAATTTAGTTGTGTATAACTTGTGTGAGATTTGTGATTATATTTGTGTTTTCATCATGGATTCTTTAAGGCAATGCTTAATTTTTGAGTTTATATTTTGTTTGTCAATTGAGAATAACTTTTTAGAAATTCTATAGTTGGGGGCACCCTACCATATATGACACCAACCTGTGTTTTATGACTTTAAATTGGAGAACACTGGTGACAAAAAAAGTCCTCTCTCGATATCCAATCTTAGACAATATAGACCATCTGACTTAAAGTTCACAATTTCAATCAATAATCCTAATAATAGGAGTGGCAATTCGTGTCATCTGTCATGTTTTGGTCGTTTCTTTCTTATAATTATTTTCAATCAAACCCAAACTCATCCTGTGACATGAATTTTTTCGAAAACCATAATACGAACACAACATAACTACTTTATAAGTTGACACGACATGACTTGAAATTGAACCGTAACACGAATTGACAAGTGAACTTGAAATTCACAAGATAATTTTATACTTTTATTGAGTTTTTTTACATATTATAAAGAACTAAAAAGCCATAACCTGTTTAAATATGATAATATCCACAAATATTAAAAGAATAAAAGTATAATTTTAAGAGAACAACTATCATAAGATCACAAGTTTATAAAAAACTCTAAAATATGTTATGTGCAATAACTATCATAAGATCACAAGTTTATAAAAAACTCTAAAATATGTTATGTGCAATATATTTTGAAAATCTCTTTTATGAGTTTCGTGTCCTGTTCGGGTTAAGCAGTTTCAGCTCTAATTATTCGTTCTTTTCGTGTCAATTTCAAGTTAACCCAAATTTGACTCACACCCCTTTTCTCGAATCATAACCCTATGAAATTCATGTTTTTTGAGTGGTATTGGTGTATCATAACCAATATTATCAGCTCTACTTAATGAGTAATTTGGTTAGGGCATCCCTTCCACTGTAAAATCTTCCATAAATCTTGTCAAGCCTTAAATGTGTCTCTTTATAACTTTTTACTTTGTACAACGTGTTGTCTCTTAACTTCGACCTTTGTACAACGTGTTGTCACTTTAACTTTGACCTTGGTACAAGGTGTCTTTCAAACTTTGAAAGATGACTATCATTCCCTTAAACTATTTTATGTCTTTCATTTTGGACCTTTCGTTTAGTTTCGCCAAAAAAAAGACAGAATTACACAACTATAGAAAATAAAAGAAAATAAAAGGTGAAATTAGGTTTCCAGATAGCAACAAGTATAAAACCAACTAACAGTGCAAAAAGAAAAATACAAAACCAACTATTAGTCTAGCTACTTATCCGGCCATATATATTCTTTGACCAATATCCCTTCATTGTTCACCCACATTAACAAACGTTCAATTTCATCGATTTTTTTTAGATATGTTTGACTTGTGGATGACCTAAGGGGACATCCATAATGGCATTGATCCATTTTGCATTATTTATTTAATTGACATAATATTTAACTAAGTAATTTAATATCTCACATTTTATTACCCGATATTTTCTTCATCTCTTTCTATCTCCCTAATGAATTTAAATCCTCTGTCTAAATTTTGGTATCTCAAATGGTGTCTAATCAATCATATTATGATACTTCATTTGATGAAAAGCATGTTAAAATCAAATAAATATTATTTTAAGTTTTTGAAATGAGATGTCATAATACAATTATAATATAATATTTTTTAAATTCACCCCTTAAACTTTGAAATGTATTATTTTTTGGTTAAAGTTGTTGAGTTTTCATGTAATTTAAGATTAGATATGTACTTATGAATTAATATAAATATCATTCGCTTCAAATGAATTAATTGCATACTAATCTCTCATATATTCTATTCACGGAGAAGCTATTTAGAAACATGATATATGGAAGAAAAACAGGAGAATGAAACCCACCATAATTTGATTTGTTAAGGGTTAAAAGAAACTTACAAATTTTTCGTTGTTACTTCATCTAAACAACTCGTTCAAAGTTTAAGTGGTGAATATGAAAAAAAAAATTATAGTTCAAAATATATAATAGGTGTAAAGAACATATTGATATAAGTGACATAGTTCAAAAATTTTTTTTATAATAAATGAAGAGAGAAATGGTTTGCTGTTGAGAAAAACATATGGAAAACAAAAGATAAAATTATGAGTTCCCTTTTTATAAGGTGGTTCATTCAACGATTAATGAGGCCTTTTACGTTCATCCATTTATAGATGTCACTTAAGCAAGAAACTTTACAATTTTCTCTTTGGTTCCCTCTAGCCTCTCTCCTCTCTCCTCTCTCCTTTAATGAAAACCCTAAATTATTTGTTTCTCTTCCGTCTACTCTCTGGTGTGCCAAAAGTCCACTTCACATATTTAGCCCATTTCTATTTTATTTTTATTTTTCAACTTTCAATTGTTGGAGTACCGCGTTGGCAACTCTGCAGGTACCATTTGGATAATCACAAGTTTGAAAATTGTTTTAAAAGATAAATTCGGAAAGTTTCCACAGCCTTTACTCTTTATGCGCTCCCGCTATTGAAAGTTCACCTTGCAATGTTATGAAAGCGGATAGAAAATCCACCATTGCAATTGAACAATACTTGATGTGATATTCTTCTTTTTGTCACTTCCCTCTACCTTAGATGATAGATGGACCTAGTTTGCTCAACAAAGGTACTCCTTGCATATTTGGGACATGCAGCGCATGCTATGTTGAATATCCATATGGCCTCATTCTTGAGAAGTTCATGGGGCACTATAGGGAAAGATTATATTGTTGTTCACTAATCATAGTTCTTGCTAAACACATACTTTTCACCGGTGTCAGAGTTAAAATTTTTCAATTAGACTACTGCATAAAAACTACAAGATATTTTTTATTAGAAAAGGATATAACTGCAAATTTTAATTGTTTGTCTTGGGCGCATGTAAGATTTTTCTCATATCATAAGGGTAAAACAAAAAATTTAGGTATAAAAATTAAAATGTCAAAAGTTGAATGGTACACATGTTATGAAAGCATATAGAAGATCCATCATTGTGATTGAACAATACATCATATGATATCCTTCGTTCTGTCACTTCCCTCTAACCCCTAGAGAATACATGGACCCAATTTTCTCAATAGAGGTACTCCTTGTGCATGTGGGACATGTCACACATGTTCTGTTGAATATTTATATTGCCTTCACTCTCAAGAAGTTCTTGGGGCACCACAGAGAAAGATTGTTTTGTTGTGCATTAATCATAGTTCTTGTTAAACACATGCTTTTCACCGGTGGTGGAGTTAGAATTTAATTATACTACTGTACAAAAGATACTAGATATTTTTTATTAGAAAAGAATATAACTACAATTTTTAATTGTTCATCTTGGGCATATGTAAAATTTTTCTTATATCATAAGGGTAAAACAAAAAATAGGTCTAAAAATTAAAATTTCAAAAGCTGAATGGGACACATGTTATGAATGCATATAGAAGATCCACCATTACGATTGGACAATACTTGAGGTGATATGCTTCTTTCTTTCGCTTCCCTCTAACCCCTAAAAGATACATGGACCCAATTTGCTCAAAAAAAGGTACTACTCGCACATTTGGGATAGGCCGTGCATGCGATGTTGAATCTCCATATCGTTTTCATTCTTGAGAAGTTCTTGGGGCACCATAGGGAAAGATTGTTTTGTTGTGCACCAATCATAGTTCTCGCTAAACACATGCATTTCACCGACAGTAGAATTAGAATTTTTTAATTAGATTGCAGTATAAAAAAAAAAAAAAAAGACAAGATATTTTTTATTAGGAAAGAATATAACAACAAATTTTAATTGTTCGTCTTCGGCACATGTAAAATTTTTCTTATATCATAAAAGTAAAACTAAAAATTAAAATGTCAAAAGCTGAATGGGAATGGGACATATGTTATGAAAGCATTTAGAAGATCCACCATTGTCATTGAACAATACTTGATGTGATATCCTTCTTTTTATCGCTTCCCTCTAGAGGATACATAGACACAATTTGCTCAATAAAGGTACTCCTCGCGCATGTGGGACATGCCGTGCATATTATGTTGAATAACCATATCACCTTCATTCTCGAGAAGTTCTTGGGGCAGCATAGGGAAAGATTGTTTTGTTGTGCACCAATTATGATTCTTGCTAAACACATGCTTTTCATCAATGGCGGAGTTAGAATTTAATTATACTACTATATCAAAAATATGATATATATTTTTATTAGAAAAGAATATAATTGCAAATTTTAATTGTTCATCTTGGGCGCATGTAAAATTTTTCTTATATTAAAACTAAAAATTTAGGTCTAAAAGATTAAAATGCCAAAAGTTAAATGGGACACATGTTATGAAAGCATATAGAAGATCCACCATTGCAATTGAACAACACTTGATGTGATATTCTTCTTTCTGTCGTTTCCCTCTAACTCCTAGAGGATACATGGATCCTGTGACGACCCGCCTTTTCGGGCAGTCACTTTACTTACTTAAACGTCGTTTCATAAACAGTAATCTTACTTACTTAGTAAGAAAATACTGTAGTAAATTTTTTTTTTTCCTTTAAACGTTCTTTAAAACTGATGAAAATCATTTCAAATCGTTTCTTAAAACTTAATAAGAAACAATTATTAAATCATAGTTTAAAACTTTACTTTATCATTACATAAAACAGTTTGTAAACTGTATCTTAAAACTTTGAATACAATTCTTAAAACCTTGAATTTCTTTAAAACTTTTGAAAACACAATATTAAACAATGGAAAACATTTTCTTTACGTAGCGGAAGCAAACAGTGATGGTATCCATACCCAAATCTTCGCATCTGTCCTCCGCAGCACTCAGCTCTTCTAACGGGTCCCATTGGTCACCCATAAATTACCTACAGCATGAAAAACTTTTAATGAGCTTTCGCTCAGCAAGTTCAAACATATTCTCACAAAGCATTTAAACATGCTTTTTAAAAAAAACTTTTCTCATGAAAACCTTTCTCTTGAAACGTTCTTCATGAACGTTTTCCATAAACATTTATGAAATATTTTCCATAAACGTTTTCCTTAAACATTTCTGAAAACGTTCTTCATAAACGTTTTTCATAGAACATTTCTGAAAACGTTTTTCATAAAACATTTCTGAAACGTTTTTCTTAAAACGTCATTCGTAAACTTTTTCTTAAAAACATGAAATGTTTTTCATAAACATTTGATGTAAAACCTTTCTCTTAAAATATTTCTTGAACGTTTTTCTTAAAACGTCGTTCATAAGCCGTTTCTTAAAAACATGAAAACGTTCTTCATAAACATTTATCGTAAGCATTTTTCAGAATGTTTTCCATAAACATAACATATAAACATTTCATAAAAAAAACATTCAAGTAACATCAGAATGCATGACTCCATTTATGCTCAATTATTAACTTCAATTATGAGCATTTTATGAACATTCTATAAACTTAAATATTCATTTCTTTCTCAACCTTTATTCTTGTTCTTTAACTTTCTTTATCTTATAACCTTCCTTTTCCTTACTTTACTTTAGTGTACGTACCAACTCATTAATCATGAGATCATAAACATGATGCTTCCCTTGTGGAAGACTTGAGACCATCAAACATTGAAGTTTTGTACCTCACCTTTAGGAGGTCAAACTTTAACTTTACTTTCATTACCTCATAACAAAGAGGCTGGTACGACACTTTCTTTTTATCTTTACATTACCTTCTTATTAACTTTAGTGAGCATTTCAAATGCAATCACATCATATGCAATACACTTGCAATTCATAGCTTATACCATAAACCTATTGCATAACAAATGCAACATATTGCTTAACAAATACATCATAAAATGCAAATACATTTTGCACATCATAACTTGTATTCCTAACACTTGTTGCATGATAAATGCAACTTGTTGCTTAATAAATACATCATAAAATGCAAATACATTTTGTAAGTCATAACTTGTATTCTGGAATTTATTGCACCACAATTGCAACTCATTGCATACAAATGCATCATAAAGTTTATAACTTAAACTATAAAACATTTTGCATTGTCATAATGTAAAATATACTTTCAATACTTTGAAAATCATAACTTAAACTTTTAAATAACGTTATGCATATCAATATGCAAATAAACCTTTAACATAACGGTTGCAATTTCATTGCAATTCTTTTTCTTGAACTTTAAAACTTTTTGCATAAATAATGCAAGCATACTTTAAAACAATTTACATAAAAATTGCAAACACATTTGCAAATCATAAAAATAAACATTTAAAAATCATTTACTTCATGCTGCAGGTGAGGTTTGAAACTTACCCGAACTATATTCTAGCGTTCTCTATTCCGTTCCTTTTCCTTCTATTAGTCGGCCTCTGTGTCCTGATCATACGATAGCCGACTCATTAATTAATTTTCTTTATTATCAATCCACTCGATTGATAATAAAACGTAAACATTAACCATTCATTCCTTTTTCATAACTTGACTAGTATAATTTCGGTCTACCGTTCTGTTTACTCAACCTTATAAACCATCAGTTTACCTTTCCTTCAATTAGCCTTGTAACCCACCGGGGTTACATTTCCTTTTAACCTTATAACCCATCGGTTACCTCTCGTTTACTTAAAACATCTCTTATTAAATCTCTGGTCTTACACGACCGCTACGTTACTTAACGTATTACGGAACATTTTCCATCTAATAACATTATGCTAAATCGGAGTGTTCGACTCCGTTCTAGCCGTTTTCTTAAAAATGATGATTTAACCCTTAATGGGTTTTTCGTCAACCTTGTAACGTTATAAAACTCATTCTCACATAAAACAGTGTAACAATCACTGATCATGCATTTCATAAATTTCTATGAAAGCATCTAAAACAGTTCATACTGTAGGCGAGATTCCTACTTACTTGAACTCCAAGCAAAGCAGATCCAGTTGTATCTCGCTGCATCTACAGTATGCGAAGCATCCTCTGCAGTGCTCTAGGAATGCTTCCTGGAGACCATACATTCTTGAAAACGTCATTCTAGACTCCGATGTTGCTGTTTGAATCGCCTCGATCTGCATACAGTCGGTACTGGACGATTTTCATCAGAGTGGAATTTGCTCTAACGGAGGTCACCATTGCTTTCAGAGCGTCGAAACGAGTCGGGAGGCGGTCTCGGATCTTCGATCGGAGGTCCGGATCACCAAATCCCAATTTGACCTTTGACCGACCGTTGACCGCCGTTGACCGGCCGTTGACCGGCGGCGGTTGGCTCCGTTGAGGGCTGAGCTCGAGCCTACCCCCCCTAATTCGACCCTCATGAGTCGATTGGTGGGGTCAATTTCACCCAATTCGGCCTCCATCTGCTCCAATCGAGGATGGATTTCACGACCCAAACCGGCGGCTCCGATTTCCTATCTCCGGCGGAGATACCGTGAAATTGAGGTGGGGGAATTGTTCCCCGACCTCCTCTGAGTATTTCCCCTTTGGTGGGGCAGCTCAACACCGCGTGGAACGGGGGCCCGAAGCTCCCCACGGCGGCGCACCAAGGCGGAGGTCGTTCTCCGGTGATCGGCCGTCATTTCGTGCAATTGAGAGTTGCTTCACGCTCTTCTCAACCATCTGAACATTTTCCCCCTTTCAATTTGGGGCGAGGCAGCCGGGAACGTCGTGATCGGTGGCTGTCGCGGCGGTGCACGACGGCAGAGGTGGAACTCCGACCAGCAGCGGCTGGGCTGCGAAATTAGGCGAGGGGTTTCACTCCCCGTCGCCGTCTGAGTCGAACGGTGGCGGCGGTGTACCTCACCGCCGCCATGATCGGCGGTTCTCGAGTGGCTGCGACACGGCGGAGACAGGCAGCTCCGACGAAGCCTTTCCAGCCAAAATTGAGCTGGGAAATTGGTACCATCTTGTTCCTCTCCTCACACTGAGTCCATAGACACCAAAATCACGTCGATTGGTGGTCGGACGGCGGAGAAACAACGTCAGGAAAATATGGGTTTCGCCGCCACTTTGGGCGGCGCGTGAGCCTCCCTCCGGCGGCTATTTGGGTGGCACGACACCTCGTTGGACTCAGCTCAACGAGAGCTTCCCACTGGTATGGGAGGTGTCGAAAAATAACGCCGGAATCTCAAACGAGATTTGAGGAGAGAGAGAGAAAATTCTAGAGAGAGAAAGAGGAGAGAGAAAGTCTCGAATTTATGTGATATTTTCTGATTTTTTTTCTTTTTCTTTTATAAAAGTATAAAAAGAAATTGTGGTCTACACAATTCAATTCCTATACTGCATTGCTCTAATACTGTATAATTTTCTATCTTATTATATAGTATTTTTCTTTAATTGTACTTTGTCTTAATATAATCCTTAATTTAATGCATTTTTAATGCATTAAAAATCTCGGGTGTTACAGATCCAGTTTGCACAATAAAGGTACTCCTCGCACATTTGGGACACGCTGCTCATGCTATGTTGAATATTCATATCCCTTTCATTCTTGTAAAGTTCTAGGGGCACCATAGGGAAAGATTGTTTTGTTGTGCACCAATTATAGTTCTTGCTAAACACATGCTTTTCACCGATGGTGGAGTTAGAATTTTTCAATTGTACTGCTATATAAAAAATACGAGATATTTTTTTATTAAAAAGAAATATAACTACAAATTTTAATTGTTCGTCTTAGGCACATGTAAAATTTTTCTTATATCATAAGGGTAAAGCTAAAATTTAGGTCTAAAAATTAAAATGTCAAAAGCTGGATGGGACACATGTTATGAAAGCATATAAAAGATCCACCATTTCAATTGAACAATACTTGATGTGATATTCTTCTTTCCACCGCTTCCCTCTAACTCCTAGAGGATACATGGACCCAATTTGCTCAATAAAGGTACTCCTCGCACATTTGGGACACGCCATGCATGCTATATTAAATATCCATATTGCCTTCATTCTTGAGAACTTCTTGGAGCCCCATTGGGAAAGATTGTTTTGTTGTGCACCAATCATAGCTCTTGCTAACACATGCTTCTTACCAATGATAGAGTTAGAATTTTTTAATTAGACTAAAGAACAAAAAACAATATACATGAGATATTTTTTATTAGAAAAGGATATGATTGCAAATTTTAATTGTTCAGCTTGGGCACATTTTTTTAATTAGAAAAGGATATAACTACAAATTTTAATTGTTCATCTTGGGCACATGTAAAATTTTCTCATATCATAAAGGCAAAACTAAAACTTTAGGTCTAAAAATTAAAATGTCAAAAATTGAATGGGACACGTATCTCACTCAACTATACGTGACTACATCACTTGCTTCACATATGAGGGCTTAATATTTCAAGCTCGCACAATAAGTACATTTCATATAATAGGTTTGTTTACCTTTTTATAATATGTATTTTTAGTTTATTTAAACATTATACTTTTGGCTTTTTGATTTCATCAAATGTATATTTTCTAATTAAAATTAATACATTAATTTATAACTTTTCCAAGTCAAATTTCAATTTTGACCTAAAAAATACAAACAAAAAAATAAGCTTCAAAAACTTGAAAAAAAAAATAAACCAAGGATTTTGAAAGAATCCTCAAAAATGGGTCTTTTGTGTGGTTTTGTTTTTGTTTTCTTCCTTTTTTTTTTGAAAGTTTTAGTTTTTTTCTTTTCTTAAGAATAATTTGATTATTTTGAGTATCAAAATCAATTATGGATCGCGGTAGAATATAAAATTTAATATTATATTTAATATGAAGATATACATATTTGACAACACAAAAAAACAAAAGGTAGAGTGTTTTTTTTAATAAACTTAATAAAATAGAGGGGATAAAAAGATAAATACCCCTCGTATAATTCAATGACGCATAACGGAAGTGTCAAAATTCACAAATTTTATAAATTTTACCTCAAAACAATTGTTTGTTATCAACTAACCACCGGCTAATGAAACATTCTAACGACCAGCTCTATGCATGAATATCGCTTGGGTTCCTAATCGCCATTCTCATATATATATATATATATATATATACTAGTTTGTTAGCACGGGCGTGCCTTTTATTATTTGTTTATTAAAGCGAATATATGTATAAAAGTTTATAAGTGGAAGTCATGTAAAAAGAAATCGTTTCTGGTATTAGAATAGTTAAATAGCACAAGTAGTGGACTTTCGAATGAATAATTCAGATTTACAATGACAGAGCATTTTTTTCCTTGTTTTTTGTTTTCTTTTTCCTTTCCAAGACAACTCTTTTTTTCCCCTAGGAAAAACGCTTCCAAGTGAAGAGTCAACATACAAAAAGCATTAAGAAAAGAAATCATTTAACAAAAAGTGTTTACGAACAAAATATATAATAATTCTGCAAAGCAAGAAGCAAATCAAAAACATACAAAGCATTTTGGGTTTTAAACTCGCCACACATGTAGGGTGAGAAATGATTAGGACTCGTGACCTTTGGAATCTATGAATCATTTTCTAGCGAACTATACATTCCGTATATAAAGTCCATAAGTCACAAGAAGTTCAGTTTAATAATTCAGATGCACAATGATAGAGCATGTTTTTTGTTTTTTATTCTTTTCTAGGACAGCTCTTTTTTTCCCTAGGAAAAACACTTCAAGTGAAGATTCAGCGTAGAAAAAACCTTGAGAAAAGAAATCTTTTTACAAAAACTGTTTAGAAATATAGGTATCGAAGTCGATCATGCCATGCAGAGCAAGTAATGGAGAAATCATGAAAATAAAAGATCTAAAGAAAAATGTAACTTACTAGAGAGACATTATCAAATGTTGTCTTTGTAGTTTCTACAATAAAACAAAATAAAATAAATAAAAGGGCAAACACTTCACATAAAGCAACCAAACGATTTAAAAGCATAGTCAAATATAGCACATTAATTATCAAATGCCACATACAATCTTATAAATAGGCCCCGATGTTCATGTGTTAGAAAATCATTAGGTTTGTTTTTTCTAAAACCAGATTACATTTTTGGCTTCTTTTACCTCTTGGGATTTCATAGGGCGATGGCGTGCGATTACCGTTTGAACTATCGACTTTTTCATTTTTTCTTTAGGCTTTTACAAGGAGAACTTGATGAAGTGATGAGGACTTCGCACAACCTTTGTTTTTGAATGACAAAGCTAGTATTTGATTGTGAGAAGAAGAGAAATATTGTTTATCATTATAGAAATTCACAGCTCAGCACCAATTCCATGTAGATGTAATTTGCTATCCGTCTATATCTTTATAGATTGACTAAGGGAGAAGTGGAAAAAAATGAGCTCTCTAAATTCATAATCCTACAAAAAACTAATAAGTTTGTTGTTACAATCTTGTTCTCAAAAAAAAAAAAAGAAAAAATTGTGAAGTATTGTATTTTGCATCATCATCATGCTGAGATATGATGAAATTTCATTACCAGAATAAAGAATTATTTAGGAGGAAGAAGAGAAGTGGCAGGACTCGAACTTAAAACCAATTCATAACGATGTTGTACTTGAGACACAATAAATAAACCTTGGTCTAGCTTCCTAACGATGAATCGAAGGTTGAATTGCCTATTGCCCAATTATACCTACCAAAGATGTGCATACGAACAGTTAAGCGTCATAAGATAGAAACAGGGATCTAAAACTCCCAAGTATAAGGTAGCAAGTTAGAAGGCTTCCATTTTTTCTTGTGACATTGTTCTGATTGCCAACATTTTTGGGGAAGTGCACTCGCATTGAGGAGAAAGGGGGGAATCGGGAGAGAGAGTCTGGGAAGATCAATTGAGAGTGCAGTGCAAACTAAAACCCCTAATTTATTTTGACCCTTGTTTTTGCGCCATTTGGAGTACATAAAAAAAAAGAAAAAAGAAAAAAGTCTTAACCCCAATGCTAACAATGGTGATAATATTCCTCTGGCTTAGTCCAAGATATCTTAGCATAAATAATAAATAAATTACTTAAAAGAAGAGAGATGGAAATTGAGATGAAAAGAAGACAGACTTTGTAGATGAGACGATAGAAGTAGTAAAGATCATTTGCCAAAGAATTGAGACTGCTCAGAGCTGACAGAAGAGCTACCCTAACGTACTACGAAGGCCTCTAGAGTTTACCGTAGGTGACTCTATTTTTATCAAAGTGGCACTAATGAAGGGAGTAATGAGATTCGGCAAGAAAGGGAAGCTTTGTCCACGTTATGTAGGACCTTACGAGATAACCAAGCGAGTTGGCAATATGGCTTATGAGTTGGACTTGCCCAAGGAGATGTCGATCATTCATAATGTTTTTCATGTCTCAATGTTAAAAAAGTATGTAGCAGACCATGAACATGTGATCAACCACAAACAATACAAGATCGAGAAGACTTGAGTTATGAGGAGAAACCTGTAGAGATTTTGGATAGAGAAGCCCGAGAGCTGAGGAACAAGGAGATTGCATTGGTGAAAGTGTTATGGCGCAACCATAGAGTAGAGGAGGCGACATGGGAATGAGAAGATGATATGAAAACTAAATATCCTGAATTGTTCTAAGTTTCAAGGACAAAACTTTTATAAGGTAGGAGATATTATAATACCCTAATTTTCTATTTAATGGTAAGTAGAGAGTCTAATGCCATAATTGACGACAATGATGTTATTACTAACATACTATTTGGGGATGTTACATATGACAGCGACAAGGGTTTTAATGTCCTAGAAAATGTTCATGCCAAATGGATTATGGTTATTTATGAATTAATAATGTGAAGATGTATTTTGTTTTGTTTTAACTAAATATATAATTGATTTGTTTTTATTTAATAATATAAATATATAAGAATATATATAACTTGAATGGTATGTATAACATGTTTGATGTTAACTTTGCACGCCCATATATGTATGTTGGCCTTATTTGGGCCTTCGGCAAAAGCTTTGCCGAGAATAGAAAAAAAAAAAAAAAAGGATTACACATGGGAAAAGAAAAAAAAAAGTTTATTATGTTTCATAAGTAGCCCACACTTAAAAATTATATAAGGACCTCTTATTAATAACCCTAGACTTATACTTCATTCATTCCTCATTGATTGGCTTCATGCTTGGTTTTCTTGGGCTTTATCAAGATTTCTAATCTCTCTAATTACATTCATCTTAATAAGTATATCAATCATTTAACATGTTTGTTTGATGTTTTGGTGTACTATGTTAGCATCAGAATTATTATTATTATCACATGAATTCTTTTATTATATATATTTCATGTCAATTGGTGATTAAAAAGAGTTGATGATTTGGTTGTTTTGATTAACCTCTCATTAAACCCTAGATTAGAGATATCATAGATTTTTATATTTTTGTCATGTAGATCTTTATGGGTGTATTTTATTATCAATTAGTATTATGTTAATTATGTGTTTTCAATTTTAATTGAGGTTTTATTAGGTTATGGATTAGTATTGAGTTTTTTTGATGCCTTATGCCTATTTTTCATACAAACACCTCACAACCGTTGTGTTCTAGTGATTTCCGAATCTATATTATTTTGTTTATATTTTTCTTATATTTTTCCAAATACTAGACATCTCAAGCTTTTGTTTGGCTTTTGAATCGCTTGAATTGGAATTTTCTTTAAATAGTTTTAATTTTTTGAAATTGACCTTAAAAGCTGTGTAGTTTTACACAGACCCAAAATTTAGAATGATTGTCGAGGACTTTTTCTTTATGAAAATTATTGTCAAAATATGCGTTTTATATATCAAATTCTTTGTTTTTGAGTCTAGTTTCTAATGTCACTAGATTTGGCTGATCTGGATTTAAGATAAGATTATTATGAATTTTTAAGTGAATAAAGGTCATTCTGCCTACTTTGGGGAATTATGTCCTAGGTTCATAAATTGTGATTTTGTGCTTCTTGATGTTATTACATGATAAGGTGATGTTCAATGATAGTATGAGATGTATAAATGTTGTTAATAGTATTATTAGTGACTTATGGTCAATATAAATGTTTGGCATGAACTCTTCAAAGAAGCGAACACATTAAAGACCCGAGTAGTCGTGTCACATACCATAAAAGGTTGAGTAAATCTAAATATTAGGTAAGTACATCTCTCACCTGTAATATGATTGTTCAAAATTAAAAAGATTGATGTTAATGATATGTTATGAAGACGTTTTGAGATAAGGATTTTTAATAATGAGAAAATTATTGAAAAACGATGAAAGAGGATGTTATTTTTACCTCATTACTCTATCTGATGGAAACCTTTTTATGAAAACCTATATATATGCATTATCTATATTATTATTATAATGTTTTAAAAAGGCGTTGTATATTTGACGGATTGATGGTGATGATGGGGTCCGGTAAGCGGACCGATTGGTGAGCGGTCGCTTCTTCTTTGTCACGGTTGGTTTAGGGGTCGCTCCCTCACTCCTTCCATGACTAGCAAGCTATGATGATGACGGTATAACGTCAGAGCTCTACGCTATGATATTTTGAAGTATATATTTTAAAATATATTTATTCAATGAAGAATTTATTTTATTAAACATTATTATTTGATGAAAATGTTTTGTGAGAGTTAAGGTGTACTTACTAAGCATTGTACTTACTAGATATTTCTCATATTGCAGCTAGGAACAAGGTTAGGTATGAGGATAAAGGAGATCAGTGCAGGTGTGTGCGTGGTAGTAGAAACGGAATATTGGAGTGACACATCTTGAGTTAATGATGATTTAAACTTTTATTTAATTATTTATAATTTCGTAGATTTTAGTTTTTCAATTATTTTATAGATTTCGCAAGTTAAAGATATTTTGATAAGTTTAATGTTTTTGGTAATGTTGCAACTATATTTTTATTTTTAGATGAAGATATTTGATTTGATTAAAAAGTGTTGTTTTTTAAAAAATTAAGCTATTTCATATTACTTGATTATTTAAATTCTACAAAAATTTTGTTTTGCTGTAAATAATATATGTTATGAGACGGTAATTGTGACGTCCCGTGAAGGGGCGTTATACTAAAGAAAGTTAATGTTATAAGGGACAAATCTCTTGAGGAAAAGAGTTCCAAGAGAGGGGAACAATGAGTATGAACTAAGAGTTCTAATAACACAAGAGTAGCATCATGTGGAGGGCCCTAAGGAAAAGTTTGAGAAAAGCATTTTGAACGTGGAAACTATATGGTATAGTTACTAAGCATTAGCTCATATAGTATTCGTGATGTAAGTAGATTTGAAGTAGCGGTTTCAGTTACACGAGCAAGATTGGTTTAAGGTCCTATGACTATTTTACAAATATTGAGACGTAAAATTAATGATTTTTAGTGTCTTATTTATTGACAGTTGATTTGCAATGAAGGTTATTACTTTATAGAGTTATTTTTTTATTAAGTTTTTAGTGACAGATGTTAAGAGATAACATTTTTCTCGAGTTGGTAGAGTTTTAAAGCCGCGAGCTTGGGAGAGTCATTACATTTTGATATTAGAGTAATACGATTCTGGAGATTTTTAAAGAGTTATAGGACAAAAACTCTATCAACATAGTACTAATAATTGTTAAATTTGAGAAATTTGAATAACCAAAATTTGAGGAAAAAATTTTTATAAAAAGGAAGAGTTGTAACACCTAACCTCTTAAGCTTCTTTCTTAGAGTTAGAAACTCATGACTTTAAGACTGGAAGATGTTTAGACACTTTAACGAGATTGTTGCAAATTAAACATGATGTGGCAATCACATGAAGCTAGGTTAGGCTATGACTTATCACTCTAGAAAGCACAGGGAATTGTAACGAGGTTGACGACTAATCTTGACATAACACATAGGCACAAGGTGGCATTCATGCTAGTTGGTTAGATAGCAACCATGCATACGACACATAGTGCCACATGGCAAGGATTGAAGCAAGTTTAGTACCTTAGGTAACATATGGCATGCGTACACATCGACACATGGCAAACGCACGCGATAGCTAAGTGTCAAAGGAAGCCCTGTGGACCATATGCACAGTGACATTTGGTGATACATGTCAAGCTACAAGTTAAAAGATACATTGTCATGCTTAATAGATGCATATAAATACGAAATCTTTGGGCCATTTTGTAGCATGACTAAAGGTAGGAAATTTGAGTGAGAAAAAGAAAGAAAAAAAAGACATAAAAATAAAGAAAAAGAAGAGGGAATGGAGAGAAGAAAGAAAAAGAGATAGCAGTTATTCTTTATTAAGCATATTGAGGTAAGTATATTTTCCATTGCATCACTTAAACAATAATATGTTTGTGAAAGCATGTTTTAAATTTATGTTGTGATTATAATATGTACATGTTTTGTCATGTTTTATGAAAATTGTCTTACGTATGATGTGAACTTTTTTGTTTGTTATAAACTGAAGAAAGTTAATGTTATAATGGCCAAATCTCTTGATAAAAAGAGTTCCAAGAGAGTGGGCCAATGAGTATGAAGTAAAGGTTCTAATAACACAAGAGTAGCATCATGCAGAGGGCATCGAAGAAAACTTCGAGAAAAGTATTTTGAACGTGAAAACTATATGGTATACTTACTGAGCATTAGCTTAAATAGTTCTCATGATATAAGTAGATTCTAAGTAAAGGTTTCAGTTGACCGAGCAAGAATGGTTCAAGATCATGGGATGATTCTATAGATATTAAGATGTGAAATTAGTGATTTTTAGTGTGTTGTATATTGACAATTGATTCAGAATAAAGGTTATTACTTGTCATCGTATAAAGTTATTTTTTATTAAGTTTTTAACGATAGTTGTTAAGAGATAACATTTTTCTCAAGATGGCGCGTTTAGAGCTGCTAGCTTGGGAAGAGTGTTACATCCATCCCTTGGCAGGAGTTTTCACCAATCTTTTAAATATATACCAATATGAATATGACAATTCATTAGTTGGCACACAGATTAATATTGGAGTTGGTGTTCTTGAGAGAATTAGGTGGCATTCATCTTACTTCACATAAGTTTCAATTTGTGCCCCACCTTATTTAGTGTTTGATTTGTTCCTTGTTGACCATTGCCTCTACTTGATAACTCCATCGTGAGGACACGCCCTAGTTCTTCAGCAAAACTTATAGACCAAAATTGTAGATTTGGATCAAGAGGTGTGCAAAGGTATGGTTTCGCCGAATCAAAAAGGTACATCTTAGCTACTCCACAAACCCAAAGTGAAGGAAGTCTTCACGCATGAGGAGGCACGTGCTAGCATTGTTCAAACATGCAACATTTTTAATTCTAAGCTAAAATTTGAACAAAGCGATTATTTTTCAACTACCAGGAAATAAAGAAATAAAATATGAAAAGAAAATGGAAAGAAATGGCCTTCTTTGTCAGTTTTTAGACATTTTAGTAACTAAAAATTGCATAAAATGACCAATGAACCATAAGTGCATTTCTACTCAAAATTTTCCAGAATCCTAGTTTTAGGACTTTTTTTTTTGGGGGAGCTTTTATGAGATAACAATGACATATTGAGAAAAATTTGTGTCCTAATTAAACTAAAACATGTATAGGCAATGATGGAGACAACAGAGCCATGACCTCCTTAGTTTTTTTACTTTTTATATATAGTGGTTTTAATTTTAATATAATATATATGTGTATAGATTAGGCTTAGTCTCTATTAAATTAATAGTTCTCTATATATTAGTATAATTTTGATAAAAAATGACTCTCTTACTAATAAATTTTGGCTTCGTTATTGTGTTTTGGATGTTTGATACTTCAATTTTAACTTATCAGTTTTAGCTGTAAATAATATAAAACTCTTAACAACTATAATAAAAAATAAAAAAATTACTACAATATAAAACACTTATATATTATAGTTTTTTAAACTTAAAACTTTAATCATAATTAAAGTGTCATATGATTAGGAATTGTAGGTATGTTTTAACAATAAATTGAGAAAGTGTATAAATACTCCGTCACAAGGCATGCGACAGGTGATATCTCTGAGAACATATCATCATCATGGACATGATCACCACAATACATACATACATATATATATATACACACACACATCGTGTCAAGCTATCTGTGGGCATTATGGATATATCAGAATCTATTCATCAATGGTAGCATATATTAATATATATTTTTTTAAGAAAAAAGTAGTTTCTTTTGATTAATTAAAATTAAAAATTCCAAAAATTGGAAAACTACTTGCACCACTAGTTGATTCGACTTTTCAGTTGCAAAGGCTAGTCAACTCATCTCTAGTCGCTCAGCCAGTAGTTGAGAAAAAAAAGATATAACGAACTTTTCTATGAAGCCACGTATCACTCGTGGCCCTTGTCCTTCGGTTTGGACATCAATCTAAACGAGAATCCTAACGGAATATTCCTTTCCCACTTGTGATTCTCTCTCCGTCACACCAAACACTAACGCCGTCAGCACTTGAACACGCCAACTTGTCGCCGTTTTGAAGATAATTTGCCTATAAATTTTCCTTTTCCTCTCCGCCTTCGCCATTTCCGAAGCTCAGTCTCACTCTCTACTTTCCCAAATTCCCATCGTCCAGATCGGCTTCTCTCTCGTCCTCGTTCTTTATCTCTCTAGATTTCTCGATCATCTCCAATGGCTTCCAAGGAACCAGTTCGCGTCCTCGTCACCGGAGCCGCAGGTACTCATCTTTACGCTTCAGATCTGACAGGAACACTTCCACTTCGTTCACTTTTTTCTTCGATCCGATTCGAGATTCATAGGTTTTTGTTCTTGAATTGGTTTATTTTGATGTTATTCTTTCCTTTCGTGTTTGATCGTCGAATGTTTCAGATCTTGTGGTTAGCCATAGGGCGATTTGTTTGAAATAGGCGATTTTTAAAGTAGTAAAATTTGAAAAGATCTGTTTTTAGAATTAATTTTCTGAACCGATAGTCTGTATTGAGCGTGTTTGATTGTATAGTTCGTTTAGTGGTGTTCTGATTTCGTGACCTGATTTATTCCCGCTCCCGAGGTTTGGAAATATTGATCTTAGTGGATTGTTTTGGTGATTTTCCGAATTGTTATGTTATGATTTATGATGCCTTTTGTTTTTGGACTGCGAGTTAATAAAGTCTGTATTTTTATGCATGAGCAAGCTTTCATGAGATTATCTTAGCATAACGGTGTTAGTGGAAACAGATTTAAAGCGTATAAGAACAGGGGAATGTTTTGTTCTTTTTAATGTCACCATGATAAGGACTTTGTTTGGTATTATTTGTATTTTTATTTTTTTTCAAAAAAAGGAAAAGAGTGGTGGAGATTTTCGTAAGCAGCATCTTGAGAAAATCTACACTCTTCATATTACCTCTCTCGGTAAAAACGAAAGACAAAAATGTTATCCAAAAAGCGTGTACTCTTTTATCTGGCAAGTACCATGTTGGTTGGAATGCTTTTCCTCCTTTTCTTTTATCTCCTTTTCCATTTAAAAATAATTTTCTTTAAGACGATGTATTAAGTACTAATGGTGGTTTTGCAGGACAAATTGGGTATGCTCTTGTCCCTATGATTGCTAGGGGTGTTATGTTGGGTCCTGATCAGCCTGTAATTTTGCACATGCTTGATATCCCACCGGCTGCTGAGGCATTGAATGGTGTGAAGATGGAATTGGTGGATGCTGCCTTCCCTCTTCTTAAAGGTATGATGCGCTTTTTTTGTTTTGTTTTGTTTTTTTTTTTCAACTTTGGAAATTCTTTATCAGTTGTGGGAACTTCTCCATGTGTTCTTGATTCTAGCCTTGTCAAACATGAGATGTGATCAATGTGTAATATAAAACTTCTTGTACTAGGTGTTGTTGCAACAACCGATGTCGTCGAGGCATGCACCAGAGTCAATGTTGCTGTGATGGTTGGTGGCTTTCCAAGGAAGGAAGGCATGGAGAGAAAGGATGTGATGTCAAAGAATGTCTCAATTTACAAGGCCCAAGCCTCAGCACTTGAGAAGCATGCTGCTGCAAACTGCAAGGTCAGTTATATTCTATACTCATTTTTATTTCAATATCGTGTGTTTTGATGCTATTTGAAGATGAGCTTATTGATTTTGAATTCTCTACCAACTTGCAAATCCAACATTCTGTATTATGATCGTGACGTAACTTTCAAAATGCTGACCAGTATACAAAATTGTAGGTGCTATCTGAAATACTAGCAAAAAGTTTTTAGGATTTTTTTGATTGCTTCAATTTCACATGCTGTCTTGCTATAGCGCGAGGCTTTAATCAGCTAACAGATACTTTTGAGTATGAATTTTCTCAGCAAGCCACATATGAAAAGAAATTGGACTTGACATCCAATAAGACGCATAATATCTTCTTCAAAAAAAAAAAAAATGACGCTTAACATTCCTAAATTTTTAAATATGAAATTTAAATGATGCGTACCTGTACAATGAAAGAATCTTGCACTTTATATATTCAGATTGATTTAACATTAATACGTTGCAATTCTGTTTGCTTTCTTCTGCAGGTTTTGGTTGTTGCTAACCCTGCAAACACCAACGCATTGATTTTGAAGGAATTCGCACCATCTTTCCCTGAGAAAAACATCACTTGTTTGACTAGACTTGATCACAACAGGGCATTGGGTCAGATCTCAGAGAGATTGAATGTTCAAGTTAGTGATGTTAAAAATGTCATCATCTGGGGAAATCACTCCTCAACTCAATATCCTGATGTGAACCATGCAACTGTCAAAACACCATCTGGGGAGAAGCCTGTCCGTCAGCTTGTTGCCGATGATGCATGGTATGATACTGGATGACATAGATAGTTAATTCTTACTTCAGACCTATTCTTTGATTTAAGCTGACTGAATAATTTCTTTGCTGTAGGTTGAATGGAGAATTCATTACTACCGTCCAACAACGTGGTGCTGCAATCATCAAAGCTCGTAAGCTATCAAGTGCTTTGTCTGCTGCCAGTTCTGCTTGTGACCACATCCGTGATTGGGTTCTTGGAACTCTGGAGGTTGGTTTTAGTTTTCTTTATTAGTTATTTGAAATTCTTCAACATCCATGTGCAGTACAGTTAGCCGGTGCTCACGATTTTTGTTTCTTTGATTTCAGGGAACATGGGTTTCCATGGGAGTGCACTCTGATGGCTCGTACAACGTACCAGCTGGTCTCATTTATTCTTTCCCAGTCACTTGCAAAAATGGTGAATGGTCAATTGTTCAAGGTAAGAGTCTTTTCGCACTGGAAAACTATGCATATCATTAGAAAATTTCAATAATAGGCAAAATTGATGTGTCTTTTGGTATATGCAATCTTCATACTAGTTGAAGCATTTTAGTTTTACCTTTCTCTTTAAAAAAGTATGCACCTTTGTATCCACAGCAATCTAGATGTAACTACTGTATACTTATTAATTTTTCGACATATTGCATTGTTTCTTTCCAACTGTTATATGCAATCTGCTATAGTTTTTTAATTTATCTCACATGTTACTCATTTCTGTTATCGGCACAGGACTTGATATTGATGAGTTCTCTAGGAAGAAGTTGGACTTGACAGCAGCAGAGCTGTCTGAGGAAAAGGAGTTGGCATACTCTTGCCTCTCGTAAATGCTCTCCTCTCTGACGTAGTGTGGTTGAGTCTGTGGAAGTGGCTAAAGTTTTGAATAATGCCATTGTTAAGACATGGAAAACTGTTGATGACGGATTAGCTGCTTCTAATGGGTTTTACTATCGTTGAACCAATCAATTGTCCGAGGAAATTTGGATTTTTATTTGTTAAGCTTATGTTAGTCATTTATCTACAGGCTCAACCTTGAATAATAGAGGCTATTGTGACATTTTTCAAGTAGCATTGGCTAACTGCACTGCACGGTTTGATTTGCTTTTAAATCGTGCCGCTTGTCTAATTTGTGTGGGGATTCCTTGTGCGTTGTTGGTCTTTACTAGTCGATTTATACTCAGATGCAAGTCGATTTCTGTAGGTTTGAAGTCTATTATTTTGGGTTGTGCGGATCTTGCAAGCTTGAATAAACGCTAAATTAAGGTCCTATGTGATTGAAAAAGGTACCAAAAAGTTTACAAGGTGTTTGGTACATAGGATTTAGGCGGTTCAAACTTTGCAGGTGGTTTAAATTGGTGTTTGGTTGAGTAATAACTGAAGCCGGTTCAAACTATAGAGACGGTTTTAAAACGCCCTAAACTTTCAAAATCCAAACTTGGCTTCCTTTAAGTTCTCACAGTATGAACCTTTTTTAGAGTAAAAATCATTCATATTTTTGTTTTATTTTTTCATAAGCTATATTTTTTCAACGTCAGTTCAAAACTATCGCAGTAGGAACCCACAGTTTAAATCATAAAGTTCCAAACCAAATCATTATGAACTTGCATACCAAGCAAACCATTAGCCTTTGGCTCTGCGATCAAATTGTTGAAAAAAAAAAACCTACGTTTAGGCATTATTGCACTTGCTGGTTTCAGTGGGTTTAATTTTGCGGGTATGTTGTGATTTGATCAAGTTAAATGCAGTAAATTTTAGGGTTCATGCTGGATATGGTGCCTATTAAGCTTAGGTGGGTTAATTGTTATTTAAAGATGTTGGCTCCAAGGTTTCACAAAGCTTTTTTGATGATAACAAATACAATTTTTATTATATGTGTAAAATATTCTTTTAAACAAATAATTATCCTGAGTGCCTCTAAGCTTACGTTTCAAGAAATCAAGTGAAGACAGTTCAAGAAAGCTTGTGGAAAAAGTCTTTTGAAAGGGAACTCACAAGGACTTGAAGATTACAAGTTTTTATTCTAAAGTCTATAATTGTAAGTGAGCAATTCTCAAATTGAATGATCAAAAGAAAGCTCAAGAGCACACACTCACATTGCATACTTGCATTTAATGTTATTTTTGAATTCATATTGCATGTGAATATTATGATTTAAACTGTTTTAGAAGTGCTTAAATATGTTGATATAAAACAGGTTTCAAAATTAGGTCACATAAGCATATTGGCCTAAGGCAGATCGGCCTGCCGACCAAATTTGGTCGGCCTGCCGAAGGTGATCGGACTGCCGAAATCCTGCTTCGGCCTGCCGATCTGGGGATTTTTTTAACCCCTCGCTGTAAAGGCTCTGCCGGCCTGCCGAAGGCATCTTCGACCTGCCGAAGTTATGGAGATCGGCCTGCCGAACTCCTTGCTTCGACCTGCCGATCTGAGGGTTTTCAAAACCCGTTTCTGCATAAGCTTTAGCGGCCTGCCGAACTCAACTTTCGGCTTGCTGATGGTTCAAATTTCGGCCTGCCGAACTATGAACCGGCCTGCCGATCTGGTGACCGTTGAGAAATTAATTTTTAGCGCCTCATTCTTCGGCCTGCCGATCTTTACTTCCGGCCTGTCGAACTATTTGTAACGGCTAGTTTTCTGACCGTTGGAGCTCCATTTGCAACGGCTAGTTTGACTCAAAATTGATTTGTTCAGATGTTTCTAAGCACTAGGAAGCTATATATACCTATCCATTCAATGTGCAATAAATGATGAATGAACACAAATGAAATTTGACATTATTCTACATTGTTCTTCTCAAGCATTCATTACACACCAAAATTGTTTCATACTCTAATTGAGAATTACTCACACCTCCAAACACATACCACAGTTTTATTTTAATCTCTTTCTGTTTTGGAGTGTATATCTTGTGAGTGTACCAAAATTACAACTACATTATTTTCATTGTTGGTTTCCAAAGCCTTGTAAATTTGGAGAATTCTTGGTTAGACAATCTCTGGGAAAATTGTCACTTTGTAAGAAGGTGTGGTGAGCCTCGGGTTGAGCAAGTCACCGGTTGTATAAATGAGTGATCATGCCGAAAAGACGGTCTATTAGCGCAAGAGGTCAAGCAAAGGAGTTTAGCTTGGCGACAGTGAACGTAGGCATATTGGCCGAATCACTATAAATAGCGTTTGCATTTCTTCTCCTTACTCTTCACTTTATTGCTGCTTAATTGTTGCTTGATTGTGCTCGTATTATCTCATTCTCATATTTACTTCTTAAGCATTTTCCTTTAGAAAATTTCCAATAATTGTAAAAGTTTCGAAAACCCAATTCACCCCTCTCTTGGGTAGTTATTCTTGGGATAACAAAAGAACTAGTGTTGCTTATTAAAAAAAAGGTACTAAAGTGGGGACAATTTGAAATTAGAAGAAGTTGCAAAAAAATAAAGTCTCAGGATTTTATTATGCAATGTGTATTGGCCATCTCCCTGAGTAAAGGGATAGCAGGGAACAAGTTAGATTTGTAGTGTGCTTGGTTTAGCAAAGTTTGTCAAGCAGACGGTGTTATCGATCTTGATAATCCCCATGAAACTTAAACGAAAAAGCGCAGATATATTCTTGTCACTTACAAGTAACAAAGGCCAGTTTCTCATCATTCCATCCAAATGATCATACCCAAAGAAATAAAACTCACCATGAGGCATGAGCCTATTTCACGGCGATTTAGTGAGCTTCATTCTCCCACCAATAATGAATCATGAGGGCTACAAGGCATCATCAATTTCTATTGAAGCAGAGAAGCTGCTGTAAAAGAAGTGCAGTCACTCCACTCCTCATATCCGTTTGATGTCGAATCATACGGTTTAGAAGATACCTCTATCATCCCTTGCCAATGAGAGCAATGGAGAATTCCCCCAAATTGTTTGGTCGCACTACTTTCTGTGACTCACTGTTTCTTAGGAAAAGGGCAATGTAGGGAATGAAGGCTTTTTGCTGCTGATACAAGTTGTGGTTAGGATTTAAAAAATAATCAAAAAACGGAAAGCTACCGACAACGACCGATATAAAACCGAAAAGGGGCTTTTATGGGTAGTTTTGTTTTGGTTTTGGTAACTGAGGTGGTCGATGGTTCAATTTCAGTTTTGGTAGTTGAGATGGTCGGTTCAATCAAAACCCTTCTTCGTTAAAAAAAAAAAATAAAAATTACATTTTACATCTAGCAGAAATAAACCCTTGATCTGGAAGGTAGCAAGGAGATGCCAAACCGTTGGAACAAGAGCGGATTGTTGCTTACTTCATGTTTCGAAAAATATTTTTTATGTTCTTTGTTGTAAAATTTCAAAATAAGAACTTTAAGGAGTCCCATATAAAAAAAGACACTATCATCTCATTTCTCTCACATTTTATACAAGGACCTGGCCGTTTATATTCAACTAATTTTTAGTGTAGATTAAAGTTACAAAAGCCTAAAACGCCTTTTTTTTTTAGTGTAAGATTTTTAATAACTATGTTTAAAGCTTGGCATTTTCACCCACAACCTTACATTTAAAAAAAAATACAGGGTAAGATTTTTAATAACTATATTTAAAACTTGGCATTTTTACCTACAACTTTAAATACTTTATTTATTAACTGTGATATCTTTTATTGGATTTTGACAGCGTGACATTAATAAATTAGGCTTAGCTAAAAAAATAACATTTTTTTAATCTATTCAAACACATCCGGTGCTTAGAAATGTTGTCGTCAACAACAATTCATGTGGGAATATTTTTTTTAAAAAAAGGAAAAAAAAATTGTAACAAACAGCGTATTTTACTAATCCATTAGTAAATTATTTCATAAGTTTTGAAAATGTGAAATGAATTGTATGTTTTAAATTAATCAGTATTTTGCAAGCATGAATAGCCTATAATACCCTCAAAGTCATAAAATAGATCTAATTTTTTCCCCTTTTTATCTTCCTTCTTCATTTTTCTCCCTCATCCCCTCTCTCTTCACTCTCTCTTTGCAATCTCTCTTTGATTTTCTCTCCATCATCCTTGATGGCACAGATCCGATCATCGACCATTGCTGACGAACACCACCACCTCCATGACGATCGTCTGCCTGTCGAGTGTTGATTACTCTCTCTCTCCTCTTCATAGCTCGTGATGATTGAGATGTCAATCTCATCCGAAATCTAATCCTTTGTTTATTGTTGTTGTTTTATCTTACTAAAATTAAGTTTTGTTTGGGGATCTATTTTTGTATCGAACTAGTATTTTGTATTCAAGTTTTGTTATATTTATGGTTAGTACTTTTTGGACGATAATGCCATCGAACGGTGTAGGTGTCATTCTGGTAAATATACGAAGGAATTTATTATTAATCGAAATACATATCAACTAGGAAATGCAATATTTTTTGGCCATCAATGATAGAGTTGTTAACTTTTGTATTTATTAAGAAATATTGTATTTCTCAGTTGCCCTTGATGCTATCAATATCGATCAAGCTCGGTGAAGTTGTTAGTAAAATTTTGTTTTCACATGTAAATACTATATTTCAATGGAAATATAGTATTTCTTGGCCACCGACGAAGCCACCTATAATTTTTTATATTTACAGGCAAAAACTGCATTTCTCAGTCCTCGGTGGTTTGGGGAAGTCGTCAGTAAATTTTTGTATTTACATAAAAATACAATACTTACATATAAATATTGTATTTTATGGCTACCGGGTTCATGGTAGGTGTCAGCAATGTCCGGCAAAACCACAGTATTTACAGATAAATATTATATTTTCTGACTGTCGATGGTCTAGCGAAGTCTCTAATAAATTTTTGTATATATATGTAAATACAATATCTATAGCTAAATATTGTATTTTATGGCTGCCAACGTCATCGCGGTGCCAGTGATGTCCAATGAAGATACCGGTTAATTTTTGTATTTATATAAAATACATTATTTACATGTCAATATGGTATTTTTAGAGTTTGGTGAGATTGCCGGTAAATTTTTGTATTTACATGTTAATACATTATTTTTCGGCCATTGACGACATTGCCGGTCACCAGTGACGTCATCGATAAATTTTTATGTCTCTTAGAAATATAGCATTAGCATATCAATACAGTTTTCGCAGCCATCACCGGTGCCAACGAGGGAAAAGGGTGAGAGATGGACAAAAGAAAGAGGTAAGGTTATTTTCGGGACTTTGTTCTCAATTTATCATAAGATATATCTCAATTTCTCATGATATTTTATTTATTAGACATTTTTAAATATATGATATTATTTACTTATTCTTAGCTTAAATGTGTTATTTGGCTCTTTCTCCCAAAAACTTATGTTTGTTGGCTAGCCTAGCTGTCACGCCCCGGAGTACGGGAGGTGACGTGACGGATTATTTAAATTAATTAAAAGAGGATTTAATTAAAACCAATGGTTTAAGGATCAAATTAAGTGAGAATTAAGAAGATTTTCAACCACATTTTTATAAAAGAATTTATAAACGTTAAGCAAATAATAATAATTAAATAAAAACCGCGAGTATGGGTTCCACAACTCACAACTTATGCACACACATGGTCCTGACAATATCATAAATACAATCACAGTCCAGATACAAATAAAGTTAAATGTTACATGCCTTGATTAAATAATACAAAATATAAATCAATCCTCCTATTGCTCCTGAGTTCGGTCTGAAGAATCCTCTCCAAACCTAAATGGGAAACCACCTAGAGGGAGGAAAATTTAAAACAAATAAAACGTGAGCGAAAGGATCAGTAGGACTAAGTTTTATAAAATGATTTGATTCAAAAGAACATTTCATTATTTAGGAGTACTCAAAAGAAACCTTAAATAAATAAATAAATAAATAAGTAATTTGAGTAGAGCCGTCCTGACCTAGAACAGTCTATTCAAACAATCAAAAACACCATTTTTCTTTTACCTAAGCAAACCATGATATCACCACCGTAGTAGCCCAGCTGGGTTTTGGGACTTGCCCCCAAGGTCGATCGCTACACAACCCGATCTCTGATATGGCATCATGCCTATGTGTTTATTATCATTATCATTCAAAACCCAATTACCGAGTGTTATCAATTACATTCATTATGAAGTTCATTTCAGATCACGGTATATTAAAATATAACCGATAAATCCATTTTCAAACAATCGTTGAAAACATTTTAATAGAAATCATTTTCAAAGCCAAATCATTTCAAAATCAGGCTACCAAAGAAATAGGATAGAAGTCCTACCTCAATACTCGTGCCTGTGCCCCATACCGTAATCCCGGTCCGCTATACGTTAGCTCCGCGGAACCACGAACGATCCTAGATACAAACTAAGTCGATCAATATCTAGTTCGAGACATTCTATGTTACTAAATCATTTCATGATGTCCTAGTGTGCCATTTGTACCTTTAAAATTATCCTATAAAGTTGAAATCTAAATCAGGGTTCAAAACAGTGAAAACGGGTAAAAATCACAAAAATTGCCATGCCTCGGTCGGCCTGCCGGACTCCCTGCTTCGGCCGGCCGAACTGCACAGTTCGGCCAGCCGGAAGCAAAGTTTGGTCGGCCAAACAATTTTCGGGTTCGGCCTGTCGGACTGAAGAACACAGGCTTGCCGATCCCTGTTTCAGCCTGCCGAACACACACTTCGGCCTACCGAACTGGAAAAACCCAAGAATTCCAGCCATGAGTTTCGATTTCCCCAAAACCCAAATCTTGATTCTAACCTGTTTTTCTCAAATCTCAGGCATGAAAAACATTCATAGATGATAGAAAAACATATTTAGACACTTTAAAACTCATTTAAACAAGATTCAAACATAAAAATCCTAAAAATCCAAAAATAGGAAAAATTGAGGAAAAATGAAAAATCTTGAATCCAATTCGTTTTTCTTCAATCTAAGCTTAGATTCTAGTTGTTCTAAGTTCATTTAACTCAAGCCCACGGTTTTCTAAGCTTAAACAAACCTAGATTTCAAAAATGCACAAAATTGAAAATTTTGGAAAAAGTTTAGAAATTTCAAAACTAACCTCGAATCGAAGCTTCAATCCGCATTCTCGGTTGCCAAATCACGTCCCCGAGCCTCCTCCTTGCTATCCCGAAGCTTGGATTTGAGTTTGGGTTTCAAAAATTTTTGAGAGAGATGTAGAGAGAGAGAGAGGGTTGCCGAGAGAGAAATTGAGAGAGAGCGAGAGAGAGTCACAGGAGGGAATGAGAGGAGAGAGAGAGAGAGGAAGGAAATAAATAAAGAAAATCAGTGGGCGGTTTTACTGTGCGAAAACCATGTGCCGTCCACGGTTTTGCAAAACGGAGTATTTTTAACATTTTACAAATTTTTGTGTTTTAAAACTCAAAACATCATTTTAAAACAATAAGAAATCATTTGACCGCATCAATTTAACAAAACAACCA
Source organism: Artocarpus heterophyllus (assembly GCA_025403435.1). Lineage (NCBI taxonomy): Eukaryota > Viridiplantae > Streptophyta > Magnoliopsida > Rosales > Moraceae > Artocarpus > Artocarpus heterophyllus. Next base: position 386,699 of record JAJQZP010000353.1, read on the forward strand.
AAAATTCAAAATCCAACCAAATAATCTAATTAATGTTAAAACGTTAATTATGGCACACTAATTCATCATTTATATTACATTAACATTAAATAAATTTTGAGGCGTTACACTAGCCCAATTTATTCGGGCCAAAGAACTAGGTCTATCCCAGATTAAATTAGGTGATATAGCACTTCTATACTTTCACAATAGTGTTTTATCACTTTTTTTTTTCTTTTGATTTGTACTATTTCTTTTAACAAAAAGGTCAAATTACCCTCATTTAACCCTTGTTTGCCTAATCTTAAAAGTGATATATTTCAAACTTTTTCTTTGAAGTGATAAGATTGAAAACCAATGCCACAGAAGTTGTATTTTCTCAAATTATCCTACCCAAGATCTTAGGTCAGGCCAAAAGTCCAAGTCTCAGACCGACCTATTTGACTAGACCCAAATTGACATCTCTAACTAAAGTGATCAAATTTACTCTAATGGTGATTGAGTGCTAACTCCAAAGTATTCCATTTTGCTTGTAGAATCAATGTCATTCCTTCGAGTTATTAATAATATTGATAGTGCCTAAATTATGACATTGTATTATTTTGGTCTTTAAATTTTTTATTTTGATAAATTAGTCCTTGAACTTTTATTGTTTTTAACTAATTTGGTTTTTAATAATTCTAAAACTTCACAGTAAAAATCACATCCCAATCTCATAACAATTGAAATTTTTATAGAAACAGTTATATTAAAAGTAAAATATTTTCTTTGTTGTAAATATAAAAAACTAAAAAATAAAAAACTAGAAGATTTTGCATTTAGGATAACTATTTTTGTCAAATTTTGAATTGAAAGTTTTAGATGCCATTCTCCAATTTTAATATCAATTTCTAAAATTGACAAAAATTTAAAAACTTCAAGGAGTAATTTATTAAAATTATAATTAAAATTTATAAACCAAAATGATACAATACGCTGTTGATTCAAGGACTAAATATATAAGTGTGGCAAACTAGTTCAAACCAATAATAATATAAAGCTTTTATATATTATAATATAAAACAAAAGGCTACTATAGTATACTAAAATTCTCATCTATTATAATTTTAAAACTAATTTTTTTAGTTTAAATCTCGTTACTAAACACCTTATAATAATGTTAATAACTCAATTCCAATTCAAGAAACTTTTCCGATATAAATCCTCTCTCCTAAAACTGTGGCCGAAAAACACAACTTATAGTGGGAAACTATTTATAGATTCTTGCAGTTGCATGTGTGGCACGCAATATTATAATGCAATTAGTCTTATCAATGATTGAAACTTCTTCAGTTGGGTTTCTCTGCAACTTCGGTCAAAATTAGTGTAAACTTATTGGACCATGTGACTCACCGTATGGCAATAAGGACCTTCGATCAAGTTGCCTTTTGCAAGCAAGTCCAACGCAAAGCAATCATGGTCAAGATGTACCGCAACACGCTCTCCAAGTAGGGCTTATAAGATAATGTCCAACTTATTTAAAAGGTATTCGATAAAAGTGGTCTAAACCACATTTTAAGTTATAAATAGTGTAAAATTTTCACATATTATAACAATAATAAAAAAAAATCACTATAAAATAAAGCTCTTATATACTACAACAAAACAGTTTTAACCCACATATCAATTATTTTTTCGGTTAATTTTTTATGGATATTTAAAATCTTTGTGTAGTACTGCATTATACCTCGTGGTGTACATTTTTGACCATCGGATTCGATCAATATAACGTCAATAAAAAAATTCTAACAAAAAAAATTTTCAATAAAAAAAGCATGCGGAGCAAACAATTTTTGATACACATATGATATCTGAAAAACGACTTGCCAATAGTGTATAAATTTTAAGGTCCTACTGCACAAGTTTCCTATGTTTTAATGTCGTCTCCGTACATATTATGAAGTAATTAATGATTCTGTCGCTACGTTAAGAAATTGATTAAGCTGGATCCATGATTTGTACAAACATTATGCCTCAATGTGAATATGTTCGTCTGGCAAAAAAAAAAAAAAGGGAGAAAAATGAGATGAAAAGAAACAAAAAGGACATCCGGGCTATCATGTCGTTGGGAAACTTCAGCAATGACTTGTAACTAGGGGATTTTAGGACGACTTCTTTAAGCTTCACATTCATGTTTTTTAACTTTCACGTCAGAGAGGAAGAAACAAGTTGCCAACTTGAACTTTCTACCCCCAAAGAGGTTGGAGAATTTTCCGATAGGAATCTTACTGATGGTATATGTTTTGAAACTATTAGACCTAGTCATAATTGGTTTTTTTTCTTCGTGTAGATCTGATAGTTGAAAAATAAATGCCAATCGGTGTGTATTTTTTTTGGTTTCTATCAGAGAAACCTCCAAAAAAAGTTTTCAAATTAAGTCTACTACTTTTTAATTTTCTGGCTTGACCAATTTAAGCATATATTTTGCTAAAAGTCATGAAGAAGACATAAAGAGAGCATATGCAGGGAAGAATGTTACATCGTACCTTGCATGTCAAGCAAGCTCCTGTGACAATGGCATTAAAAGTTTTCTCGTTTATTTATATAAAGACGTGAACGTAGTGAATGGACAAATTCTATTCGGAAAATGATGGTACCATGAAGTAAATAAAAGCATTCTTTTGAGGCCATAAAATCAACTCGGAAAGGAATCAGTTGACGTTTGGAAAAAGGCTAAAAAGAAAAATGAGTACATATTTTCCACAAAAGTCGGCTATTTAGGCTTCCACGGAGTGAATTGAGGCTAGGGGCCAATTAAGCTCCGACACATTTTTTTTAATTTTTATTTTTAAAAAGATTAAATTGCACTAACATCCCTTGTGTTTTACTTAAATTATAATGACACATCTTGGACCAAAACTAATCACATTAACACCTATTAAGCTTAACTCTATTAAATTTTTATGTAAAATGACAAAAATACCCCGATTAATCTGGGCCATTGATCTACAAAATTTAATCCTAGCCATTGGTTTAAAAAAAAATTAAGTAAACTAAGCACAAATAAGCCCACCCCTCAACCCTCCACCCTTCCTCTCTCAACTTCTCAGCTGCCCCCTCTCGACCTCCGCAGCCCCACGCCAGCCCACCCCTATCCCTCGTCCCAACCTTCGGCCGCCAGCCTGCTCTCTTTCTCTAGTCCCGACGCCTACACCCACGTCCCCACACTAGCGCCCGACGCACCCTTCCCCATCGCACCCCCACCTCCATTGCTCATCGCTCACCATCCCCATCCCCGTCCCCAGCGCCCACCTGGTCTGCATCCCCATCACTCGTAAAGAACGAGAGAGATCGAGAGAGAGACTGAGACAGAGAGATAGAGAGAGGGTTTTTTTAATTTTTTTTGAAATCCTTAATCTATTTTCTTTAAGAGAAACTGATTTTAATTTTGTTTATGATGATTTAGTTTAGTTTGGTAGCAACCTTTTAATTTATTTTTTAGGTGTATAAAATTTTATAATTGGAGATATTTTTTTAAATTTTCTCAGGTATTTTTTTATAAAAATTATATTGTTTTTATTTTAACATATTTAATATTTTTATATCCATTTTTTTTCAAAAATAAATAGAAACGTTTTTTAATTGGTAAAGGGGCAATTTTGGTATTTTGAATAAAACTAACGGTCAACCTACGGTCACCTTCATGGTCAATTAATAGCTTTGTAATTTTTTTAAACAGTTAGGGGTATCAATATGATTGTTTTGGTCCAAATGATGTAATTGTAATTTATGTAAAACATAAAGGGTGTCAGTGTAATTTATCCTTTTTAAAAATTTGATATACATATGTATGTCTTGTATGTCGTGCTAAATAAGAGCATGTTCATTGATCAATAGGGGGTCTCATACATTGGGAAAAGGTCATCTAGCGGACAGACAGTACCATTCTAAACCTAGAGTACCATTCTAAACCTACATTTTTGAAACAAAAAGGGGATTTCATTTATATAAACCATTACAAAACATGCTGACAAATTTTGAAGTATAGAGAATGACCAAACTAAGACCAACAATACAAACATGAAAGCATATTGGTAGGAAGAGTGACACAAAGGCCTGTAAATAAAACGGGAGTACCTTGACATATCCAAAGATGAGTACACATTACGCTCTTTTAAAGACCCTACAATAATCAATGAAAATCTAGTTGAAAAGAGGGTCACAGCTACAATGCTACAAAGATCATAATCAACAACAAACTAAAAGACAATAACTGCAAAGCAAAAACTTTGCAACAAACTAAAACAAAAGAAAACAAAGTAAAAGAAACAAACCATAGTAGGGACCAAAACACGTCTACTAGTGAAAATAAAACTAAAAACGAGCGGACTCAGTCTCGCACATATGCCCAAAGACAAGCTCCAAAAACCACTGAACCTATGGCAAAACAATAGACCTGTAAGAGACAAGCAGTCGCAAGGGGAAGGATGACATCAAAGACAAAGAGACCACGGATGGACGTAGTCGTTGCCACCACCATGACTAGCAAACTGAAGGCCTTAGACTATACCAGCGGGGACAAAACTCCTACCAATGAAGTAGAAACCCCATGAATCACGTCAAGCCAGTGACGACTAAAGAAAACTCCACCAACACCATCACCCCTACAAACCTAAGATGAGGACGGGCAGAACCCCAAAAGCCACAACACCACAGGATTCCACCGCTCACAAAGGTAAACCTTGAAGCCCAGTAGTGCAGCCCCACAATCTCGTCTAGAGCCACCATGAGGAACGAGGATTAGGTAGCAAAGCACCACTGGACAGCTACTGTGAGACCCCAAGGTACAACTTTAAGCCAAAGGACCAATAGCTAGCCACGAGGCGGTGTGGTCTCCGGCCCAACCATAGGCGGCGCACAAGAGAGAAGAGGAAACCCTAATTCTAGAGAGAAAAAGGGGAGGAGAGGAAAAGACACTTTTAATCTCCTACTTGATATGTCAATGTGTATCATGCCAGGATCATATAAAAATAGGCCATCATATTCATGCCTATATCTAAGGACGAAACCACATATGGACAGGGGTCCTCCTCTGAACTTTTTTTTCTTATAATTTTTATATGAAATGCCCCTCACCCTCCCCCTCCCCCTTAAAATTAAATTCTGCCTCCCTTAAAACTGTATTTCGTCCTTCCCCTTATTAATTCAGTCACACACCTCTACCCTTTTACTAATTTTTCTAGCTCTCCCTTGCCTTCATCTATATATATAGATCAACTTATATCAAGCCTTTTTGAGAATGTCCGGATGAATAAAAGAACAAAGCAGGTGAGCCATATCACATAATCAAACCGCTTGAGCATAATTTACGTTGTATTATTTAACAATTATTATTTAGATGCAGACATCATTTAGTGTAAGCACACATCATTGAATTTATTGTAGTTCAGTACTCTACTTATCTGTTCATAAAGCTGACGAAATTCCCACAAATGCATTAATGCTAACTTTGATTAGCACATACACATTTCCCTTAGATGGAGCTCAACTATATACATTTCAAACTTTTTACTACATAGTAATTAAAGCCACCTTACAAGAAAGGGATTGATTCCGAAGTTCATTTATGTGTTTCTATACATCCAAAATCAAAACGAATGTTGTAAATTTACTTATGTACTCTTTGAGTAAATTTTAATGTTTCTTTTCAATTAAAAAAAAAATCGTGTACTTATTATAATAATTCTAATTATAATTAAAATATTATAATATTAGGACAAATAAATAACAAATAAAAGTTGTGTAATTGTTTAAAAAAATAAAATTAACTATCAAAAGGTATATAAAATAAATAGAAACTTTAAAATAAAGGGTAAAGAAAATTGAAATATTTCATCTTTTTTATTAAAAAATAAATGTATGTTTATTACAATGAAGTTAATGATAATTAGAATACTTATTTTTCTATTAGGTAAATAAAGTAATAAACTAGAATTATGTTTTTTTTTTTGTCTTTTCTTTTTCATCCAACATTTTGTGAGTAAAGTAAGAGTGAGATGATAGTTTAATATTAGTATTATTAGGATTTATAATTCAGAAGAGGGACATGGGATTGTCAATCTCATTCTTAATAAATTCCAAATTTATATAGGGTCACCAATCTCAACTTCCATTCCAAGATAAAAATAAAGAAGTAAACATGAAATTGACTCAAATTCCTGTCAATAAACATGCTATCAAGCTATTCTGTCCATAAGGAAAATGTTGAGGTTCAATTCCTATTATAATGGCATATATAGTTTAAGCAAAACACAAAAAAAAAAAAAAAAAAACTACAATTTTTCTTCAAATGGAGGGGTTAAATTACACATGAAACATCAAATCAACATTAGAGGAACATCTCCAACTTATAGAAAAAGATAAAATTGTAAGTAGTGATGTACAAAAGTACTATTTCGATAAAAACCTTTTCTTCTTTCTATCTTTTTTGCTTTCATTTTATTAATCTTCTTTTTCTGTTCCGTCAAATATATTCCCACAAATATTCTAGCCAAACATATTATGATTTTTCTAAAATCATATCATGCATAATAAACAATATTTATCTGTAGACCCCGCTTTTAATCCGTATTTCTTCGTCAATGACTAAATGGACATGATTGATACATATAAAATTCCAACTTGAATTTGGACTGACCGATGAACGATGACTTCTGGCCCCACGTTGGAAAATCTAAACCCATCTGAAATGAATCCAATGTATAAAACATCAAATATCAGACGTAACTCATGAAATTGTCCTACTTTCTTAAAAAGAGTGCCCCTAAATTAATGAAAGAAATGTCAAACAACTAAAATTCTGGTAATTCTGGTGTCCCGCCGGCCTTGACGAAAATATCGTACCAAAAGTCCATGTCCTGACCAATAAAATTGTTGATACCATAATCATAATCCAATTCCACCGAATTAGTATTGCTCCAAGAAAATGGACAAGAAAATTCAGATAAACTTGGTGTCACATTGGAAATTTCCCAGAAACTCTCATCAATTTCCGGGAAATTAGTACTTTCCGACAATTGATGTTCCATGTATTTTTCATCTTTGATGACAATGACATTGCCATTATTGTTGTTGTCGTTGTTTGTCTCCTCGGCTCCAAACGACGTCGCTTCTGTGACGGATGAAAAATCACTAGACGACGGTTGTGAAGACGTTGAGGTTGTGGGTTCCAATTGGTCTGTGACATTGGCATTGGTACTACTCCATGTGGGGTGTTGTTTTGCAGAGAAATCCTTTTTGGTCACAGATTTGTGATTCTTGTTAACAATTATATGGCTGTTTTTGCCGAGTCTTTTCTTCAAGTGTGTGTGCCACACATTCTTTATTTCATTGTCAGTTCTCCCAGGTAACCTTGCTGCGATTGCTGACCATCTGAAAATTTGGTAAATAGACTCGATTAAATTATCTATTTTTTTTTAAAAAAAATCAAGGATTAATTAGTTAGAAATAGTCTTTAAGTCACCCGGAAGCACATGTGAGTTTCTTTGTATAGTTTGTTTGTATGTTCGTGTATTTGTATAATATTTAGCTTGTCTATATTACATATTGGATTGTATTTATTAAGAGTTACATGTGTTGGACCGGGCCATCTTAAGACTATTTAATTGTTTTGCTATGCAACATGCAAATTAAATATTGCAAAATTTGATTCTATGAGGCGCAAAATCTAAGAAATATATTTACTATCATCGGTTGTCGTTCTTGCATGGATTTATGTGATTTATGTATTTATTCAATTTGTTTTGCAGTCAGTTCCAATATAGAGAATCTTTCAACTGATCTTCAACTTGTGCACGTTGTTCTTGCATTGAACTAGTCTCCAAAACGGGCGTTTTGTCATGTGTCAATGAGAGATAATATTAAAAAAATAAAAGAAAAATCATTTTTTAAATTTATGGTTTTAGTTTCCAACTTATAATCATATTTGTGCAAAAGGTGATCACATCTTTTTGACTTAAAAAAAATGGTGTCGCCCCCACCATTTACAATTGTCGACGAACAAGAGAACTTTCCCAAACAAGTTTGACTTTAACTCTTTAAATTAAAAATCTAGAGAAAAAAAAGGAAAAATTAAACCAAAAAAATAAAGACCAATTAGATAAAAGAGACGTGAAATTATTTAATTAATTAATTAGATGGTGGGCTGCTAATGAATTTCGTTATACATGCACTTTTAGTATGAATTAGCATTATAGGTGGATTTATAATGAGTCAACTATATATATATGATGAAGATATACTAGTGATAATTATGATGAGGAAATTAAATACAATTTTAATGATAAAATTGTATACATACCTATTGCCGAGCATTTCATGTAACTTAATGATGGTTTCTTCTTCTTCTATGGTGAAGTTCCCTCTCTTAATATCTGGACGCAAATAATTTATCCATCTTAGCCTGCAACTCTTCCCACATCTCAACAGTCCTAATTAAACACAAAAATTCAATATAAGTAAAAACAATACCAGAATTTATAAAAAGAACTTTTAACTGTCAATCAAAAAAACTATTATAAAGAACTTTTAACCGTCAATAATATCATATCTGGCTCCAACAAAAAATATAAAGATCGACTTTAATTTCATTCATTGAGTGAATTAGATATTATATATATATATATATATATATAATATGTTTGGTAGGATTTTTAGTTAGAACTAATTAGATTAACTAATAGCTTTCACAGCTACCGTAAAAGCAAAACATTGTTAGTACAATGTAAAATTCTCACATGTTATTGTTTAAGCTTAAAACTTTGCTTCTAACTAAGAGGGTGTTTGGCAGTGGTTCCTACCACTCAGTTTTCTACCACAAACTCTATTATGAACAGTGTAAAGCTCTCATATGCTACAGTAACAATTAAAAAAAAAAGGTGCTATAGTAAAAGTGGTTCCCACCACCTTTCCAAACACCCTATAAGTTGTTGGCCCTTACACAGCAATAACCGACTTGCTAACTAATTACCAAATCTATTATCACATAATACACAGTCCAAGAGTAGCCTCCTCACGTCGGTAATGAGAATTTTTGGAAGAATATGTTGAAGAATGTTTTTAAAATGTTTGCCTTAATAAGTGTATTTAAAATATTTTCAAAAAACTCCCAAAATAATATCAAAAACGGCCTTCATATCTTAAAGAGAATCCTACACTCCATTTAAAAAAAAAAAAAAGACGAAAATAAAAAATAAAAAAAACTCTATAGTGAGTGATATTAGTATTAGTTGTGATCTCTTTCATGTTCAAAAAAAAAAAAAAAGGTGACCTTTTAGAGTACAATCAACAATATCTTTCTAAATCGTGCTGGCTAAGATTTATCCATATAATCGAAACAGATATACACATAAAGGAAAGCGAGTGAAGAAAAAGGAATACATATATGTGTGTATATATATATATATATGTAATAATAATTACCAGCTTGCTTTGGTAGGGCACGCCAATTTCCATGGCCATATTCCTGAACAAAGGATATGAGAATTTGGTCTTCTTCAGGACTCCATGGCCCTTTCTTCAACCCCATCTTCTCACAGCAAGGAGCTCTCACCATCTTTCCTTTTAGGCTTGTAAAAAACTTGTAACTTGGCTATTTCACACTCTTTTTCTTCTCTCTCTCTCTCTCTAGATTTTCCCTTTGCCAATATTTTGGCGGGGAGAGAGAGAGAGTAATATCCTTGGGAATGAGCTCAGACTTTTCCTAGGCCTAAGTTGGCTTTTTATCCTCTGATTATAAGGAGGTGGGCTAGCCAATTACGGGAAATCTTGAATGATCTACGAGAAGAGAAAAATCCACGTTCAAAAGGAACACGCAGTGAGTGGAGCTTCCGGGAAGGACATAGCAAAACAA